>JAEIGQ010000235.1:0-449091 GCA_018904275.1 Lordiphosa clarofinis | reverse complement strand
GACCGAATTCTTTAATCGTTTTTCAAAATCACAGCTCTTATCAATTCCTCTAAACCGGTATTTGACTAGAAACTAATTGAATCTAATAAATCGAAAATTATCCAGCAAAAATCTCCTTCTTTCTGATGTTTAATGAAACTATATCTATCATTAAGTTAAATATAGAATTTACGATTGGATGTAGAATCGATTAATTAATAAATGTAATAATTTCTAATTCACTATTCGAACTCGGGTCCATCTTAGAGATTCTCTAGACGGCGAGCGTCTAGAGTTTAGAGTCTAGACTTCATTAGCTGTGTAATTTTTGGAATTTATGTGGCAGGCACATTAAAAAGCGAACCAGTACCGGTCTAGGCGAAAACGAAAACTAAAACTGGTAACGGTTCCAAAGTCTATGCGAAACTTTTGGTAATAAAATCCGTGACCACATGAGAATTTCATTTATGGTTGTATGTGGCTAAAACGTGCAACGTAGGCATATCTATAGAATGCAATTTTGGGAAATTTTCCATCACGAGACAATGAACAAATTAAAACTCGAGAGCAAGAGAGAAAGAGAGAGAGAGGGAGTGTGGAAAGGGTACAGATAACAACTGCTGCTTATCAGTTGGCAAAGCCTTCCCTCCCCCTGACTGACCACAAACACTCCCAAAACCCAATCACATAAATAATAAAAATAAGGAAAATAAGCGAATAAAAATTTTAATTCCAAATGTTTAGAATAGTTTACCCTATGCATGTGTGTGTGTGTGTGCGAGCGCGGGTTTTTTTGTGGAACTCAAGTGGAAGCCAAACTTATGCTCTCGCCCCCAATCTCTCTCTCTCCCTCTTTCTCTCTCGCAAATTGGGGGCTGTCTTCGGTTTGGCCCTCGTGTTTGGTTCGCTTTTACGAAATACGTAACACACACTCACACACACAAACATAGCTTTTTGCGCCACTCAGCGACCACTCACGACGGCAACGACGAATCAGTTGTCAGTTCGCATCCAACTAGAAAGCAGTTAACGAGCAGCCCGTGTTTAAGCGTTTTGCGGTCAAAAGCCACGAGGTCGTTCATCGTTTTTCCAAAAAAAAATAAAAAAAACTTAACCCCCAGCACCACATCTAAAGCGTAACGATCGATCGCGCAAAATACAAAGAAAAAGTGAAAGAAAACAAAACATGTGAAAAAAGTGTGCAAAAACAAAAACAGGAATTGCTAAAGTAAAGCGTAAAAAGAACGCCGTATAATCAAAATTATTTATACGTATCAGCAGCTGCTGCTCCGCTCCGCTCGGCGCTGATCTTCGTCGCCGTCACGTTGTAGCCGCTGCTGCTGCTCTTTATTTTTTTCCCCATTTAAAAATCGAAACGTGTTTATATTAAAAATGTTTTTCCATTTGAACTTTAAACAAATTTTGGTTCGTTCTTATTCGCTTTCATTGAATTCTCATACGAATTCCAATTAAATTTTGTGTGTGCGTCCAATTGGCATGAATTGATGACGTGACGTGATCGCGAAGCTTCGGCTCTCTCCCTCTCTTTCTCCGCCGCTCTCGCTGTTGCGCGCGAGTGCTCTTTGCGTTTTGTGTGTGCTTTTTGATTGTGTTTGGCTTTTGTGTTTATTATTATTATTATTGTTAATTCTAATTTGTATATAGCTTAAGCAATAGCCGCCCCACAACAAATATTTTGTAATCTTTCCGCCGTGAGTATGCGTGTGCGTGCCTCTGTGTGTGTGTGTGTGAGCAAGAAATTATGCTAAATCTTTATAAATAATTACACTGCACAAGTTTTGCTCAAACACAACAACAACAAACCACAAAAAAAGTGCAAAAAATCAACTAAAACTGTGCCAACTTACAACAACAACAACACCAACTGGAACTACACGGCATTAACCACTATTGTCAACAAGGAGAGGCAACAGTTATTGTACAATTTTCCCCATTTGGACTTTTGGCGGGTAAATAACAAAGTTTAAATAGTTTTTTTTTTTAACCATCCGCTCAATTAACACCAAGCTACCTTGGAATTTTGGGGGAAAGCAAATTGGAAACAATCTTTACAAAAATAAAACTGAAATTAACAATTTTCTTCTAAGCTTCTTTTGAACTTAGGGATAAGCATTTTTTTTCGATTTTTTTTAAACTTTTTTGTAGCTTGTATATTTCAGAATATCGCCCAAAAAGGGTTTTGAAAGGTTTTAGAAGATATACAGTGTTGTTCTCAATTCCATTTACTTTTCAAAAGTAATTCCGCAACGATTCCGAAACGTTTTTGTTTCCTTGTTCGGAATTCCACGTGATATTATTGCGGAACTTTTTTTATTGAAAGGCGTTTTCGGTTATTATTGAATCGAAACAATGGGACAGGTACTTCTTCGGGTTTTATTTCACAGTTATAAGAATAATGACTCAATAATATCTTTTATCGTTCATCTAAGATTCATTTATTTATAAAATGGAACGATTTTTCAAATAACGAACTTTATAACTAATTTTTTTTAACAAACGTTCAGGCTCATCTTATGAATCTGTGAAAAAAACGGGAAATCAAACCGAATCGAATTTAGATTCCATTTCTGCTGGACATACCAATACATATATATCGAATTTGGAGTCGTTTTTTGTGTATGCTGTTGGATTTAATAACGTTCTATAGAAGGTGACGAATATGCGACAGTAAAATCAGCCCAGACCAAAAAATGAATAAAAATAACTTAAAAACAATATTTTTATACCCTTTCAAAGGATATTTTAATTTTGCCAAGAAGTTTGCTACGCATGGAAATATTCATTCAGCTAAGCCGATTTAGCTTTGTCCGTCCGTCTGTCTATCTGTTTTTACGCAAACTAGACTTCTCCAGTTTTAAAGCTATCGAGGTCAAACTTTCCACAGAGTCTTCTTCTTACTGCATGCTGTTAAAATGTCGAAATCGACGGGATCGGATGACTATATCTTATAGCTGTCATAGGAACTATCGGTCAAAAAAAAGAAAAACTTTTTTGTTTTAAAAATTAACGACTCCAAACTAAGTGATTATGTATTAACATTATATGCTTTCACACAGATAAGTAAATTTTGGTACAAAATCTTATGACTATATCTTGTAGCAACATTTAACTAATTGAAGTCATTTAAAAATATGTTAATTACCCTTGATGAGCGTAACCAATGAAAAACTGCACAAGTGCTTTTCTGCATCAGTGTCATTTTGCCCCTTGGTTGCCCTTTTTGATATCTTTGGTAAGATAGAGTATACATGATAAAGAGGGTTCCACAAAATGTCACTCAGACAATACACACTCTTAAAAGTAGAAAGAGTGTTATGTTATCTCGATTAATTGTACAATTTTAGCTTGCTTATGTTCACTTTTCAATGTCACGTTCGACATTGAAAAATCTATGTTATCAGTTTGTCGCAAATGAAAGAAGTAAGAAGTAGAAACAAATCAGTAGAAGTAATTTAAAGTAAGCAATTTAATAAAAAAAAAAAAGAATATGGAATAGATTTTTTGTTTGGTTTTAAGCCGTTTCAAGATGGTCACATTCGTCACGACATCGTATGTCTAAAATGTTACAACTAAAAATAGTTCTTACTTATCAATGTTTTTAACGAGCGTTCAAATCATTCAGGAATGAGTAATGGGTTATGTCACAGTTCTGCGAACCGGTTCGTAAGGTCCTAAACCCGATTAATAAGAAGTTTCATGTCTTTATATGTAATATTTTAGGCTTAATAAATTAGAAAGTTGATTGTTTCGATTCGACCGGTTCATATTTTGAATATTGTAAAAGAAACCAATAAACAGCATTCTAAGGTCCCGAGCGATGCCAGGTATATAGCTAATTATTAAATAAACTTTATAATACATGAATATATTTATAACATTCCACACTGAAGGATAAATATTTATTTACAAAAAAAAAAGTACTCAAAATTCTTTTTATCAAATAATATTTCAATGAACTATTCATGCACATACTTATTGTGTTGGGTTTCGCTATACTTTGTATTTATTTAGCTGCTTCCGAAAACGACTTCTGTTCTTGTCACGTTCAAATCGCTGCCAATTTTGTCATTATTTTGGAAACCGAATTTCATTTGCAAGACACTTTAGCACTAATAAAAGTGCTCTATTATAAAGTAAAAAAATGAATTTGAAAATCGATTTATTATGCCATTTATTTTTTCATTTTTAAAATGTACGACAGTCACGTTCGACAGAATGGGAATGCCCATATATACTTTATGTGGCCTGAGATGATTTTTTCTATGCGTTACAAACATACGGATAATTTTAATGTACTCTTTCCCAGAGCATAAAATTTTTTTTTTTTTTGCTATAGTTCTAAAGATCTGATATTTCAAACCATTTGCTAGGGTGTAAAATCTTTGGCATAGACGAGGTTATTTTCATGGGGAAACAATTAAATTGAACCAATATGAGCCAATCTAAAATTATTTTATAATACATTTTAAGATTTTTAAATTTTTTTAACGTCTTTTTCGAAGAAAAATTGACTTTAGATTCAAAATCTTTCGATCTTCCAAATGAGTTAAAAAATGATGCATAAGAAAATATGTGATTGCAATTTTTAGATTATGCAATCCTTAGATTATAACAAAAACAACATTAGTGTAATAAGAACATTTAAGCAGCTTCTAGCAATTTCAATTAACGTTACGTTTTTGATGATCCTCAGGAACTGAAAATTAGTAACCATTTGGTCTGGATAGTTAACATTGAATATTTTCGAAGTCCATTTATTTCGCTTAAAAAGGATATGTATAAGAATAAAATATTTTATTAATATTTTTCTTCATCCTAAGGAGCTGAAAATGTGAAAGGGATATTTGAAAAAATGGATATTATTATATAAATTTCGAATATCCATTCTACGGGGATCTTCTTTTTTCTTTCTGTGCAGTGTTTGGAAGTTCACATATCGGGGTACATACCTAGATACTTGTACCTTTTACCTTAACTCGGTAATTTCAGGCTCGAATACCTTTAAATTTTCTTTTTTAATCTTAATTTTTATTTACCTTTTCGTAAGTAATTTTTTTTTGTGAATCGATTATCTTATAGCTGATTTGTTACCTCTTTTGAAAATAAACACCAGCCCGAACTGATTCCAAAAGTTCAGAAGGGGGTCCTTATGTGATGGTTGCGTGTAGAATCGGCTGTGATAGGGACACTAAGCTTAATAATGTTGTACAAACTAGCCGTGAACCTTTCCCCTCCGGCTCAAAAGGCACATCCGACTCCAACATGGCTAATAAACCAAGTACAGAACTTCATTTCTACGGATGATTGGCCTGCTGGTAGCCCAAACTTGAATCCATTGGACTATAAACCAACGTAAATATTTTCGACACTTAATTATTGAGTCTTTGATCAGTGGACAATTTGTGAATGCATGAGGTGCGCACTTTGATCGATTAAGTTGTTCTACGATTTGTAGCCATTGAGTGATCGAATAAAAATATTCATTCGTTTTTATTTTATAACCAAAAGAATCCTGCAACTTTTAGTTGGTAGGGTAACTTATATGTACACAATTAATTGTTCCTTGACTCGCATGGGGCAAGGCTTTTGCTCTCGCTCCAGTTTATTTTTGATAGTATGATTTAGAAATTCAATGTTGAAAAATGTAACCAATTAATCCCGTTCGGCTAAAGGGGAAATGAACTTGCCATCGTTGTGTGTGTCGTCGTGTCTTGGCTTATCAATGTTAGCCAGCCTGGCTGGAGCGCCTGAATAGTTAGTGTTTGTATTTTATTTGAGAGTGCTGGGAGATCTTAATTAGAGCACTGCTGATAATGGGCCTATAAATAGAACGGCACGGCGCTGATAGCACACCAAAGCGCGTGTCATTCTAGTTTGCCGCATGAAGGCCGCCCTCTTAATTATTTTGGTGAATATTTTCCATATATTTTTTTGACATATATTTTTTGAACGGTATTAACTGGGTTTTGACATTGAAATGCGATTAAGTTGATTTGAACTAAATGGGTCGCTTTGGTGGGTAAGACTTTAGTGTTGAGTTTCTTTCTGAAATGGCATCAAGATAGGCGAACTAAGTTTGTTGGCTTATCTACAGCTGGTGGTGTTCTTTGCCATATCTAAAGTGTTTGCTGCTCACATTTATGGAACGTGTTAAGCGATAAGGTTGGAAACTGTAAGAAATAAAAATAAAATAACCATTTGTACTTTGTAGATAAAAGTAGATGGGGTTAACTAAAGATGGGGCGTTCTTTGGAATTCAAAGACTTTTATTTTCATATAATTTTTATTTTTCATATCAATTTTACCTCGATATGAAAGTATATCAAATTGATACGTTAAAAATTTTAAATCGATATTTTTTAATATACTATTTTTGCGTTTTTGTTTCATTCTGACACTATTTAATATCCATTTAAGTAAATGATATTATTTTGAATCAGAAGGAAGGAAAAATTTGAAGCAATAAAACTAAGAAAACTCAAGAAAGTTGTAAAGGATGGCAATTCATTCATTATTTTTTTATGTCTTGTGCTAAACTAAAAAATCCAAATAATTTAACTACCCAATCCATAGGAGGAAATTCATTTGTCAATTAAAACAACAACCACAAAAAATGAGATGGAATCGGAATTGGGTGCATGCTGTGATTGAGCTTATGCTTACAACAACATTTGTGCTCCTAGTGCATTGGCTATGTGCAACCCGGAAAGTTTAAGCTAGTTTGGTTCAAGTTCTTGACCATTTTAGATTTGGAGCATTCTAGCTTTTCGGTTGATCTCTAAACATGTATGGTCGCCTTAAGGACAGGTTTTTATACTTTCTCGGACCGCACAATTTGAAAGGGGGCAGAATGGTCAACTGCTGACAGTACCGTGACACTTTTAAAATAGCTATACATCAGAGCTGTACAAATCCTATCTATCACTTTTTGTAACTTGGATTAACGATTATTCAGTGAATATTACATAATGTAATTACTTTTGCAATTACTACGAGAATTGTATCTGTAAAGTATGATTATTGAGTAATTAAGCTTGACATGGTCAATTAATCATGCTTACATGTACTACTGGGTCCATTTTGTATACCCGTTACTCGTAGAAAAAAATGGGGATACTAAAATCATATGTAACTGACAGAAGGAAGCATTTCCTTCTAAAAAAGTTTGAGAAGTTGTGAGATGATAATTCTTGTTTTTGAGATTTCTTACCTTATTTCAAGATGTTTCCATATTCTTGTTATGACACTGCATGATTCTAGTAAAACAGATTTTTAATCAAGATTTGAAATCTGGGGTGCCCAAGCCCATTCCGCAAGCCACACATTAGTTGTTGTTTGACGCAACGGAATATCTGCCATAGGCCTATATAAAGCAACAGCAACTCCCTATGCATGCTCTGCTCTTTTCTTTCCGAACTAAGGATTTGTTGTTGGCGAGTGCAGACCTAGCAACAACAACATTATATGTGTTTCGTCTCTGGCAAACTCGAACGCAACAACAAAGTTGCTTAGCGTAGGCAGCGTTCGCCTCGCTCGCAGTGGCCGAACGCTTTTCGCTATTCATGGTAGCACACAAACTCTCACAAACAAAAATCGTGGTTCACTTTCTATTTCTTGTGGATGAGATATATTTTGTGCAATTTTATTACTTAGCTTTAGGCTCATTCTGGGCACCCTTGTTCTAGATTGATTTCTTTTCTCAGTGTATGATATAAACTGTATAAATGGTATATATTCTAGATCTGCATCGACAGCTGTCTGTGAGAACACCTGATCTCAGAGAGTAGAAGAGATTGATTACAAAATTTTAAATGTAGGTTTCTATTGCCTCAAGGTAATTTCTTACGTCCTTTTAATAAATCCAAACGTACAATATTTTCTACAATTTTAAACATATCGATCCCCATTCATGAACTCACATTTATCGGAGTAATCATACTAGGACATATATATAGGAACATGCATGTGGCGTCTGCTAATAAAACAAACGTTGCATACTTTTCGAATTTTCCTGAAGGATTTCTTCTCATATATTGAAACTTGAATTTTTTTATATTTTCAAAATCTTTATCAATCGTTTAACTTTTTAACAGGTTTAAGGTCATTAAGTTATGATTTTGTCCATAACTGTACAAGACTGACATAACTGTATAAGACAAGACACGGACAATTCCATAAAAGAGGCTGGTTGACTGTATAGCTATTTCATAAATACCAATTCAATTTTCAGCAGACTTGACCTGTCTTCAATGAGCTGGCAAAAGAAGGTCTTTCATGACAGAGCTGGACAGAACATATGATCTGAGTAGTATGTTTGGGGTCAGTATGCGCTGTCTACTTACAAAATATTCACACATTAATATTAATGCTCTGTCAACTAACATTTCTTTCGGTACAACTTGAACTTGCAAAGCTCAATAAAAAGAGTCGAGCCTGAGTAGGCAGACAGGATTCAGGCAAGTCTGGAAACTGATCGAGATCGAGTAAAGAATAATAATTGTTATTGTATAAAGACACTCAGGGACAACTCTTAAAGATTAGTTAAATCATTAAAGTGGTTTTACAACTTTTACATTAATTGCACATCTGACAATAGTTTGAATAGGTCGGATGTTTTCCATGCGTCAGCTGTTGCTGTGATTTTCCTCGATTTGCAGTTATTCTTTTCGCTTAATGAATTCTTCTCTTTGCTGGCTTTTTCATTTGCATTTTTTTTTTTTTTTTTTTTTTTGCAACTGTTTACTCATTCACCCAACGTTTCTCGCGCTTCCCTGCGGTTTGCCTAGCGCGTGTTTCTCTCGCCAAATGCACGTGTAAGACTCCAGAGAGCCAACTAACTGCACTTTCAGTGAGCTTTTTATTTATTTGAATACGCTTCCGCGATAATTGACTTAATAAATTATTAAATATTAACAGCGTAGAAATAACCAGAATGCATCGATGAAAGGGAACAACAATTCGCATGGCATTCCTTCAAGTGGGAATGGGGTGAAGGAGAAGTAGAACGATCGCATGGGGGCGCGTGTAGCGTTGCAATGCGAGATTTCCCTAATGAAAAGTAATGACAAAATCATGCAAATCATTGTATGCACTCTGTGGCAACAATGCCCATAAATTGCTAAACACAAAGCAACCCTACAAAAGACCCGAATCAAAAATGTTGGGCAAGGTTTTCTCTGGTCGTCGTCGGGAGGCGGTTGCGATAAGCTGTCCAGAGTCAGCCAGACAATCACACACATGGCAACAGTTAAAGGCCGTTTGTTGTCCATGCATATCCGTATACCATGATATTACATATGTGTTCAGACAAACAGTTTTGTTATTGTTATCTCACACCATACGCCATATATTTTCAAAAGCCAAGAACATTAAAGTGAGCTTTGCTAAATATTAAATTAAATATAAAAGATTTCAAGGGGTTGGAAAAACACTTTAAGTGTCTGCAGAGGAAAGAATTAATACTGGGAAATTTCATAAATATGAAAACAAATCACTAAAGCTTATATATTTAGTTGTCAAACATTGTTTAAACGTATTGAGAAACATTTGTGTAATTTATTTTTTAGGCTGATAAATTTTTATGTCAAAGTTCAAATGATTAAAAACACTTTTAACCTGTTTTGAAATCTGCACGCTATTGCAATTTAAATAAAGTATTGTGCCGAAAAAAATTCTGATGTCGTTTGGATTTAGGCCTTTAGAAAAAATATAAAACAAAAAATGATTTTAATCAAATCATAATTCTTAATCCTTGTTAACACTTTTCCTAAAAGAGACTTTAAAGTCTTAAATGGAGATCATCTTCATCTTAGTGTCGTTGAATTTCCCTGGAATGTTGCTTTTAGAGCTGGCAAACTTTCAAAAGTTTAAGAGAATTCGATACCATCGATTGTATAGTCAGAATTTTTCGTTATTTAATTAAACCCATTCAACTTTAATTTAATCATTAAACATTTTATCTAGCTTTTGTCTGGAAAGACATGGTTCTAATACCTTATAGAGAGTATATTATATGTAATTTGCTAAGTAATATGTCCGCCATCCGATTTTGATCAACTTTTACAGTGCTGCTTAAGAATGATAATGTTAAAGAAATCTTATATTGAACACCAAAAAGTTATTCGTACTAAAACAGAACGTCCTACCCGTCAGTTCTATAGGATAAAGTTTTCCTAAGAAAGTTTTAAGAGCTTATAAAAAGCATACCAAAAAATATTTCTTGCTAAAACCCATCTTCCGACGGATGTAGTCATCCGGTTTTTATCGGATGTGTCCCAGAAATTTCCAGAGAATTTTGCCTTTCAAAGCCGGGCACAAATATGACCCGCTACAAGATAAGATGACGAAAGTTAAACGATTTTAAACCGCCTGCTCAAAATCCAACAGACTTGATGCATAACGGGTTTCCTTTCATATGATCTAGTAGCTGGTCTTATTCTTGTCACTTTATAAATAAAGTAGACCAAGTATAGTCTGAAATGCAATTGTTTATACGAAAATCTCTAAAAATTTCCAGCATGTGGAATCTTAAAAAATGAAAAAGTTAAGAGTTTGGTAACGCTTGCATTACAAACAAAAATGTGGTTTAAACATTTAAAATAGTTTCAAATCTAAATCGGTCTATGGTTTTATATGTTCGTTTACACGTCTCAACAAGAACTTCATATCTCAGTTGTGCTGTAGATGATATTGAATAGTAATCCTCCGGCTTTCTTTTAAAATTTCCTAGTTCCGAATTTCTTTAATTTGCGTGTTAAATAAATTTATAGCTGTACTAGTACTGAATAGGAAATACTTACATATAATAATCAGGGTTTATCTAGTACTGAGTATCGAATACTGCGTATCTAGTTATAAGTATCGAGTGCTGAGTATGGACTATTTAGTACTGAGTTTCAAGTACTAAGTATCGAGTACTGAATATTAAGTACAAAAATCTAGTACTAAGCATCTAGTACATAATATCGAGTACTGATAAAAAGTGCTGAGTTTCTAGTACTGAGTATCAAGCACTGAGTATAGAGTACCAAGTTTCGAGTACTGGGAATCTAGTACCGAGTATCAAGTACTTAGCATCTAGCACTGAATATCGATCACTGATTAAGGATCTACGATTGAGTGCTGAGTATATCGAGATCAGATTTTAATTGGTAAAGAACTTTGTTCGTACTGGGAGTCCCGCGACACTTATGTACTAATTCGTCATTATTTACCATATACAAAAAATCAATAACGTTTACTAGTTTTAAAAGCTTTGGCAAATTCCTTTTCAAACTCAAATTGCAACGGGATTTAAATATACTTTAATGCGGCGAACCACTCAACCATTTAAATGTTCAATTTCATTAAAAATGGTTTTTAGTTTTCAAAGGCACAGATTATAAGAAAGAAAGAAATTATAATAAGCATCAGGAAACTTTGGCAAAGTCTTTAAAATGTCAGTGAAATCTATAGAATATTTCGAATTATTGCCTTTTAAACTACTGCGGCTCAGTTGTGTTATTTAAACCGGGCTATGACCCGAGCCGGACAAATCCTTTTTTCTGTAAACGTTCAGTTTATCTTCTCTAAGATTTGACAACCAAATTGAAAATTAATTCTCGCTCAATTTCTATACAAAAAAAATTAAATTAATCCAATGCACTAAATAATGCACACATAAAGTGAAAAATGCTATTTCCGTTTGGTCCTTCGAGCCGGATGTTCTAGAAAGCATCCAATCATCCTCCACATTCAACTAAATATTTGGGTTTAAGTTTGGATAATCTGGAAATCATCCACCACATTAAATAAAAAAATTTTGAAACAAACCCACTTCATTTTTATTGGTCCTTCGAGCTTGATAGTTTAGAAATCATCTACTACATTAAACAAAATATTTAGGAAAGAAATTCCCATGATTTTTAGTGGTCCTTAGAACCGAATAATCTGGAAATCATCCACCACATTAAATACAAAATTTTTGAAAGAAACCTTTGAGCCGGAAATTCCGGAAATCATCCCCCACATTCAACTAATAATTGTTAGCATCAACATGGACGTAAATAAACCTTTTAGAAAATATTAACATATCAACAAAATGCTGTTAAATTTTTAAAGTATTTTCTGTAAATAATTCAGATTATCCGAAATCGACCAAATCCTGGGGAAGCTTGTACCTACGAAACTTTAGATTTTAGCTAGTAAAAGTAGAAGTGGAATGTTTGAGACTTTTGAAGCAAAAACTGTCTAGAAATTTCTCTTTTCACTAAACTAATAAAATTTTAATCGGCAGCAGCAGGTCAATATCATCATCATCATCCTCAATGTCTTATGGCAGAAATTAAAAGTTATGTACAAAGGTCGACCGGCATTATTGAGAATGACAAAGCAAAGCACACACCCACAGACACACACACACACACACATACTTGCATATGTATGCACATAGTGAACAAGTGATCGCTTTAAGGCCTCGTCACAGTCATGATCATCATCATCAACATCATTATTATGATGGCATCTTGGGGTTCGCTAGGTGCTGATTCCAGAGTCTGTCGCCTTCGTCATTGTCGGCTCTTTAGGCATGCAGAGCAAACCAGACCCGACCAGTTGAGATACCAACCAGCTGTCAGTTTTTTTTGCTTTCCTTTGGAGACCTTCTCTCTCGTGTGTGTGTGTGTGTGTGTGTGAGCGCACGTTGACTTACTTTGCTTTATAATCCTGTTTGACGGGTTGTGGCTTGGATGTATGATCTCTTTTACTTCCACATAGCTGAACCTGGCCATACAAAGTTGTCTCATGCATAATAATAAAGAAAAAATCACATGGCTTTCTGGAAGTTGAGCATCTGGTGGTGGTTGGTAGAGCTGCCAGCTTCTAATCCCTTGCTTTGATAAGTTCTATCTTAGTTTTTTGTTTTTGCAGTTATCATTTGATCCTAAGAAACTGTGAAACATACAGCTGATAATTCAATGAGAAAAAGCGAACCATTAAAGTAGTTACATAACAATTGTTGCTTATTTTTGTTTTGCTCGCTTTTGTTCTTTCTTTTTTTCTCTTTCTGCGTTTCTGTTTTTATTATGTGAATTTTTGTTTGGTTGTCTCTGCTTTTACGATTATTATTTAAGATGTGTGTTTTTTTGCTTTTTTTTTTCTTAAATTTGTTTTAAAGGCTGTGTGCAACTTGTTGCTTTAAACTGCCACACCCCCCTACACTCATATATAGGGTATATTTCCATACTGACACATTTGGCTAATGAGCTTCGTGTCAAACGTGTGTCTGCTGGTGACATTGAAAATGCTGAAATTGCTTTCCCAAATTTTTCTTTCATTTCTTTTGTCAAAATTGTGCAATAAATTCAAAATTAGAAATGGAAAATTTACGTTTATAATTCTATTTAATCTTTATTGTATTATTTTGATCAATCTGAGACACCCACACAAATCATCTCTGAGGTAATAAAAAAATTTCATACTTATAAGATTATAAAAAAAAAACCTGTCTCTTAACATTCGCAACGTAGTTCTAAGCTGTTTATATGTTTCTATCAGCATATGACGCAGCTGATCTAAATCAGGCCATTCCAGATATGTTTTCCTTTTGTTTTTGTTTACATTTTTGACACCCTAATTTAATTTTTGTTGGGAAGTTTATTTTATGGAAACGTTCTGTCTGACACTTAATCAATCAAAGTCTCATGATTAATCTTATTTGCATTTTTAGAAAAAAAAAATTAATAGGATCGATTGATGAAGTCACAATTAAAAGAGTAATGGGAAATTTAAATTTTTAGGAAATTTAAATACCTTTTTCAAATTATGATAAAAAGAACCCAGTTTTTCAACCGAAGCCTCGATTCGATTTGTATTAGAGTTCCACGCGTTCGTATCTAAAGTGTATTCAACAGCGCTTTGCGACAGATATGTCGACTTACCAATAGTATGAGAGCTTATACTGCTCTCTTTCGCAACAAGAAAGAATTGCTAAATGAGAGCCCTCTCGCGAGGCTTAACATACACACGCAACGCTAAAATTAGCATGTGTGTTTTGACAACCGGCTTTATATGGAAACCTTTGCACTCGCTGCACGCAGAAATAAAAAGATAAAAATGACCAAAACCCATCTAATGTGCACACAGTCATTATAAACAAATAAGAAAGTCCGACGGTAATATATTCTGTATCTGCTGTATTAGCTGCGCTGAATGAAACCTTTTCTGTAAAAAACTCTTTGAGATATTGGAGTGGCGAAAATTAAAGATAAAGTTGATCTGCCTGCAGGTATAAGAAATACATATCCCATACATGCTAAGCCTCTATCTGTTACCATCTTTGAGATCTTTTCGGATCTCATTTAGATTCGTCTATATAGAGTAGGCTGTTGATACTGATCAAGAATATATACCTATACTTTGTGTACTTTTGAAGAAACTTAATATGGCACAGAGTAGACAAATTCACTTTAGAGCAATTGGTTAAGGTACTTCCACAAGGAGTTAAACCTTAATTTCTGAAAATCTTATATAGACTCACCCACAAACCAATTCATATAGGCCCTAAACCAGACCTAAAAATGAACGGAACTGCGTTTTCAGTTATAAATGGTGGACTAAGGATTATTTGACAAATGACCATGAGAAGACTTACACCGCAACAATGTTCATCAACAGCTCAATAAAGCTCCGCTGTTTTCGCACACCCCGTACAAACTTTTATTTGGCCAAATTATAATTCTTAATGCACGCCTAAACGAAGGTCTATGACAAATCTTAGATCTCTAGGATAAGCAGTTCTGGCTCTGGGTTGATATATTATATATAGCAGCTGAATTTGGGTCGCATGTTTCTATTAATCATGTTCAGTTTGATCAATAATATAACCATGAATCGACTTACAAATGAACAAACCTTGCAGATTATTGAATTTTATTAACAAAATTCATGCTCGGTTAAGAAACTGCAACGTGCACTTCTTTCATTTTATGTTCGCATTGGACTCGGAATCTTGTGACTTAATTTCGCACCAAAATTGACATTATTGGACATTGGACACGCATACGTAGAGTGCGAACAGATGAAAATAACGCAGCTGTGTTCTTAATGACCGTGAATTATTGATTCGACGCCGTTCGCGGCAATTTTGCTTAAGAATTGGGATCCTTTAACAAATCACACGACCTACCACAACGCTCAACTTTTAGTGAATAGGTGCTGGCAATGTTGGATGAACATCCACATTTTTATCGGAAAATTGTGTTCAGCGACGAAGCTCATTTTTGCTTGAATGGATACGTGATGAAACAAAAAGATGTATTGCAAGAACTGCCAATGCATTCTGAAAAATGCACTGTTTGGTGTGGATTATGGGCTGGTGGTATTATTAGACCGTAGTTTTTTAAATATAACGATGGCAGGAACGTTACTGTAAATGATCACAAAATTTGATGGCCCAAAATGGAAGAGCTGGATTTGGTTGACATGTGGTTTCAACAAGACAGTGCCACATGCCACACAGCACGCGAAACAATGGCCGAATTAAGAGGCGTGTTCAGTAAAGAGTTTATTTCACGCTTGGGCCATGCAATGGGCAGGAACATGCAATATAATGGCTTTTGACTATTTTTAGTGGGGCTATGTTAGGGCTCATATCTATAGCGACAAGCCCTTAATAGTTTATGCTCTAGAAGCCAATATTGAAGAATTTTTTCTATATGTTTTAGAGAAAATTTCATACATTTTTCTCCTCCGCTAAATTAACGAGAGCGTAAGTTAAAGTCGGCTCTAACCGACTTCGATATACCCGTTACATATGAAAAACCATGCTTAACAGAGTTCCTGCGTTCCTTAGGGTGACCATCCGAAAAGTATGCAACATTTTTTTTTAGGGTGGGAGAGGGGTAGCGGGGGCTTGGTTCACTTTTTTGCTCGTAACTTGAGAACCGTTCATCCGATCTTTATCATTTC
Organism: Lordiphosa clarofinis; assembly: GCA_018904275.1. Lineage (NCBI taxonomy): Eukaryota > Metazoa > Arthropoda > Insecta > Diptera > Drosophilidae > Lordiphosa > Lordiphosa clarofinis. Next base: position 433,146 of record JAEIGQ010000235.1, on the reverse strand, counting down.
TGCGGCAAATCGATTAATTTTACTAATTACTAACTATTTTTAGAAGGAACAAATCCTCTATCTTTAAAACTGTAGGACATATAACGTTTTTCCAAATTGCGGGGGCGAGAGGGGGCGTGGCCAAAATTGGAAACAAACTTGATCTGCGTGCAAATTAAAGAAGCATTTGTCCCATACATGTCAAACCTCTCAGAGGCTCAGGGCTCTGAACCCCCCGCTCTCCCCTAAGTAATTTGACTTCACTTTGCAACTGAAAGTGTGTTTTAATTTCGGTGTGCTCTGCGTATTTGTTACATCTATTTTGATATAATGACGTGTTTGAATATTATTTACTTTTGAAATGCACATTATTTAACACTTTGCTCTCAATCTTTGCGTCGCAATTGTTTCACACAAAACGTTTAAATGTTTTGACTATTTTTAAGTGTAAAATTCAAAAGCAAATTGCTAATGTTAATTTACAGACAGACAGACATATGGGGCTTAAAATAGTTTAGCAATAATAAAAAAAAAAAACTCACTGCCCCGTACGTATTTTTAGAATAACGCACTCTAGACTCTGAAAAAAAAAAAAAAAAAAAAAATTTTTTTTTATTTTTGTGGTTTTTTTTGTAAGAAATTTAGGTAAGAACTTGGGTTTATTATATAGCCAGGGTATTATAATTCAGAAGTTTGCAACCATAGAAAATTCATTCCGATAAAAAAATTTGATAGGGCGAAAAGCTTAGTCGATATGTATTTTGTCCGTTTTAGTCTGTCTGTGCGTTGTCCCCCCCTAAAAAGTTTTTTGCTGCTAATATGTCGGAACCGACCGGATCGGATGACTAATCTTATAGGTCCATAGGAACTACGGTCGAAAAGTGGGTTTTTTGTGAGACTTTTGTTTTTAGTGTAAACGCCTTCCGCCGACAATTATTAGTTTTACGCTTTTACACAGATTTGAGTTTTTGTCAAACGTGACTATATCTATAGCTGTCATAGGAACTATCGTCGAAGTGGGTTTTTGTGAGAAAACTTTTTATTTTTAAGTAAACGCCTTCCGCTTCAACAATTTTAGTTTTATACGCTTTTACAAGATTTGGAAGTTTTGGTCAAAATCGGATGACTATATCTATAGCTCCATAGGAACTATCGGTCCAAAGTGGGTTTTGTAAGAAAACTTTTTGTTTTTTAAGGAAAACGCCTTCCGCTCGACAATTATTAGTTTTATACGCTTTTACACAGATTTGGAAGTTTTTGTCAAAATCGGATGACTATATCTTATAGCTGCCATAGGAACTATCGGTCGAAAAGTGGGTTTTTGTGAGAAAACTTTTTTATTTTTAATGTAAACGCCTTCCGCTTCAATAATTTTTAGTTTTATACGCTTTTACACAGATTTGGAAGTTTTGGTCAAGATCGGATGACTATATCTTATAGCTGCCATGAAACTATCGGCCGAAAAGTGGCTTTTATCAGAAAAATGGTTTGTTTTAATGCTGACGTTCGTAAACTCTGTTGTATTAAAACATTTGCAAGGGTATTAAAACTTCGGCAAAGACGAAGTTAGCTTGGCCTTCTCGTTTGTCATTAAATGTTTGCCATTATTTATGGTCATAAACTTCTGGTTCTTCCAAATGTTACGTAATGAGAAAAAACACAGCCTTATCTACAATTTCGTTGTTAAAAACTTTTTAATTTTTATGACCCAAGCCTGAATGAAAAAGAGGCTTTAGGAATTCTAAGAATTTAAAAGAGAATTAAGCGATGACTGTTCCCTGGGAACAGGTAGGCCCCCGCATACTTCCGTGTTTTGTGTGTTTGGTCTCAAGGTATTTTGTTGTCGCCTTTCATACCTCCTACGTACATAGCCAAAGAGCAAAAGCTCTGCTGATCCACACACACACATGCTTTTATTTTTTTATGAGTTGAACTTTTTTATACTCGTAAATATGTATGAACCCTCGTACATTCGTGTGTGGATTCTCTCGCTGAATTTTTAATTGAGTTACGCGCTACGCACACCATTTCAGACTATTTGTTTACAATGCTCACTTAGAGAGGCAGTCGATCATATTCTCTGGCTGTTATCAGGCAAAGAGAGAAAGAGGCAGTAAGAATGCCAAAATGTACTTCACATAATTTCCGAATATATTTGATAAGGTTTTTTTTTTGCTGCCGATTAAAAAACCAAATCAAAGTTCGTTCAATGTTCGTTAAGCTTCAATGACTTATCAATCTCCCAGCGTAGACAGAACAGAGTCAATAGACTTTTATACCTATACAAAGCTCTGTATTTCGATTAATTGGCAACTTTGAGTGCATTTTCTTCACTGTCCCCTTAAATTTAGTCACAATTGCAGTTTCATAAATTTTATTAATATCAATTGATTTCGATTTCAAGCAAAGGCAGAGAGAGAAAGAGAGAGCTCCCAGCAAATTATAATTGAAAGAAACTGTGCGAGAAGGCGTATAACAAGATGATAACCTACATTATCGCCAGGCCTTTAAAGTGTGCTCTCTCTCTTGTTCGTGCTTTGCTGATAACTCACGCACACATCTGCATTTTATAGTCGCTCTCTGGCTGGGCTGATAGCGTCTCACTTGATCAAAAAAAAAAAGAACAAACGAATTAATATACCATAAATATTTTCAAAAACTTAAATTATTTCAAAAAAATTACTTTTTTTACACAAGATTTTCCAAATTCTTATATTTCTCATCAATTTTAAATTCAATATGATATTATCAACACAAATCGAAAAATTACAAACAAATGTGTTCCAGAAATCTGTAGAGATTTTGAGGTCAGTTTTTTTGATGATATGTCAGAGATTTCAGGTAACCTTGAAATAAACAGAGATATTAACAATCTTGACATTTGGGTGTACGACGGTTACACACAGAAAAAAAGATCACGAACTACTAAAAAATAGTATCAAATCGGCCTTCATCTGAAAAATACCCAGATGATATCATTTTTACATTTCGATCATATCAAAGTGATATTTTCAGTTCAACAATTTAATATTTACAAATATCAATGATATATTTTGAAAGTATCAAAGCTTTATTTTCAAAATTCCTCTGGGACCATATTAGGTGCTATATTTATAAAATATCAAAAGGGTATTATAAGATGATGTACCAATTTGTAAATATATTTTTATAAAAGTTAAAGTTTTTTTTTAATAATACATATTTCAAATCTCTTCCAAATCTGCTCCATGTGGCTGGAAGAAATGTAATATAGGCGGTTCATATCAAGTCCACGCTCTAGAAAAAAGTAAATTCTACATTGAGAAGATTCAGATATCTGAATTTTTCGTACACCAAATCGTCGAGCTTAAGTTTTTGTGACATTAAACTGATTTTGAACTGTGAAGGTATTAAAAATAAAATAAAACTCGCACAGAACGAATGAAGAAAATTCACAAGAAGAAGCTAGAAAACGACCGGCACCCGCTTTCGCTATTGCTGTGGCAGAGCAATGGGCGTTGTTGTTGCTTATTTTGTGATAGACTATAGATGTCTCTCTTTGATTCGAGAGTCTCTATGTGTCTCTTTCTGCTTTCAGAATTTCGATGTCTACTTAGATCTCAAATCATATCCTTAGGGCATTTTGCATATCACATAGATCATTTCACATTTCAATATAGTATTCTAGGTATCAACTTAATACTACAGGTTCATATTGATATTAAATAGTTTCACTTTGATATGAAATCATTGATATTATTGAAATTATATTGAAATACCAACTTGATATTTGATCTTATTTTTTTCTGTGCAGATGAATTGTTGCTTTTAGGGTGTATGTACATTAGGGCGAACATTTGAGGTATGATTAAATGTAAGGCCATACTGATACCCCCTTATACGATGCTTGAAAAAATTAGTGTTAGGGTCTGTGACTTGGACTCAAAGTTTATCACTCATACGTACTGTTGCCCTTGCCTAAATTCTTTAACTTTTAAGTAGTTGGCGTAGACTTGCTTTGGTCATAACGTTTAAGAAAAAGGCACCATGACCTTTGAAAATTTTTTTTTAATATAACCAGGACAATAAGTAAATAATATTTACTAAATATATATTTAGGCGAAATCGAATACTACTGCAAAATTTGTACTATTCTGCGCTCTTCACTTCAAGATGAAAGCAAGTTTGACAGTAGAGGATATTTTGAAGTGAGGCTCCCCACAAGCTAAAGTACTGGGCATCACGGTTGCGGCCGTTCCTGCTGCTTAAAAATAGACTCTTGTTCATTTGATAATTCCCAAAATTTTAGACAACTAAAACTAATGCTACTGTGGGCAAAAAAATACCAGGAACTTCTTTATAAATCATATTAATTGTAATTATTCTTGTAAATTCATTTCATTCATATAGCTAAGTTTCAGTAAACGCATCCTCGTAAAGGCAGCGAAATGCAAAAATTTGCATCCAATGTCAGCTCCCAAAAAGACTCGTTTTTAGTTTCACATGCATCATCTATACTATAAATAAATCTTTGATACTACTGAGTCAGAAGTAAAAATGTTCACCTCATTTGGATTGATGCTGAGGAATCTTCAAATCGAAACTAAGTTGATCTTGGCAGCTGTGAAAGGATTGTTCTATTGTTAGATTTCTTTCCTGTGCCCTGCGCGCCCCTGCCAACAAGCTTAAAAACGAAAAAGTTTGTGTGAGGTGCAGTAGAAATAATTACCGATACATATTAAATCCTAAAATCAATCATTTAAGATGGCATCAGTAAATGAAAAAAAAAAAACAAAATTTAATGCGGTTTTTAATCTCTGCGAAAAGCCTTTAAATTTTCCACAAAAAAAAAAGTTAATTTTTTAGCAGCTTTCGGATTTGATTAAAAAAATCCATAAAATTCAGAAAAATGTGTGAAATCTTCGATCTATATATGTAGTTGAATGTCTTAAAGCTGTTTTCGGTATGTAACAAATAAATTCTTGAACATTGGCTTCCAGTAGCGCTCTCCATTCACAATAACGTATCAACCTTCGTTATCTTTAAGTAAGTAAGAGCTTTGCAGTCGAGTGGCCCGACTCCGAAGTACCCTGTACAATTCAAACACAGACTCATACGCTCTAGCTGCCTGAGGTAGGCACAGCGCTTCCTTTCATTCAAATATTAATATCAACTTACAGCAGGTTTAAACCCAAACATTAACACTCTTATAAGAAACATATTCATTCTGAGCAAATTTTGTCACTTGTCTTAGTCTCCCGATTTTTTAAATTGTCTTCCAGACCCCATCTAATCCTCAGCTTTTGATCATGGTGCTCAAGCTATTTTACTATTAAAAACGATTTATTGTTGCGCTTCTGATTAAACAATAAGCCAAATTGCGTTTTAAACAGTTTGATTTGCTTATTTAGCAAGAAAAAAATCGCCTTAAATGTGATTTTCATGCATTGCTCGTAGCAAATAAAAAAAAAGTGTTTATCGATTCTCGTTTCGAAATCATTTCAAGCACGAAAACAATCAAAATGCAATTCAAACAGCGGAATGCTCAACTAATTTTGTTAATGATCTTGTGTAAAATGCTTGATCATGTGCATGAATAGAGAGAGAATCAGAGGGAAAGACAGAAATTACCAAGGACAACCATTTCATGGTCACATTTTAACATATCTCTTTCTCGCTCTTTTTCTACAGTTTGGACAAAATAGAGGAGCACATTTTTATTCTGACCTTTCCACCAAAAGCTGCAAAGCTGCAACTCCATAACGAACTGTTTACCATCATGGACGGCTATGCACAGGATTGGCCAACGCTGGCCCACACAGACAATGGTCTGCCCATGGACCAGTTGGGTGTGGGTGATCTGCCAGTGGATGTGGGCTTTGAGCCACAGACTCGTGCCAGATCAAACACATGGCCCTGTCCCCGTCCCGAGAATTTTGTAGAGCCCGTCGATGAATTGGATAGCACAAAGGCAAGCAACCAGCAATTGGCACCAGGAGGTAAGAGTTTAATTTCCAAAAAGAATTTTGAAACTAATCAACTTAATTTCTGTCCACAGACTCACAGCAGGCGATACAGAACGCGAATGCGGCCAAAAAGAATTCATCTCGTCGCAATGCATGGGGCAATCTTTCCTATGCGGATCTCATAACGCACGCCATTGGCTCGGCCACGGATAAACGTCTTACCCTAAGTCAAATCTACGAGTGGATGGTTCAGAATGTGCCATATTTTAAGGATAAAGGTGACTCGAATAGCAGCGCCGGCTGGAAGGTGAGTCACAGTTTTTAACAAGCTTTTATAAGCTCCGTATAGCTAGAAAGCTGAAGTTTATGACGTAATGGGAACAACTGGGTTCTAATTGATATGTATTCTCCAATTTGTAGAAAATTTTGCTGTTAACTAGGATTGCCGACACTTCTTGTTATATTGAAAATTATATAATCAAAATTTGTTATGGGTTTTATCAACCTTTTTTGATTTTAGTCAAAGTTTGTTTTTGCCGGCTGGAGGTCAACACGGTTAAATATAATTCAATTCAATCAACACAAGGATACCCTGCTTATATTTAAATGCGATACCATTCATCATGCCATTTTACAAGCTCTTGGGGATTCGGAAAAACTAAAAATACCCATTCTGAAAACACATAAACGTCAATCCTAAACGTAAAGTTGTTCGATCTGCTATGCAGAAAGCTACACGTGCAGAAAGCTACACGTAGCGTGCAGAAAAAGTCCATGTCATTAGCTTATTTCTTATTAACTTTTATATTTTTAATGCAGCTTTTGATTTAGGTTTTCTACATTAACGTTAAGAATTTTGAAATTCCACATGTGCGGGTGGAAATTCTAAACGGAAACTCAGTTCAGTATATTTAATTTCTCTGTGTATGCATCATCTTAGAACAGAAAAGGACGAACGAATTGTATTGAATCTGTCCAAAAGAGCCAACCAATATTTGCTTGCTTGTTATTTTCGCCGCCATATCTTCATAATTTAATTTTAAAACACCAAATGTTCTTGTTACGCGATAATTTCAAATAACAAAACACATTTGGCGCTTAAACCAGCATTGTGTCAAATTGGCACACCAAGGACGATTTTGAAACTTTCGCTATATCAAGACAAATAACAATTGAAACACAACTCAGATAAGATATTTTCGAAATTTTTTCGAAATTCTTTCTAAGCCGCAATAGCGTTTTGAATCCAAGTATTGTGTCAAATTGGCACAAAGGGAGGATAAATTAACATTATTTTACAGAAGCTCTCGTTTTTGAAGACGTTGGAGAGTCTTTATTTTAGTGAAAAAGTTGTGTCAAATTGACACAAAGGCCGGATGCCTTCGTCGGAGAGCCTTTATCCTACAGCAACAATTCAGAAAGCTTTCCACTCCTTACCGCAAAATGTGCTTTCGAGATAAACGCGTTTAAAGTTTGAAGTAATGTGAAAATTACTTGTATTAGCGAATATATTGATCGACAAAAAAGGCTATATTTATTAAAGTATTTCGAATTTCGGAAAATCCTTTTGGGCGAAAAATTCTCAAATATCCGAGCTATAAAAAATGCAGAGAAAAAAAATTTAACAAAAAAACTTTGAACATGGAAAATACCCCCTCCTGTTTATTAATAGTGAGAGAGAGAAACTTGGGATGCTACGATTTGGTCTGGTCGGCTCGTAATACTTGGCCTACGATAATCAACAAAATTGTTTCTCGTTCGAAATGGATAAAGTGAGTTCGATCTAGTCAGTGTCAAAATGTTCAGCGATTGTGGAGAACTCTGCTTTCCTTTCAAAAAAAAAATTGAAAAGTAATTTTTACTTGTGGCTTTTCTAGATATCTAGATTAAAGGTTATTTGAAGTCTTTTCCTACTCGAGTTGCCTTAATAAACACTTTTTACCACAGCAAAAATGACTTAAACTGATCAAACAATCTCTTGTCTGGCTTTCATTTCGGTTTGTACTTCCAAATTAATATTTTGTACGCTCGTCAATAAAGAAAAACGGTCAAGTTCATGGTCAATTCAGTCCAAGTAAAAGAAAGAGCCACTTTTTTTGCCCTGTTTGGATTCCACAATTTTTATTACTCAACCGTTTCGGTTGTCGCTTTTGCTATTTGCATTGTCGTATCCACTTGTTGTGCATGTTATTTAATAAATGAATACACGAATTATTTCATACGACCGTTGTTTCTCCTTTGGCTTGCCATTTTCAGAAAAGTGCAATTAATGCGTTTTTATCACTGGCGACAAATGATTTCCTTTTGTTTTCCCATTTTGTTTACATCCATTCATACGTAAATAGAAGCGTACACACGCACTTGCACACCAACCCATATGACATGCTTCATTTTCATTCATATTCAGAGACCGGTTCGCTATTTGCCTCTCGCTCAACTTTGACTGAAATGGAAGGTCGGTCAATCGTTCAGTTTCAGATGATGTGTATACATCCTGCTTGATATTTTGTTCATAAGTAAAAGTTTTAAAATCAGCAAAAAAATATATGTATATAAATGTTTACAGATAACACACACCACATTTTTAGTCATTTTTGGTGAATTGGTTTGCTTACTTTTTTTTTTGCAACTTATCAAAGTTCTTGAAGAGTTCAGTGACTTGTGTTGCTCTTTTCGTCATTCGAATATCAAGTTTGAGCAATTTTATAGACTAAACTTTTGTCCACAAATGATTCTTGATTAAATTTATTTTTAATAAAGAATAAAATATCAATTTTTAGCTTTGTATACTTAAGGAAATGCTTAAGAAGAAATGTCTACATTTTTGGTGAAGCAAATGATTCGAGAAGACTTTGATCTGCTTAGATTAGCGATGATGACATAGCTGCCCGCTGTGGTGTAGCTGTTCCGACCTTCAGTTAGAGTTTGAAATCAAAAACTGAATTTTTACCGAGTTGTTAAATAAATCCTGGGGTCTTAACTTAAATTTTTTGATCTTGATAACCAATCTATTTAACCTAATTTCCCATTATTTTTTTGGAAGTCTACTTAGCAAATGTCAAATATATATAGGCACAGCGTTCCTATTAAAAATTTTCTCTGTACAATTGAAAGTAAATAATTTCAATTTATTTATTTTATTAATTTCAAAATGATTTTTGGTGGATGCTGAAGGCAGTCTGAATTCACAAGGTATTGGTCAAAAGATTGTAGGTAGTCTAGCTCGGCCCTTAACTCACACTCATAAAAAACAACAGTGAATAATTTGAGTACGAACACTCTTGAAATTAAAACGTAGTCGCTCTTGAATTTTCAAGAATTTCGCTCTTGAAATCGAGATAAATTCATTCTCAATGTGGTTCTATAGGATAGGGGATTGAGGAAAAGCAAACTTTGAAAGAATAACGTTGGACGCGTTCTCTTAAATAGAGACAGCGCATGCGCAGTTTGTCCTTGTCATATGACATTGGCCGGCCGTTAGTTCAGTTATTGCTGAACATTAAGATTCTGCAAAAGTAATTGATTAGAGGACTTTATAATATAATAATTTTTAATATACCACATTTAAAAACAACAAAGCACAAAATATTACAAATTAAATAAATAAAAATATATGCTCCTATGGGGACTTTATCCACGGCCTCCACGTTTTCTAAGCGAACAAGACATCCACTCGGCCACCCGGTCAAGCCGACCGGCCAAATACCAACGCATTGATTCTTAAATGTGGTTTCGCCCCGGCTTGTAGCTTATGAAGAATAGTCGGGAGAGCTAAACTGCCCGTCCAACTGTGTATGTTTCAGTCTTCGAGTTCAAGGCCCAGTAAAGTAAGTGAAAAGAAAATGTTTGTATCTGTTATGTGGCTAACTTAAAACCCATCACATCTTAAAACAAGAATACTCTCGATTCAATAGTGAAATTATCTATTTTTTCTCTGAATGTATCCCACAGTCAGTGAGGTGTTCGGTAACAGAGAACTGCAAAAATCACTTTTTTCTTGATTGCGTCATGCACAAAAATTCTTACTCACATTTATTCATCTCACAGAATTTTAAACTCAAGTCAACTCAACTCAAACCGCATTCGCATCGAGCGGTTGTGCCAGAGTTTATTGATCCAACATTTTTGTTCATATTTATTCACCGAACAAATGTTTTCAATCGAACAAACTTAACTCATACCGCAATCGCATCGAACGGTTGAACTAGAATTTTTTGATGCGACACTTGTGTGTTCGATCGAACAAAACTCAGCCAACTCAGGCCAACGCATTGCGAGAGACATAGTAGAGAGAGAAGAGAGACACATATGATGTTGTTGATGCAGGTCAGAGCGCTACAATAACCAAACACAGCTGGCGCAATGGTCATGGGCGCCACTGTTTTAACATTTGCATGAGTTTATTCGTACGAGAAGATTTTCGTTCGCTCAGGGGAATCAAGCGAGCTTGATCATACTCAGAGTGCCAAAAATTGAGTTGAATTAAACTCAAGGGCGAGCATTTTGCGTATGCAAGTTCGATGCATTGATCGCAAAGCCAGTTTATTCGTGTATTGGTTAATGTGTGAGCGATTTGCAATCGAATGAAGCCGTTCTCTGTTCGGTAAATATAATTCGAGGCGAGGGGCCGTCCTCATCTCTAGTGCAACGCCTGTTCTCCCATGATGGACTTGATTATCAGAAAGAGAAACCAACATTATTTCAGACATATTTTTATGCTCATAGTTTTAATTATTAATAGTAAATAAATAATGGTAAAACAATTTTTTTTTTTAAGAGACATATTTCTAATATAGAAATGCATAGAGGGGACTTTTTTTCAAAATCGTTTCAATGTGCCCACTTTTCAGAGCCAGACTGCCTACAATCCTTTGACCACTATTTTGTGATTTCAGCCACTGCACTAGGTCAAAGTGCCTCCAGCTGCTATTGCATGTCCCTACGAGATGGTAATGCAATATAGAGTACCATTTTTAAACTCATCCACAGATCTAAAAAAAAAGACAGATCTGCGTTTTGAGTTTTTTCAACTTAGACTTGGGTAGGCTGTCGATCACCATTTCTTTTAGTTATGCAATAGCCCATTATACCAATTAAGGTTTACCTTAATAAAATAAATAAATTAAAATCATTTATTTTAATGCCAATTTAAAATATTTTAATTTTTTAAATTTTTCCTACCTATTTGGAAAAACTTCGGTTTGAGAATAACTTTAAATAAGAAGAAACTTTTAACAAGAGAAGGTTCTTAGGTATTTTTGAACAAAGAACTTAAATTAAAAGTCCTCAGGTCCTCTTTTTAACCTAAACTTAACAACGTCACAGAAAAATCATTACCAAAATTTTCTTCTTGTTCAGAAGAGAGAAATTTTCGCATTATAATATGAAAATTTAGCTTATTTTATATAAATTTGGCGTCTTTTTTAAAATTTTTATTTATGTGAAAAATGTTCTGCTAAAAAAAAGACAAAACAAACAAAAAATTGTTTGGCCTTTGTCTTCGATAAATTCACTTCATTTGCACAATTGTTCAAACAAATGCGGATTAGGAAAGACTAAGTTTAACACGCTATATTTAAAAAGCTATGTTCGAAATAGTGTTGGCAGGATACACTTTCATATTTTTTCGCCGCAGATTCATTTAGAACCTTTTTGTTTACACAAATTATTTTAAGATATCATTCAAGTCTTACGGTATCAATGTTCTGTCTTAGTTTCTTTTCTACTCCTTGATTTTCCTATATGATATCAAATTAACCAGCCCATATCAAATTGATATTGATACCATATCAAATTAACATTTTCTGTGATTAATCTGTTCTGAAAACTGAAAGCTTTTTTGATGTTACTCTTTTCATTCCGCTTACTCTTGGGCAAAAGGTCTCAACGGATTCACTCATACATTGCTTTCCCATCACTGACCTAAAACACTCATTTGACATTAAAAAATATGTATGTTTAATTTTCCAATATCTGAATCATCTAAGCTACCTAAGATGCAATCGTAAATTATACAAGTTTTCACACAAATTACTGCTCCAAGTTCTAAAAACCAAGAAATGTTGTGCCAAAAATATTTTAACACGTTGCGGGTCGCTGCCAATTAAAAAAAGAGTGAAAAAAATATGTACACAGAAATAAGTTGAAAAAAAAAAAAACAAAACTTGGCACAGGTTCAATGGCCAAACGTTGTCGTTGCCGATGAAGACAACATGGCCACAAGCACGAGAAGCCTTTGCAATGCAGTGGGAGCTAAATAATTTTTTCTTCTTTTTTTTTTCAAATTCCACAAATGTCATTTGTGTTTCTTTTATTGAAGAGGAAGCGCTTGGCCAAGGTGTTGTGGGTGGGGGAAGCAAATAAGAAAGGAAGAAATATGGGCAGAGAGGATGAGCAAAGGAAGCAAATGTCAAATGGGAACCTGCAACGTGTTGCATAAATTAGCCCATTACATATTGATGAGAAACTGAAGGAATGCCAACACCGCGTCTTTTTAGCCGCAACCGGAAAACTGCAGCTCTAAAAATAGGCATAAAGTATGCCCACCCCCCACAACACGAACGAAATTGGTTTGTTTGTTCTGATCTGAGAACTTTGAGTGTGTTTCGACGCGTGTTTTATGCTAACTGCGTACTTTTGCTTTTACCCTTAAACCCCCCCTAAAAAACAAGACATCGGCGTGTAAGTTCAAAAATATGCAACGTAGGCGTTTTTCCTGGGAACGCTTTGGCCATTTAGAAAAATGTTCATCGCGATTTCTTTATCACATTGTTATTTTGCGCGTAATCACCAAAAACAAAAAAGGAAAAAGACAAGCCGACTGCTTCCGCGAAATGTAAAATGAAACATCACAACATTCATCACATATAAATAACAAGTAAGAAAGCCGGTCAAGCACGACTGTAATATACTCAGTACCTGGTCAGAACTTGACCAATAGATGGCGCCATTACTTGCCTATTGTGGCGTACCCAGTTCATCCTGATCCAGTCAAAGATCTAGTTCCTCTGCCTATTTCACACATCACTAACGACTGTCAACTAACAACTAACCATTCTCATTACAATTGTGTTACATTCATTTTTACCGGCAAAACGCCCACCGTCAATAAAATAGTTAACTTATTAAAACTGAACAATAGATGGCGCCACTACTAGAACCATTTGACAAGCATTCGGCAGCGATCATTATTCAATTCTTCTTGCTGATCAAGAATATAACTTTCTTCTAAGAGTTTAATATACCCTCTCCAAGGGTATACAAATAATGATAACATTATTGCATTTGTAATTGCACTTATGGGTTCAATGGAAGCACAATGTCTGGGTAGAAGCATAAGCGTAATCTTTGTTGTAGTTTTCTCTTTCACCGCAGGTGTAGACAAATCAATAAAGTCTATAATAAATACATGCATGACACACTCAATTTTTTCAAAGGAATTAAAGTGAATCGCGTGATAACAACGTGTGTGGCGCATGCAATGTTATTTGATCGCAAGTGTACCGATAACCTTGGATTCAATAGGAGAAGGTATTCAATGGCCGCTGTCTTTGATTCATTGTCGTAAATCAATTCTGACTTTTTTTATTTAAGCGATAAATTGACACATCAAAATTTGAATTTATATATTTTTAATTTTAAATAAAATAAAATACGTTTGTTCTTGGATTTACTCAAATTAAGTACGAAACATTCTAGAATAGAAAAACGACTGTTAAAATTATTCAAATGAGAACAATCGTCCTTGAATCAACTACATTTCGTACTTACAGTTAGCCTTAAAACTTGAGAAAAGATCGTACTTAGTTCAAGTACAAAATTTCTTGCCACGGTAAATGCGAATTATTTTACATTGAATCTGTTCTTGAAATTCCCTCTTGGTTTTAACATTTTGGTTTTGGAGTGAGGCTAGATTTCTGACCTATAGGATAACCATCTTGGTCTTTGGTTAATTCGTATTCTTTGGATTTTTATATTATACTGAGATCTTTAAAGGCTTAGACCAAGAACAATTTGTACTTATTTTTTAAATGTATTATTTTACTTCAAAGATGGTTGGTTTGGCGAAATTCTTTGACTTCGATAAAGAACCTTTTTACTCTTATTTTGAAATTAAATCGGCGGTAATTAAGACCATAACAAATTAATAGTATGACCAAAAATATATTATAATAATTCGAAATGTACTTAAAATATCCCGGAACAGTCTTCAAGCAAGTATTTCGGGATTGAAAAAATCGTACTTGTTTTAAGGATTTTGTCTTTGAATCAAGTATTTTCGTATTTAACGTACTATTGATTTAATTGGGTGGTGCTTTAATTGGGTGGTCGACAAGCATGTTCGTTCGAGCTGGTTGAAGTTGAATGCTTCGTGGTGCCTCGTATTTAGTACTTTCCTGGTGCCTCGCGTTGAGGACTTTGTGCTGAATACTAACCTCAATTTACAGAAAAAGAGCATCTAATGCGTGGTAGACTGGTGAGACAGGTTACACAGAGGGAAACCAAGAACATTGGACTCTATATGAGCACAAACGTTATCAAAAAATTGTCTAAAAACCATGTTGACAATGTCTCTGCGGTTTGTCTGTACCAAAAAACTGCATGAGTGCACCGCAACTACAAGTGTACATTCGTTCACTGCCAAAAATTTTTAAAAAACGCTTTAACATTAAAATATCGATATGTTTGTACATTTTCACATCATGACGGTCATTTTATTTGTTTTTGTGTCGATTTTTATCAGTCTTATAGTTCTAATTGTTTGCCTTCTTAAGCCATTAGGTATCAATACTCTTATCGACTTTCATGGCCTGTTCAACAATATTCTTTAAAAACGTCTACATTTGATCCAGAAATGCGCATTACATATGCTAGAGTGCCGAGAGAAATTAGTCACTCAATGTGACTTAGAATGGACTGGCAGACTGGCATATACATTTATGTAGATTACCTCACACCCATTGCACTGCATATGCAATTACTAACGGGGAAAAATCACTTGGAATGGGCCTCCAGAATGAATAGCAGCTAAAGTCGAGCACTTTTTATAAATATGCAATAAAGAATAAACCGCGTGTGCTTGCGCAGCTTAAATAATGCCATTCATTAACAGCATTTTCACAAATGCAATTGTGTAATCAATTTGACACTTGAGAGGGAAGAGTTGACATTGCCACTCTCCGCCCGCCACCCACCACGCAAACTGCGTCTTTTAGCTAAAGGTGCACTTGCACTCACATCCTTTCTCTGTCGCACTTTACTTTGCCCGCTAGTTTTACGCACGTTAGTCAGAGTTGAGTTTAGTTTTTCAAGTGCATTTCCAGACAACAACAAAATAATAAAAATATTATTGTTTTGGTATTGAAATATGTAAATCTGTAAAAAAAAAGAATACATAGACAGGGAGAGAGGGAGGGAGGGAGGGAGAGTAAGTGTGTGTGAAAACTCACCAATCTTTGTCTATACACATAAAATTTATTTATAAATAAATGATTAACCTTGCGCCCACAAATATCTCATTCTCTCAGCAGACCATTTATTTATTGTGTTTGGTTTTCTTTCGCTTGCAACTTTCATTTAGAATGATTTTTTGCTCAATTGTTGTTCCGTTGTGGTTCGAGAAATAATTGAACTCAGCAACTGCGTAATTCAAATGCGCTTTGGCTGTGGGTACACGCCCCCTTTTTTATTTTTGTTTCAATGGCGACACGGAAACAGTCCGGCCCTCTCATTGACAAATGTTTTTTAATAGTTTTTAATAGTTGTAGTATGTATATACATTGTAAATGTTTTGTTTTTTGCATTGGCAGTGTTATCATCAGTGTCTGATCTTTAAGACCAATTACCTGTTTGCTTTAATCGCATTTTTTTACAGCCATATTTGTGCAACTAAGATTTTATGAGTACAGTCCTTGAAATCAGATGATAATAGGGTAATGAAATGGTAAATTTATAACGACATGACATCATGGAAAACTTTGCCAATTACAACGATCCTACAATATACTTGGACTGAAGGTTGTCTGAAAATGTAGACAGGAATTAGTTTAATTTCATATGGATCCTAAGAGGTTTATAAAAAATTTCACCAAAAAATGCAGTCTAATCAGACTGTACTGTAACATCAGTAGGCTTTTGCTCAAGACTCCAGTTAAGCATAAGCAAATAATAGTGGTTTTCATGAAAGTGATTTGCTTTCGATTTGATTTCATGAAACAGCTGATCACAGCTGCTCCATACAATATGAAAATGTAAGGAAATTAAGGTCATACTAATTGATTTCGAGAAATCAGCCTTGGCGCTGATTTCGATTTGCTTTCGTTTTAGTGTGACCTTTCTCTTAGAAAAAATAGAAATAATTAATTAAATGATAATTATTTATTGCATCTTAGACTGCATACGAGACTACTGAAAGAAAGGCCCGCTAGAGTTCTTGGAGCTTGTGCTTGACGTGGTCAAACACAACTCTCCTTGAAGGTTCGAAGTTCCAAATTCTACCTTAGTAAAGTTGCAAATATTTTAAAACTACATATTCTGCCCACATACTATTATTAAAGAAAATTAAAAAAATTAAATTTTACAATTTCATTCGGCATTTTTTGCTTTCGCGACATTGTTTAAGTTTCGCTTCAATTAACAGCAAATCAAAATGAAATCAGGGTAGTTCCACCAACTGCTTTGCTTTTACTTTCACGAAAGCAAATTAACTTTCAGGAATACCACTAATGTTGTTCTCTTGAGTTAGGCAATTTGTATGGCACTATTTTTGTTTTTCGAGAGAACGCTCTGCTCTTGAACTCCCTACCTAGGCAGTAGTAGCATCCGTTTGCAAGAAATGTTTTTTCAGATTTCTTCCTTCAGATTTCCAGGCTTCGTCTTGTCCTTGTTTACCGCTTAGCTCCTCAGTTGAGACTGCCTCTCAATCTCTCTAAACGACCTTATTACCGCCTGTTCCCTTTTGCGATAGTTCAATATCATCATCAATAGTAAGCTAGTAGCATTAGAGCTTTACAAAGAAATGTGCTCAATCTGTTGGCATTTGGACTCCATCCGCATATTAAAGAAGTCACACGATATGTATCGCCCTGCTTGAAACCTCGTTTGGTTCGGAAAGGTTTATTCCTATTTTAACGGAGCTTTGCGTACTTTTCAACGTCATCATGCAAAGTGGAACGAACTTTACTGGTGTTCCAAAGAGCTTCAAAAAACCTTGACCTTATCAGTGTGTCGAAGGCTGATTTATAATTATGTAAATGTAAATGTTGGCTATACAGCTCCTACAACGGGGCCAAGCCAAGCTTCTCACGATCTCTTGGCGTGTGTGCTTTAAATTTTTTCGCACAAGAGAAAGGGACCTACAGTTTAACGCCGGATCCGAACGGCAAAGTTTGAGAATTTGCTTTTTCATGGCTAGTTACTTCACAGCTGGCGCCAATAGCTGGTGAAGGTGACCGTATGTGTAAAAGCTATTTTCTAAAGAAAGAAAAAAACTTTTATTATTAGATGTTCAGAGGCGGGATCGAACCCACGACCTCCCGCCCAGCAGTCCAGCACACTAACCACTGGGCCACGTACGGCCACTACGTTTATAATTATGGTTGTCGAATATTTCAAAAATATCTAGATCGATATTTTTGGCGATATTGAAAAAGTATCATTTCGATATAAATATTTTGGTGTCAAACCATCTATATTTTCGATGTTTTTCAATAAAATCAGGATCTTAACTATGAACAGGTCTTTTGAGGTAATGGAGGTCATGCTATATGTTACACTCATCTGATCCGCCTGATGTTAACATTTTTGAAAAGCTTGATAAATATAACGCTTTCTTGCCAAGTTTTAATCAAAAAGCTTTAAAACTGACGTCATGGCAAAGCGTTTTTCAAAGGTATCTTTTTATTTGTTTATAACTTCAAAAATTCAAAAACTTTTAAACTATAAAAGTCTCCATTTTTTAGAAAACACCTTTTAAGTTGTGTTTAGGGCAATCAAATGTGTATCCTTAGAAGCTATATCATTGTGGTTAACACTGAGGAAAAATTGTATTTAATTTTTAGCAACAATTACTTAATATTATTAAATAATTTAAAAATCTATAAAATAATAATTTGAGTACATACAGTTAAATTCTTTCCATCGATATTAACTTGAGATCTGTCCGATAAACCAAAACTGAGATATCACGTTTTTAAAAACCCTTTTTTTTTCTATTTTTTCGTTTTTGACGATTTTTGAAATTGTTTATAAATTAAACAAAAATGTTTTTTGCAAAGCCGCAAATAACGTTTCGGTGGGAGTGTCGAGATTTAATTTCGTTTTTTATACCCTTGGAGAGGGTATATTAAAATTGTCCGGATGTTTGTAACGCACAGAAGGAAGCATCTCCGACCACATAAAGTATATATATTCTTGATCAGCATGACGAGCTGAGTTGATATAGCCATGTCCGTCTGTCCGTCCGTCCGTCTGTCCGTCCGTCTGTCCGTCCGTCTGTCCGTCTGTCCGTCTGTCCGTCTGTTTCTATGCTATCTCCTCCGTCAGTTTTAAAGCTATCTTAACCAAACTTTGCACGAAGTCTTTTGGTATAAATACGCTGCACATTTGTCGGAACCGGCCGGATCGGATGACTATAGCATATAGCTGCCATAGGAACGATCGGTCGAAAAACTAGTTTTAGTGAGAAAAACTTTTTGTTTTTAGTGCTATCGCTCCCAACGCTCGTATTAAGTTTTTAATGATTTCACACGATTTCACCACCGCTTGTCGAAATCGGACAACTATAGTATAGCTGCCATACAAAAGTTAGGTCTAAAAAAAGCTCCCAACGCTCGTATTTATAAGTTTTTTAATGATTTCACATGATTTCACCACCGCTTGTCGGCAACTATAGAAGCTGCCATGCAAAAGTTAGGTCTGAAAAAAGTCTAAGTGAGAAAACTTTTTGTTTTCAATGTTATCGCTCCCAACGCTCGTATTTATAAGTTTTTAATGATTTCACATGATTTCACCACCGCTTGTCGAAATCGGACAACTATATAGTATAGCTGCCATGCAAAGGTTAGGTCTGAAAAAAAGTCTAAGGTGAGAAAAACTTTTTTGTTTTCAATATTATCGCTCCCAACGCTCGTATTTATAAGTTTTTAATGATTTCACATGATTTCACCACCCGCTTTGTCGAAATCGGACAACTATATATAGCTGCCATACAAAAGTTAGGTCTGAAAAAAAAAGTCTTAGTGAGAAAAACTTTTTTTGTTTTCAATATTATCGCTCCCAACGCTCGTATTTATAAGTTTTTAATGATTTCACATGATTTCACCACCGCTTGTCGAAATCGGACAACTATATAGTATAGCTGCCATGCAAAAGTTAGGTCTGAAAAAAAAGTCTAAGTGAGAAAAACTTTTTTGTTTTCAATGTTATCGCTCCCAACGCTCGTATTTATAAGTTTTCAATGATTTTACATAATTTCAACAAGATTTGTCGAAACCGGACCACTATATAGTATAGCTGCCATACAAACTGTCAGGCATATATCAAGCTCCAAGGGTATATAAACTTCGGTCGAGCCGAAGTTAGCTGGCCTCTATTTTTTTTTATTGACAAACAAAAAGTTGAAGTTTGAGACTGTTCGATTTGAAAAAGAATGACCCATATGCACGTTACGAGTACATTTAATGTGCATCACGATATAAATATCCACAATATAAAAAAATAGAGGCCAGCTAACTTCGGCTCGACCGAAGTTTATATACCCTTGGAGCTTGATATATGCCTGACAGTTTGTATGGCAGCTATACTATATAGTGGTCCGGTTTCGACAAATCTTGTTGAAATTATGTAAAATCATTGAAAACTTATAAATACGAGCGTTGGGAGCGATAACATTGAAAACAAAAAAGTTTTTCTCACTTAGACTTTTTTTCAGACCTAACTTTTGCATGGCAGCTATACTATATAGTTGTCCGATTTCGACAAGCGGTGGTGAAATCATGTGAAATCATTAAAAACTTATAAATACGAGCGTTGGGAGCGATAATATTGAAAACAAAAAAGTTTTTCTCACTAAGACTTTTTTCAGACCTAACTTTTGTATGGCAGCTATACTATATAGTTGTCCGATTTCGACAAGCGGTGGTGAAATCATGTGAAATCATTAAAAACTTATAAATACGAGCGTTGGGAGCGATAATATTGAAAACAAAAAAGTTTTTCTCACTTAGACTTTTTTTCAGACCTAACTTTTGCATGGCAGCTATACTATATAGTTGTCCGATTTCGACAAGCGGTGGTGAAATCATGTGAAATCATTAAAAACTTATAAATACGAGCGTTGGGAGCGATAACATTGAAAACAAAAAAGTTTTTCTCACTTAGACTTTTTTTCAGACCTAACTTTTGCATGGCAGCTATACTATATAGTTGTCCGATTTCGACAAGCGGTGGTGAAATCATGTGAAATCATTAAAAACTTATAAATACGAGCGTTGGGAGCGATAATATTGAAAACAAAAAAGTTTTTCTCACTTAGACTTTTTTTCAGACCTAACTTTTGTATGGCAGCTATACTATATAGTTGTCCGATTTCGACAAGCGGTGGTGAAATCATGTGAAATCATTAAAAACTTATAAATACGAGCGTTGGGAGCGATAGCACTAAAAACAAAAAAGTTTTTCTCACTAAAACTAGTTTTTCGACCGATCGTTCCTATGGCAGCTATATGCTATAGTCATCCGATCCGGCCGGTTCCGACAAATGTGCAGCGTATTTATACCAAAAGACTTCGTGCAAAGTTTGGTTAAGATAGCTTTAAAACTGACGGAGGAGATAGCATAGAAACAGACGGACAGACGGACAGACGGACAGACGGACGGACAGACGGACGGACAGACGGACGGACGGACAGACGGACATGGCTATATCAACTCAGCTCGTCATGCTGATCAAGAATATATATACTTTATGTGGTCGGAGATGCTTCCTTCTGTGCGTTACAAACATCCGGACAATTTTAATATACCCTCTCCAAGGGTATAAAAATGCATAAATAGCTGCCAATATGACACACAAGGAACACAAATTCCCAGAATTCAAAATCATTTATACTTACATTTTTCGATGATTAACTGCATTTCAGCAAAGCATCTCTTGCTTTTCATTTAAGTGCGCTTTTTTATTTGTTGAGTTCCACCAGTCGCGTAGCTTAGCTTTTTGGAATATTTATTTACTTATTTTTTTTCAAATTGAAGTGAAGTTTATTCGATTGTTCGCTAAAACAAAAATATTACCGAAAAATATCACCAAAAAATATTCGATTTCCGATATATCGCCTTGGAAAAATATGCGATAATGATATACGTCATTTTCGGCAAAAATATCCATAATATTTTCGACAACCCTTTTAATAATCAACAAAAAGATGTTATATTTGGATTTGTCTGGTCAAAAGCCACACTGATAAGGCTCAATCAGTGTGAGATTAGCACCATCTCTGTTGATCCTTAAATCGTGGTCTTTAAAACTAGTGCTTGGTTAGTCAGAGGGTCCGTTTCAGAGGCATTGTTGTCGCAGTTTTCATTGATGGAGTTTTTTTTTTTACGGTGTTGGGCACCAAGTCCGACTCACCAAAAAATTGTTTATATATTGTACCCTGTAGGGAGGGCTCGCCGCTCATGTTAGCCAGCAGTTTAACGGATGCATCTCTCTATAACCGGTGTTCACCACGAGGAGGAGTGCCAAGTTAAACCGGTCAGCAGTCGCCCCCATTAGATTCAAAAAATCTATTTCTGGAAGTTTCTGGACGACTACCATAGGTTTTTATTCATTGGCTTTGCTCTCACATTAACGTCAGATAGTCTCTTTAGATACTATAGACACTATACGAAATGTAGTGTAATTTATTCCAATTTGTCATAAATTCCGAGGCACTCAAGGAATTATCTTTCTTGTCTGACATGATTCTGTTTTGTAGAACACTTAGCCTGTTACTTATTTAATTACGTCGCACCTAGAATTTGCACTGATTTTTGCCTTGTCCGAGGTTAGTTGCATTCGATGCGCCGCTACTTTGGCATTTTTACGTTAGACGCCCGCATTTGTTGCACTAATTAGCAACAGCATCATTGCCGGCATTGCCTGCCGTCTGGGGCTGGTTGTAAAATTGAAATAATACACACAATTTATGTTTCTCCTAACATTTTACGAGTTGTGCACGAAATAACTCAAAATGCAATTGCCAGCCGTGCATGGCCATATAATATTATTGTCTGGCCATGTCTGAAGTGTCTGACTTTGAGTCTGGGTCTCGTCTCGTTAAATTTAGGGCGCGAGAATGTTGCTGAGTATGCCCAGATGCATACACCTCGATTTGCAACAGCGAAAATATTTATAGACTAGCTATTCGAGCTATTCCAATTTTACGACATTCCAAAATGTGATTAAAGTGGCCGGTCGCATATAAATACCAAAGTTTGCCATTTAGCAAACTTTTTGCTTTGTTTTTTTTTTTTTTTATTATTTGATTTATAAATAATGCAACAATAAAAGCAGCGCAAATCAAACTGGTTTCCAATAGCCTTAAGCGTATAAAAAATCGACGAAATTAAACAATTTATTGAGAAATTATCTCATGTGGTCATAAAACGATACTGACTGCGGTGTGGGAGCAGGAGACGACAGTCTATATAACCAATGAAGTCATAAAATAGCCCACTTCAAAAGGCGTTTAAGGATAATTTTTGACAAACATTTGGCCCATTTTACTTACAACAACAAATTTATTTACAATTTCTAGCAGACCTTACGCTTAATGCATTAACTACACCCAATTTTATAACCAATTTGCCTGCATGTCGAATCCACCAAGTTGTCCGTCCGTCCACCGTGTGTGTGTGCTCCAAAAACCTGTTTGAAAGGGCGTGACTGACCCAAACGATGACAACTTCAACTTCATAAATTCACCCAAACAAACTTACAGCCAACTAACTGAAGACTTCCTTTGGCCGGGCGTTTATCATTCCAATGGGTCCATTCATGTCCAGTTTAATGACCAAAGACGCAGGGGCGGCGAGACTGAACTAATGGGGAAGGCGACCACTGGCTCGTAAATTAAGTTTGGTGCAAAATGGTTTTGCCTTGGGGGGGTTTGGTATTAAAGCTGCAAAATGGTTATTTAATTTGCTGCCGCGTGAACTTTAAGCCTCGCCTGCCCAAAAAATGTTGTCACATAATCAATCAAGAAACCAGCAAAGGGGATTAACCAAATACTAAGTATTACACGCCACAGCAGTTGTCAATGGCTTTCTTGAGCTTCATAAGCGGCAGACGCATCTATGAGCTTGGCTGTCGTCGTTTTCATTGCATACATTTTGGGGCAATGTCCTCGCCGCACAAATTGCACATCATTTGGCCCGATTTCGCTGGCAAATGCAATTGCTTCGAGTTTTGCTGATTGCTACGTTATATTTTCCTTCTTTGTTTGTTATAAAGTGCACTTGGGGTCTTTTAGCTTATTAAAGTGTGGCAGGTATGAAAATTTTCATTGAATTTATCTTGTGTCTCGAGTTTCCGCTGCAAGACTTGGGCGCCAGCGTGTCCTGCGATTAATCGCCAACTTTCTGGCGGCTTTGTCGCCAAATCTTTTGCATTTGTTTGAAATTCATATAAAAGTTTTGCCAAATAGAAACTGAAACCGAAGGGGAAAAAAAGAAACTTTAGCAATTTCATATCATATCATCACATCATCATTGCCTCATGACAATGCTGCCCCGTTTTATGTTCACATATCTAGCAAGTTTCGAAAGAAGGACAAAGCATTGGGGGTGGTGGCGGTATATGAAAATATCTAACAGTGCTGTTATTGGGCCCAGTTTTGTATCTTCAAGTTTGTCGTTTTTTCTTGTCTTCAATTACTCTTTGATATACCAAGTTGTGGAATTATTGATTTTAGATTTTGTGGCTTCAATTCAATCGTTAAGAGAATTTAAATTTAAAGAGTTTACCTTTTTGATGGAATTTTGTGTGCTGACTTGGATAAACTCTTTAATTAGGGGAAGAAAATGAAAATGTAAATGTAAAAATGTAAAAGAGCATTAACATTAACATTAACATTAAAATTAACATTATGTAAGCAGACTGTACATATTGGAAAGGATCGAAAAGTATGCAACGTTTCTTGTTAACAGAAACAGTACGGTGAAAAAAAGAATATGACAACAGTTGGTATTATTAAAGATCTGCAATTTTGAATACGTTCTTTATGAAAATTATACAGATTATATGAACTTGGTACATTTTAAGCCGGAATTTTCAGCATAAATATTTAATTATACTTATAATAGATGTTCCGGCTCGCAACGCCATCGTTAATATTTTAAACACAAAACAACGACTTCAAGCTTATCGAAAAATTGCCATCTATCAAATTTTCATTATAAACTAAACAATAGTTAAAATTTTTCAAATTTTCGATTTTGTGGACGGGAATTTGTGATCTTAATCATATGTCTATTTACCCGCTTTCAAAACTCATTATAAAATTTTTTTTGAACGTTTGATCTACATCTCCTATTAACCTGTCTATTTACTCGTTTATTTACCTTAAGTTTAAGACTGTTCCAGCAAAGTTTTTTGGAAATGACAAACATTCCTTCAGAGTAGAGCATCGCTACATCGATTTTTTACATGTTTGACAAACATCAATATAATGTTTGGAAATTGATTTAAATCGAAAAAAAAATATCCACAACTTATTGGACAAGAGACGCCGGTGAAATTCGTGCAAGAGTAAGAACATTTTTTTATAAGTTTTCAAAAATGATAAATATTGTTTACAATTCTAATTTAGGATAACAAATATTGGCATTAGTGGATGAGGGAAAGATGGAAAAGTATTTTCACTGTTTTGAGATACGACCGACACGATGACACGGTGTTGGTCTAAGCTGATAGAGTTTGAGATAGCCACACAGAGAAAAAAAAGATGCCGTAGAATGGATATTCAAGTACCATTTTTTTAAATATCCCTTTCACATTTTTCAGCTCCTTTGGATGAAGAATAAAGATCAATGAAATATTTATTTCCTTTATTTCCATTTCTAAACGAAAGTAAATCGAACTTAAAAATATTCGTCCAAATGGATACCGAAATATCCTAGGGATCATAAAAAACTATCCCTTTTTTTCTCAGTGCACATAGATAAATTTTTTTTATACCCATGCACAGTGGTCCCGCCCGTAGGCCAAAAATAAAAAAACCAAAGTCAAAATGTTGACTTTAAATGTACCAATTCTTATTTATAATTGGTCTAGCTATTTGAATTTATTCATCTTTTTGTTTTGCTCTATCTGTCCTCTTCAAGAATAGCATCGAAAGAGATAGCATGATATTCATTGTGTATTGTAGCGTAAGCAACGTGCAAGGGAAGCTCTCCGTAAAAATTTGTTAAACTTATCTAAAACAAGTGTTGGTGCAATGGAAGTGATTAATATTTTAAATAAAGGTATTAACTTTCTTTTTACAACCAAAAAGTATATGTAGTATGTGCTGTGTTTTGTGTAAATCATTATTGTATTTGTACATAATTGTGAACGTGCTTAGTTTGCCTTTTTGTGTTTGGTTAGAGTTTTAGTTGTTAAGGGGTTCTTGGGGTTGAACAAATCTTTTTGTATAATATTCTTAGGTATTTTTAAGAATATAAGGAAGTTTAATTCAAGTGCCGTAAGGTGCCGTACGGCTTGCAATATACGAAAAGGTAACCTAACCTCAATTTTAAAAAAGCACGTGCTTCTGCTGTGTGTTGTTGTTTGTTGCCGTTTGTTGGTTTGTGTTGTCATTTGTTGTTATTTTTGTGTTATGTTTTGTGTTTATATTCTTTTCTTTTAAAATAATAGCTCATTATTTCCTTAGGAGCCACTTATGAATGCCAATTTTCACGTTTACATACAAAAATAAAGACATTAAATTATTTTGCTAAACCATACGCGGAAAATTTCAGGGGTCCTGACGAATACTGATTTATTGAACAGATTACTTTTAAGTTCTGATCCTTTTATTGCGGGTCAAAGACAACTTCCAAGCTACTAAAATCAGCTATTGATTTACTGGACGAAACTATATGAAATATGATTTTTTTTTTTAACATTCATGTGTATGTTTTTTGAATTGTTACTTCACATATATGCAAATATTAAAGGGTAAACATATAAATTTAAAAAATTGATTTATTTGATGGTCGTTTTTGTCAAATATATGTATCATTTCTGTCATTATTATTTTAAGGCGAAATAGTTTTTCCGGCAAAAACTCGTCTTACACTGATTGTTCCTATGGCAGCTATAACCTATAGTATCCAGATTTTTACTGAAGTTTCCCAGGTACACGAAAATTTCCAAAGTTTTGTTGCAATGAAAGGCTGATTGTTCATATTTTTTTAGGATAAATATAAAAAATTTTGTGCCAAGTTTCAAGTCCCTACCTCAACTAGAATTTTTTTTGGGGGGCCCCCCATACAAGCCGGACCACTGTGCCATGCAAAGGGTATTATAATTTTGAACAGAAGTTTGCAACGCATAGAAATATTCTTTTCCGACCCTATAAACTATATATATTCTTGATCAGGGCGACGAGCTGAGTTCATTGAGCTTTGTCCGTCCGTCTGTCTGTTTCTACGCAAACTAGTCTCTCAGCTTTAGAGCTATCGCGCTGAAACTTTGCACAGAGTCTTCTTTTTACTGCACACTGCTAATATGTCGGAACCGCCCGGATCGGATGACTATATCTTATAGCTGCCATAGGAACTATCAGTCGAAAAGTGGGTCTTTGTGAGAAAAACTTTTTTGTTTTTAATGTTAACGTCACCCACTTCAGCGAATATTCAAATTAAACACTTGTACACAAGTTTGGTAGTATCGGTCAAAATCGGATGACTATATCTTATAGTTGCCATAGAAACTATCGGTCGAAAAGTGGGTTTTAAAAAAATTGTTTGTTTTAATGCTTCAAATGCTTCGCAAAGACGATGTTAGCTTGGCCTTCTCGTTTTTACTTTCCTTACTTGGATTTGAACTCGGGACCTCCTTGACTGAACAAACGGTTGAGAGAATAAGAATATACGCTGTTTCTAAAAACGGGAGCGCGTCCATTTTCTAGTCTCTCTTAGTTTGCTTCTTCTCTCTCGCCTTGCCTTTAAAAACCAAATTGAGATCGAATTCATCTTGATTCCAAGAGCAAAATTCTTGAAACTCTATTTTAAAATATTTAACGGTCAAATTTAAAAACGATTTGTGCTCAATATAAGAATTTTCAAGAGCGAATCGTTCTATCAATTCTAGACCGAAACAGGATAAAATCAAGAGCGTTTACTTAAGACCGAAAAAATTGAGTTGAATTGAATAGTGGGGTCAAATCACATCATCTTGGGTGCCATTGGACTGGTCCAAAACGTGGGATCAATTGCTCACCAAACTCCCCTCTCGTGTTATTCAAACCACATGACAACCGTGATCAATTTTTCCGTTTTGGTCAATAAAAAGGCGGAAATCATCTCACTGTACTATATCTGTATGTAACATTGCGACTTTCATTATATTTAAAATACGGTTGAATGATGCAGTTCTTGAACTGCTTCTGGCGGCTGTTCAGTCCAAATTCGGCAATTCTGTTTGTTGACAGGCAAATTTTCTCCCAGAATACTAATTCTGATAATAATATTTATTAATTTTTGTTAGTCTATTCATGGTGAAATGTCAAACCCTACTGGTCGAATAGCACAAAAATGGCTCTTTAGTACTTTAATGGCCGATTGCTCATCTTATTCTTTAAGCTATCTGTCACACAAACTAAGAAATACCAGAGTTAATTGTAAGCTTATCGGACACATAGCAGCTATCTAAAAGAAGAGAAATAGGCCCTTTAATAAATGTACAATTCAAATGTGGATAGAATCTTATCATTACAAGTATTAGAAGCAAGAATGCTCTTATATGTCACATAAAATAACAATTTACACTTTTATTAGTTAGTTTATGTGACGAAAAATAATACAAACTAATTCAAGAAACGATTTAGTCGATTTTAATAGATATTTGTTCTTAAAATGTTGAAAAATATCGAGCCAACTAGCTAAATTTACGCGACAAATAACCTTTTCTATGGTATAAGAAGTCTCATTAATCTTGTGTGCAGTGTCCAAACAAGTTCACTTATAAACAATTATTTATGGTATTACGTACACCATCAAAAAGGTGCCCAAACCTCATTATTGACCTCATTCGAACTTGATTATAGTATAAAATAGTTGACGGTATTCCACCACAAAAATTGGCCAGTTGTTAACGCTCCGCCAACACCAAAAAAAAAGGCTAATCAATAAACATTTGCCAAATTGTTTCATGCTAAATTTTGATAAGCCGTTAATGAGGTTTGCCTGTTTTTGCTTGAAAAAGATATCAAAGACACGTGTAGGCTCGACGATCGCACAAAATTGATGAGAAAATTCAACCAAGGAATTCGATTTGTTTCCCACATTAAAAGATATTAGATTTCAAATCTTTCCCCTCATTTACTCAAATTTGAAACTGAAAGCAGCTGAGAAAAGAACAAAAAAACCTTGTTTAAACAATTAATTAGTCTTGTGTAAACAGAAACACACAACTGCGACCCATAAATTTCATTTGAGCAAATGTTTCTCATACATTTGTTTAGTCTTTGACTCCTCTAAGTGTTTACAAATTGGCCAGCTGAAATTTTTGGTTAAAACAATTAAATTTGAATTGATATCAACAAACAAACCAAGTGAAACTCAAACCAATCCAACTGGACTGGAAGCTAAGCATTAAATTTTAACCAGCAATTAGTATTGGCCGCAAGGGGAAGTACGGTATCGAGGTACAACCTGTATGGCCCACATGGAGTGTCGTTTCAAAAATTTATATCTCAATTTCACATCTAAATGCGAATAAGCTTTTTTTTCACTGGACATTTGTGTGTGTGTGTGTGCGTGCTGCGTTCATTGAAGTTCGGTGCTTGGGTCCATTTGATTTGTGTGTGGGAACCGTTGCAGGTGCTTAGATTTCTTTATTATTCTCTTTTTTTTTTGTCCCGACAAATTTTTACTGTGTGCCTGATAAAGATCTATGTCTAACTGGCATTTAAGTCGCAAATCGTTGCCATTTTGAGGTGGATTTAATGGAAAAAAGCCGGCTTTTGTTTGGTGTAAGCATTTCAAGTTTTTGGTTACTTCAAGCGGCTTTGAGATCTCTAAGCAGATATTTAAGCACACCGAACTGGAGTCCGCAGAAACAATTCATGCTCTTGTTTTCCGGAACTGAACGTTACAAGTTTACACAACTTGAAACAGGACTCGAATTGCACTCACCTTAGCTTTTGTTCAAAGAAGGAGTTGACTTACTACTTGTTGTTGGGGAAATATCACACCGCGACCAATCCTGGTTTATATGGTATGTGTAAGGCTACATATGCCAGGCGGCAACACAAGCGCCTTGTAGGTGCACTGCGGCGTGACACCCGCTGGCTGTCTAGGACTGCTTATTTGTGGGGTAAGCCCAGAAGTTCTTCGGGATTCGGAGACGACTTGACACTAAGACCCCATTCCTTGAAACCTTATGCTAGATAATCCCCTGCCAAAACTATCATTTATTCAGCGGATCAAATATTTTATTTTTAATCAGAATACTCAGTTCGATAATATCAAAATCGAGTCCACTTAATGTTGAAATAAGAAAAAATCGTTATTTCCCTAAACCGTATAAAATAACTGAAGCAGTAAAAGAGCACCAGTTCGATTAGAGAACCATTGGTAGGGCCCGTTCTAATTGATCTTTACGCAAGATATGGGACTCGAATGCATGATCTCGATGCTTAAATCGACTGTCTTGACCGCTTGTTGCTCGCTCAGCGGCGAAGTGCCAGTTGCTTACATTCTTTGTAATGATTTGGTCTAGCTAAGAGCTAAGATGCCGTCGTCCCTTTGTTAAATCTTCGAGGTCCTGTGTTCAAGTCCCAGTGAAGTTAAAAAATAATTTTAATAAACT
Organism: Lordiphosa clarofinis; assembly: GCA_018904275.1. Taxonomy (NCBI): domain Eukaryota; kingdom Metazoa; phylum Arthropoda; class Insecta; order Diptera; family Drosophilidae; genus Lordiphosa; species Lordiphosa clarofinis. The sequence goes on along the minus strand of JAEIGQ010000235.1, from coordinate 403,167 downwards.
CACAAAGCCTATCAGATCCTAGAAAAAAGTTATTCCCTTCTCCCTTGTAACGTCTATTTAACACAAAAAAATTTCAACACGTCAATTCAACACACGTCAATTCTACACAGCACAATTATAACACATATACAATTTCAACATAATCAATTTCTACATAAAGCAATTGAACATCGGCAAATTTCAACATAGTACGATTTCAACACAGTACAATTTCAACACTGGAAAAAAAACAATTTATAAAAATTATATTTTCAATCCTGCATGTGACAATGTCAGTCGAACCTGACTATAATATCCTCCGAAAGTGTATAATGTGGGAAAATTGCGCCGCACATAATTTTGTAAAAAATCGCGCGATTTTTTCAAAAAACTTTACCTGAGTAGTGTCCCCCTTCTATCTCTGATGGTACTACACACTTGCATTATATTATATTTACTATCACTAATAAAAGTCATCGTTACTCAACTTTAGGTTCCACGTCTATTCAACACAAAACAATTTCAACACGTCAATTCAACACACGTCAAAAAGTCAACACACGTCTATAAGTCATTTCACCCAACACAACAATTTAACACTTCGTCAATTCAATTTAAACCAAATTTAAATTTAATAATAATTTAATTATTTTGTTTTGTGTTGAATTGACGTGTTGAAATTGTTTTGTGTTCAATTAATGTGTGTTGAATTGTTGTGTTGGGTGAAATGACTAAGTGTTGTATTGACGTGTGTTGAAATTGTTTTGTGAAGACTTTGTTTTGTGTTGAATTTGTTTGTGTTGAATTGACGGATTGTTGAAATGTGTTGTTGGGTGAAATGACTGTGTGTTTTATAGACGTGTCACCAACAAATCACACAGCTGACTTTAAAAATGCAATTGTATTGGACTTGGATGACATTGGAGAGCTTGCGAATGCAAGAAAAATAAGAGCATGCGTTAAAGAAGATATTGAAAAGACAAACTCCTTATCTGCAGCGGCAATAACAGGAAGAACAGAAACGCGTAGGAGAAAAACTGATCCAAATAATGTTTTTACTGCATTAAGAGTCGACGCGCTAACAACAACCCCAATTTGCATCACAGTGTGCATTACTGTCTCCAATGACTGTCTGACTCCTAAATTGAAGGGATTCGATCTTCATGCTCGTCAAAATTTTCCACGATTTCCATTACTTTACAAACAACTATACTGAAAGCGTTATTTTACATATGTTGCTATAAACAGTTTGAGCTTGCAACGTCATGGTGTCCACCTTTTTATGGTTAGTCCCCCTTGTGGGAGCAGACTCAAAATCCAAAGCTGACAGTCTGATAGATTACGTAGGGTAGAGTGCCTGAAAAGTTTCTTAAATACTAAACAGTCATATAGCATTAAGGAGGGTGTACACTTTGGTCACGGTTTCGGATTGATTCGGTTATACCGATTAAAATTATCGGTTGTTGTTTGGGTCATAAAATAAAATTTCATCACATTTTAAAACAAAGTATTCTGAGAAATAACAAGCAAAATAAGATTTTCTGCGACATGTTTGAACTTTAAGAATCCGCGACTCCTTGGGCGGCACTCGCTTCGACTCTTTGCCCAAGGCCCTGAAGCTGAACACGAAATGCAAACAAATGGCATTCATAATTTATGACCGCACACTTCATTGAATATTCATAAACTTAAATCTAAGCAAAAAGCGAGCCCAGAGAGAAACAAATTCAATTCATCCAACTAATTGGGTCTATTAAATCGTAAGATACCAAAAATGCTTGCAGACTCTGCGACTCCTGCGACCACATGCCGACCTGACCAGGCGGCACACCCCCCAGTTGCCAAGGCACTGCATTATGTGCCCCGCCAGCTACACATATGTATGTGGGTCACACCACCCTCCTGCATGAAGTATGAAAAGTCCTCGCAGTTTCTTAAGAAAAATGTACAATGTGTACAAACTATGAGGGCTTCATTGAAATTTGCTTGCAACAAATGAGCAAAAACCTACAAATGGAAATTTAATATGGAACGCGCACACACACACACACTCACACAATTGTCGCCAAGGATATGCGTACAATTAATGTGCAGCAAGCGTAAATTACAAAAAGCAGCCCAATTTGGTTGCCCTGACAAAGACTGACCCAGTTATAGGCAAAATCATAGTTAACTTCTTTTTTTCTCTCTTCTGCCCCTTGCCAATTACAATTATTAGAGCACAAGTTTTATTTATTACTCAGTGAGCACTGCTTGGCGAGGGGGGTGGGTGGCTATGTCCTGATTCATTTCTTTATAATTTATATGAAAGAGAAGAGCACTAAAATATATTAAATGTGCCAGGCCTCAGTCTCAGTCTCAGCCTCAATATTCATAACGTTTCTGCTTGTCTGGCAGTAGCTGGTGCAGGGGTTGGCGGCTGGCAGCAACTTTATCAGTCATTTGCCCTGATTTGCCCTCTTACCCAGAGCCTCGCCTCACTCATGATACGCGCCGTCATCTCGTATCAAATATGCATATTTCATTGGGCCATTTGAGCGGCTTATGAGGCGCATGCAAGAGGATGCGAATCAAGACAACAAATGACGACATGTGGCGCTAAGTGGGTAGCACTTGAGTTCGAGGGGGTTTTCTTTTTATCTATGAGGTGGGCTCAATTGGGTATCGTGTTCGAAAAATGCAAGACATAGGACTAATTCAACGTCCAATACAATAATGGGCAGAGAAAGCAAGGAAAAACAAGTAAGAGCGTTGCAGTCGAGTGTCCCGACGCAGTTCAATGCAAGACAAACATACAAACACACATACATACATATATTTGTCAGTTTTGAAATTGTCACAGCGTTGGCGCCATCCATTGATCAGTTTGGAAAATCAAGAAGTGGCGCCATTTATTGGTCAAGTTATGCAGCTCAGTAGCAGCGCTGCTTTTGCAGGTACAGAGTATATTTCAGTCGGGCTAGACTTTGTTACTTGTTTTATTTCACACTGGAGTACGATCTTATTATAACTTACGAAATTATAACTTACCAAGTGTCTTGCAGACACTTACATTAGTACTCTCATCAAGCAACAAACTGTAGTTGCCTTTTACTTAAAATAAGAACAAGGTGTTGTCGAAATTCTTGACAACAAAATAAAGTTGTTCTCAATCGGATAATATTTACTTTATTCAACACCAAACCCCGTTTTTGAACAGAGAGAGATTGAGAGAGTGCGAGTTGGCTCTCTTTTTGATCTCTCTCTTTTTTCCAACTCATATTCGTGTCAGCTCAGCCAAGCATAAGTAGCACTTTAGATGTAAATCTGCAAAAGTCTGCAACGGCTGAATGCGTTGGCGCGTCACTTGATAAGTTGAATGCTATAGGTACCGGGTTCAAAATACCAGACAAGCCCGAACAAATTTTTTCTGTGCTTTTTTGAACAACTTGAATCAAAAGAGTCAGGTGGAGTAGGTGGATTCGTTAAAGTTTCTTGTACAAGCGATGTCTCTGATCTTACGGAATATATGGATGGGAGAATAGTTTATCCAGAAGCCTGATGCCCCTCTTCCCTTCCAATCCCAAGAGATATGTCTACACGTTCCCTATTCCTTCCAAATGTGGGGAATCCGTTCAAACCTGGTCTGAAATCAATCAAATATTTTTCCCAATAGAGTTTAAAACGTTCTGGAAAACGGAACAATTTTAACTCAAACCAAGATCTTAAAAATGCAGCAATATCAACTTAATATAAGTTTTTACGTTCTCAAAAAACTGTTCTTAAGGTGAGAACATTGTACTACATTTAAGAAAAACCGTTCATGCACTGTTTTTGGTAACGTTTGTGCTCATCTTGAGTCCAACGTTCTTTTTTCTTTCTGTGTGGCACCTAACCTAATGGCGCCACGTTCTGTAAGTATGTATGCATGTAGTTACAGCCCTCAGACGGGATTTCAACTTTATGAAGTTTTTTTGTTCAACAAAGATAGAATAATTCCCTTGATTATCAAGCTAACAATAAAAACTTATGAAGTTTACTTCATCCTGTAAATCCCGACATACCTTCATTTTTTACCTCTACATGTGTCTAGGGATGCCTCAATCTCACGGTATGTCACATCACGATCTTGCATTATCAGTTCACGGTCAGCAGAGATGTTCTTTGGACGACCTTTGGGTATTTACTTTCAAATTTTGCCTCCAGACTTAGTCACGCTTGAATAAGCTAAATAAGCCTAAAAAGCCCTCAACGCAAGGCAATCCGAAGGTCCTCAAATAGAGGCACCACGAAAGTCCTACTTCTATTTACTAAATCTCATCGGGGTCACCAAAATGGCATGTGGTGTTGCCATGCTGCTTTTAATTAACAGAGTCCATTTCACACACATTCAGCTCCCGTAAGCCTAAAGTATACAGATCAATATAAAGTTGGAGCTGCCATTTTAATTTCGAAATTAATGAAATATTTTCAACTATTTTGCGTTTCTAAACAGCGAAACCCTTTCTCATCATCATTATCTTCGTGAACATTCTTCTCCCAGCCCATTAGCATAATAAAAACATTTTCAATGCTAAAAAAATAGAATAGAAGAGATGTTTGAAAATGTTTTCTCTACTGCCATCTCCCCCGTCTTATGTTCTTGCCAATAACTGAGCCAAGTAAGCCAGCACTTAAACATTTAAATAAAAATGATAACTTTATGCGAAGGGGGTAAGAGAGCAGTGCGTGGGCTAAAACCAAAATGTCATTACAGGACCCACAGGACGACGCAACAGAACAGAAGCATCGACTGACGCCAAGTAAAAGTTTTTGGACTGACAGAAAAAAAAGTATTAGGAAGTCTGCCATGTCTGCTGGTGCTGTCTGTGAACAGGTTTAGTCGTCAGCCAGGCGACTACTAACCCAGCCCCTGCCCTTTCCACCTCAGGCTCGCCTACACTCGCACACATGTCCTGGCAACGGTGATAAATGGCGCCAATGTGCCGCCTCGAGTCGCGACGCGTCTAGTGGGAGGAATCTGTGGCAAGTTGGCTTTTACAGTTAGTTTAGTTTTGTAATGCCCCCATTTCGTTTTCGGGGGTTTCTTTTATTTTTATTTTTTTTATCAAAATTTCGTAGCTGATGACAAATCCCAGCTAAACGTGTTTGATTGTTTCTCTTTTTTTTCTCGCTGTGTGTAATTGTTGGGTTTTTACCTAGCCGCGGAGCGGGGAGTTGTCATTACGCGTTTATTTATGACTATTGTTATAAAATATGAATTGACAGCTTAAGCGACAGACAACGACGTGGTCTAGTGAAGACGACAGACATCTTCCAATTAGAGTGTGTGTGAGTTCTGAAAACCATAAAAATGTCGACAGACAATTGAATGGCAAACCGGCGAAAAGGAAACGCAGCGTAAGAAATTCCACTCCCCATCCCCAGGAAGTCATGGCAATTGCTTACAAATTGTTACATCAGCGCTGCTCGGTAATGTCACAGAGTTCAAAATGTGAAATCCTTACCAAGATTTGCAAATTTCGCAATAAATTTGTGTCATCATTCTCACATGTTTGTGAACAGTGAATGAAACAGGCGAAAGGGAAAAAAGCTTTCTTTAGACTAGCGAATATACTATCGAACAGTAGTGAGTAATGTAGCCAATGCATATAAGGTAGTCAGCTCTTCCACTTAATTCTAATTCCATTTTATTTCTGATTTAATTTTTACAGAACTCCATACGCCACAATCTTTCGCTACACAATCGCTTCATGCGGGTACAGAACGAGGGCACTGGCAAATCGTCCTGGTGGATGCTTAATCCAGAGGCCAAGCCAGGCAAATCGGTGCGACGTCGTGCCGCCTCAATGGAGACGTCACGGTATGAGAAACGTCGCGGACGGGCCAAAAAACGCGTTGAGGCCCTGCGACAGGCTGGTGTTGTGGGTCTCAATGATGCTACACCCTCGCCCAGCAGCAGTGTCAGCGAGGGATTGGATCATTTTCCAGAAAGTCCACTGCACAGGTAACTATTAACTGTAAGATGTCGTGGCTTAAGTAATTGTAGTTTAGTAGTTAGAAACAAGTTTTATATTCTGCTTTGAACTACTTCTATTTAGTCCTTATAATAATTATAGTATTTGCTTACACTAACAAATCAAAATGGCAAAAAAAAGAATATGATTTTTAAGAAGAGTTTCATTTTGTCAGACGAACTATTGCACAAAAAACGTAGTTTATTTTAAGCTAAACCCGTTAAATCTTATGTTAGTTTGTGACTGATTTAAGGATAAATCCCACCTAGCATTTGGAAGATCACCTTAGCGAGTATTATTCGAGCCCTTTTGATGATTAAAAAGAGATTAATCTCATGTGCGATTTAGGGGAGACTCGAAAATGATCCATGCCTTTGCTCAAAATGTGAGTCATGAACAATCGACTCGAAAAAGACTCGCAAAATGAGTCGAAACTGATCAGAAAATCGGGTATTTACGACTTTTCTGGCAGAGTCGCGGGAACCTTTTTTCCCGACAAAAGTAAGCTTTGCACGCATTTATGACTATTTTAATCGAACTGAGGACTCGAAAAAGAATCGAATGTGAAACTAGCAAGTTTAAGTCGTCCCGAGGTCATAACTTCACCAAAAAAGCTGGTTGGCTGTACAGCTGTTTCAAGAATTTCCCGGTTTTTAAGTCATTAGACAACGAATTCTATTGTGATCTATCTGCTTTAAAGTCATCTTTAGGCACTAAGTGACATTGCTGTGGACTAAAACCAAACCGAACCAAGCCATAAGCGAACCGCTAATTCCAGCCAATGAATTTAACAGAAAATTAAACCGGAGTACTTTAGTAACCCGAAAACCGGTTCGGTTTATCTTACTCACTTAAGACGTAAGCCCCCTAGAAAGCCAATACATTTAGTTATTTACACATGTACGAACCGAACGCATGCCGAGACCAAGAGAGCAGAAAACGCAGTGAGTCGCTCGCCAGAGTTCGAAGCGATATCCTTTCTGGTATGATGAACCCTTTCAAAGAAAACCGCTTATACTCCGAATTGATCCCTAACGATTTCGGATTGATTAGTAAAGCATATTTAATCGTGTAGAAGTGCAGTGTGACCGTTTGACATTTGGTTGTATTTTGCATTTAATCGGTGGTTGAGCAGTTACACTGGACCTTACGCTAGGTCCTCATCGAAATTAGTTCTCAATTCCGCTAGCGGACGGACTAGTTTGCATGAGTACTAATTTTAAAACTAGAAAAATGTTGTCTTTGCGACTGATTTTTTGGGGTACGCCTTTGTTTTTGCAAATGCAGTCGCTTTTGTCATTTGCTACACCGCTTACTGAGTAACTAATACTAAGTGTCGGATCTTGTGTATCGAAAGTGTCGAATATGGAGTACAGTGTCGAGTACTAAGTACAAAAGTTTCTAGTACTTAGTATTGAGTACTCAGTATGGAGAACTGTGTTTTGCAAATGGAGTATCGAGAACTTAGTTTCGAGTACTAAGTATCGAGTACTGAGTATCTGAGTATCGAACCATTAATATCGAATACTGAGCGGAGAGTACTGAGTATCGAATACTGAATATCAAGTACTGAATACTGAGCATCGTGTACAAATTACTTACTGAGTATCGAGAACTTTGTATTGAGTACTGAGTATCGATAACTTTGTATGGAATACTGAGTATTGAAAACTACTATTTAAAGTATTTCTCCCGTAGTTGACATAGCTTTATGTTTTTCCTTCGCGAATACGTGTCACACGTGAGTGGCTCGGTCTGCTCGGTCGGTAGGGTGGGAGGTGAGCTACAATTTTGCCTGGGGTTCGCGCGTCTGTCCGTCTGTCCGTCCGTCCGTATGAACACCTAGATCTCAGAGATGGTAAGAGATAGAGGTTTGATATGTATGGGACAAATGCTTCTTTTATCAAGTTTCAAGTTTGTTTCAAATTTTGGTCACGCCCCCACCCGCCCCCGCAATTGGGAGAAAACGTTATATCTCCCACAGTTTTGAAGATAGACGATTCGTACCTTCAAGAGATAGTTAGTAATTAGTAAAATAAATTGATTCGTCGAAGAAATTATAAAGATCGGATGAGCGGTTCTTATGTTATGAGCAAAAATGTGAAAAATAGCCGAGTTCAAAAAGTGTTGCATACTTTTCAGATGTTCACCATAAGGAACGCAGGAACACTGTCAAACATGTTTTTTCATGAGTAACGGGTATATCGAAGTCGGTTAGAGCCGACTTTAACTTGCGTTCTCGTTTCATGTTAAAGGGCATAGCAGAATAAGCATAGAAAAACTGCCCCCACGCCGATCAGCATCCAAATCGGTTAAGCGGTTCTTAAGATAAACGATTTTTTTATTTATCTTTCCGCCCTCATAATTCTACTCCAATAGCGATTAGAAGACTAAAAATTTAGGAGAGTGAGTTTCTCATTGATGGTAACAACATATCTAAATTTGGTGCTGTTCGGAGTGGGGGCAGTTTTTCTATGCTTATTCTGCTATGTATGCCCTTTGATAATAATATCAACTAATTCGATTCCGTTGGGTAACAGCTCGATAAGTTTTATTTCATCCAAATATGAGAGCATAAGCAATGCTTTCAAATAAATTGAATCACAGCTGTTAATACAGTGTGACCGTTTGTTATTTGCTGGTTGTTTTTACAGCTGCATCTTAAGCTAACTGATCTCGTTGCTAATAAAGTATTAGATTGCATGGCATAAGCATTAATTGAAATTAGAATAGAATTCTTTTGGTAAAACTCCTCTAGAGCATGTCGAAACTTCAAACTTACTCTCCTAGCTGCCCTGCTTAAGCTTTGCACTTAGTCCTAGTTATGTAGAGTCCCAAGTGATCATTATTATTATTCTTATTATTATTATTGTCCCGCGTCTCTTACTTTACGTACCCAAATGTCTCTGTTGATTTTGCACCATATTTTCCTTTTTATTTATTGTTGTTTTCCTTTTTCTTTCATTTTTGTTGTTGTTGTGCAAATAAAGCGGCGGCTTTCAACTGTCGCCCGATTTCCGTCAACGCGCCTCATCTAATGCCAGTTCCTGCGGACGCCTCAGTCCCATACGTGCCCTGGATCTCGAGCCCGATTGGGGTTTTCCGGTTGACTATCAGAATACGACAATGACGCAGGCGCAGGTGCAGGCACTCGATCAGCTGGCTGGTTCCATGGCGGACGAGCTGAAGTTGCATCCCGACATGTTGCAGCAGCAAGGGTCAGTTTTTATTTGGTTTCGCTGCTTGTTTTGCGTTCTGGTGAACCTGTCCACGCATGAGTTGTGCATGTGCAGAGTGTAAAGCTCTTCGATTGTGTGAAAACTGGTCTATAAAGTCAAATTCTTTTCTCGTTTTTGCCAACCAACGATCATACGGTTGGAGTAGATTCAGCGCCGCGTCGGGTCTGTCCACACAACCGCCACCGCCACCCTATCAGCCACCACAGCAGCAGCAGCAGGCCTACACGCTGAACGGACCCGCACAAGGATATGCCACGTTGCAGCCCCAGCCGCAGTGTCTACTCCATCGGTCGCTCAACTGCAGTTGCCTGCACAATGCGCGAGATGTAAGTGGTGGGGTGGGTGAATCCACTAAATGATTCACTTAGTTTTGACCCACATTTGTTGCATATTTCCAGGGCCTCTCACCGAACTCTGTCACCACCACCATGTCGCCTGCGTATCCAAACAGTGAGCCCTCCTCGGACTCACTCAACACCTATAGCAATGTGGTGCTAGATGGCTCCGCCGACAACAGTGGATTGCTTGTTCAGCAGCAGCAGCAGCAGCGACAGCAACAACAGTTAACACCCAGCTTGGAAGGTAATGCCCCCCTGTACAAGCCTATCGTCTACCTATCTCTACCCTCCTCTGTCTTTCTATAATTGTGTTTCTCCACTTGCCAATACATACAGATAATAACTGCGCCTCTACTTTGATAGGACAATGCCTGGAGGTGCTCAATAGTGAGGCGCAGCCCATTGACGAATTTAATTTGGAGAACTTTCATGTGGAGAACTTAGAGTGCAATGTGGAGGAGGTAAGATATGAGAAATCCTTTATATTCTGACCCAAGATAGACCAAAACTAAAAATGGCCAGGGGTTCTCTTCCGGGTTCTTACCCGCGAAGCTTTTTGGAACGGGTTCAGAAAAAGGCTGAACCTAGATTCGGGCTAAAACCGGGGTTCAAAATTATTTTTTTTAGAATTGTACATAAACTGAAGCAAACTTCGTACGTTCCAATGTTGTACCCAAATAGTCGATTTTTATTGTATGTTTTCATCTTTTAGGCCCCCGCACCCATGCACAGACAGGTGAGCGGAGCACAGCCTATCCGCTTCAAACGGATAAACTACTATGCACCGCACACAGAGAGCAGATTGCAAGCAATGAGCTAATACAATAATCTTCTTTCCAATGCGTGTTTGTTTTGGGATTTATACAACATTTTTATATTTAGGTGTATTTGATTAATGGCTTTTAAAAATAAATAACATTATTGAAAGTGAACTAAATTTTTGCTATTAAGATGTGAAGTCTCTAACAAAAAGAAGTCTTTTATAGAGATATTTTTCGTATATGAAACCAGTTGGCAATCTTCCGTATTTTTGATGCCTTGAACTTTTTTTTTACAATTTTTAAATTTTATGTACTCTTTTAATCTAAGCCCAAATCTCTTTGGATTTTATTTTTAAGCAGGGAATAAAACCAAAACTAATAACAGTTAGGGTTACGGTTACCGTTTTCGCAGATCGCCTTATTCCTGTTGCGATTATATTACGGTTGTGCAATATGTGTTACGGAACGGATTACGGTTGTTTACCTTATTTAGTTTCGAGTTTTGGTTACGATTACGGTTATTGGGTGCGAGTGTGGGAATGCCCTTTCTTCACACAGTTTAAGTTTGCATGCTAATTAAAACAAACAACACTCTGACAATACAGATGTACACTTTACTTCACAAGTTCTGCATGTATGTATGTGGTTCCACCTACCGTCATTTGTTTCCTACATTGCTCGTCATTTAATTCTGTGTTATAAAAAAAACAATTTCCGAAAATATTGTTTTTGATCGAGGCATAGCGCTCTTCAAAATTATAAGGGTAACAGTAGTATCCTTAAGAAGACTTGTGAAAAATCGAAGCACGAATAAAAATTGTTCATTCCTCTCTTCCATACACTGTTGTGATCACAAAGCAACTTCCCAATTTACCGGAATATCAAATTTACGGTTTCGGTTAAAAATTTAAAGTGTTTCTAGCGGTTACGGATTACGGTTTCGGTTACGGAATTAATCAATCCCGTCCCAATCCCGTACTTCAATTTAAAATTGTCACCTTTAATTCCATCCCGTTTCGATTGCGACCTAAAATTATCACGTTAGTCTTGAAAAGAAAACGAAGGATCTTTAAAATAATACTCATGTAACTACCGATTACTTTTAGGCTGGCATATTTAAGCAAATTGGATTTTGTGAAAAGCGCGCTTAAAGTTCTAAACTAGATAAAATATCATTTAGTAACGAGTTAATCTAGTAAAATATTAAAAATTCTCATTATTAATATTGGAAAATATAAGGGGTGTTGCTGCGTGATTTTGATTTTAAATTCGGTGTGACCAGATAATCTATGGAAAATGCTTTTACATTTCGAAATTTCAATTTGGAGGACCCGGTACTTCTTATATGCTTTGTCAGTAATGTAGCTTAAATACTACATATATCTGTGTTTTTTTAGTCCAATGTCGCAATCGTTATCGACTCCGAAAACTGCGATATTTTGGACGGCTACGATGAATTTGTAGATCGTCACCAGAATACGGAAGCAATCGAGAGGTTAGAGCCCGAGCTCATCGATTCGGGCATTGTGGGCATCATCAGAACCTGCCCATTTTGGATTCCGTATAGCCCAGAAGAAACATTACCTTCTTAACATGCAGGAGGATATATTTAAGTCAGTGTTTCCACTACAATGGATTCTGTCCATCTCTTGAAACTGACGTCTCTTCAAAATATGTCTGTCCGCATAATAAATTCTGATTCACGTTTTAAAGATATTGGTACAGATTCTTCTCGGACTTGGAATTGCCTTTAGTATAAGCCCTGGTGGCTGCAAAACTTCATAATAACCTCACCGTCCTTAAGGTTCTTGCGACTTAAAAATATTTTTACAACTTTAAGATCGGAAATAATAGCCTAAAGTCCAAAATATTTACTTAAAAATACTTACTCAAAAACCCAGTGCCTCAAAACCGTGGAGACCAGATATTGGGCTCGAATCATCCATAAACCATTAAACAATCAGTTAGCATCCCTGTAATTTCTTATTTATTTTCTTTTATTTTACTAAAAAAATTTATTAAACTTTAAGCTTTGATAATAGACTACGGTATTGCATAAACCATTGGCTTTAATTTCCTCTTGCCTCATGTGGCTATTTCCATTAACAATCTTTCTATTTCCCATTCCTATCTCCCATCGGAGAGTGGGAACCGAAGTGCCAATTCCTGAGTCGTTGTTTGAAATTTACTTTTTAAGCTCTTGGGGCAAATTTATTGTCAAATAAAGTTCCACTTTTCAGAGTATTCAAATTCAAAGTCGATTCCCTCTTATACAATTCCTTTCTATATCCTCTCCCTACTTACAGTTGCTGCAACAGGAGATGAGCTATGGTGGTCTGCTGGACATCAATATACCCCTGGCCGCTGTCAGCACAAACGCTCCCCATGTGATTTTGGCCAATAATAGTACAACAATTAGTAGCAGCAGCTTGGATGGCTCTACAAACACTTCTAGCAGTAGTCTTAGTGCCAGTGCCCAGCTGAATCAGCTGCAGGCTCAGCTTCAGCAACAGCAGCAACAACAACAACAACAACAGCAGCAGCAGCATCAGCAACAGCAGTTGCTGCTCAACAACAACAACAACAATAACAATAGCCTCGAGTTGGCCACACAAACGGCCAGCGCAAATCTGAATGCGAGAGTACAGTACTCCCAGCCCAGTGTGGTCACCTCGCCACCATCCTGGGTGCATTAGGCTAGGATCTGTAGACGATAGTCGATAGTTATCGTTGTGTGTGTGTGTTTTTTATATCGCCAATGGAACGCTTTAAACGCTAATCTAAGGACAATAGTGTAAAGTTTTTGAGCAGCCGCAGCTGGGAACGGGAGCTGGTCGCCACTACAGTTTACAAAGTGAGTATATCCCTTTGGCTTTTCTCCCAGTGTATGGCTGAGTCGATTTCAATTTGCGTCAGCCTTAAAAGGCATTCAATGTGACAGCATAAATTATGTTAATAAATGTAATTTCACAGCACATTTTATGAATATGTAAAAAAAAAAAAAAGAACACTGAACAGCCACCCTCCACTCCGCCGTTTCCATGTCCTGTTTATATACAAATCGTCTTAGTTCACTTCACTCTGCCATGAATCTTTTATGGCCATTCTTTTATATATTTTCACTTGCTGACTGCTGACTTTTTGTCTGCCCGCTACTTGAGGGCAATTACACGCGTTCAATTATCATAATACATTGTCAGGATACCGAAATAAAAATGCCTCAGGTCCTTTTCAATTTGCCGCTTTTAAAGTGCAAACTCCCCTCGTGGAGTCCCAAATTATGGCCAAATTAAGTCAATTTACCTAAGCCATAAAATATGTACGAGCCACTTCTTCGAGTGGGACAGGTGGGCCGACAGGCAAGTGTCCTTTCTCTAGCTCCCACGTAATGGTAGCGCTAATTCTGTTGACCAAGCGACCCTCGAGGCAACAGCGGCCGCATCTCCAGTCATGCAAACCGCGCGAGCAAATTCGTCAAGGCAACCCAACGAAACTTGCCCTTCCATCGGTGCAAAAGCAAATGCTGAAAAATTAATTACGTCCTTAGGGTGACTTATGCATGTTCTGAAATTGACCCTCCTCACTGCTGCCAGAGAGAGGGAGAGAGAGAGAGGGGGCGGCAATCAAATCAAGCGTGCTAAACGCTGCTAATATTGAAAAATTACACAAGGTTGTTTATAAGGGTTTGGGGGGTGTCAAACGATTGACTACTTTGGTGGAACCTATCCACAAGGTGCATCAGTTGTTGTTAATGAAGTTAAGCTTGCATATGTAAATTTGGAATCTCTTCTTATACAGGACTTTTATAAAGACTCCTTTCTGCTATTACATGAAACATGTCTTTAAATAAAGTTTATTAGAGACGAAATCGTTCCGAAATACTATACACTATATCATCAGATAAATTTGACTAGGATGCTAGCCGGTTTCGAACCGAACCGCTAATATATGCATACTGTGGGATTTTCCCATCTGCAGTTTATGTAAGTTATTGATATAGATATATATAGATTATATATATATTATATTATAGATCTCTGTGCGATAGCACTGTTTTTGGGATTGACTTATGCACAGAAGCAGTAGCAGCCCGTAAACATGCAAATTTAACTTTTCCAGCGATTGATTAAGATGGAAAATGAATATAGGTCTACTTAGCGCAAGATACGTAGTACTTCACTCCTGCCCAAAATTGTACTTTATTATTATACTCTGTACCAAAGGTGCATAGAGTATATTAAGTTTGTGCAAAAGTATGTAACAGGGAGAAGGAATCATTTCCGACCATATAAAGCATATATATTCTTGCTCAGCATCAACAGCCGAGTCGATATAGCCATGTCCGTCTGTCTGTCCGTCCGTCCGCACCAGCATTGCATTCAGCTTTTACTCCAGGTACAGAGTATGTTATAGTCGGGCTTGACCGACTTTCTCATTTGTTTTATTTTTTTTTTTTTTTCATCAGAAAATATTAAACCCACCCCACAACAAAAAAAAAAAAAAAAAAAAAAAAAAAAAAAAAAAAAAACATTTGGTGGTAAAAAAAAAAAAACAAAAAAAAAGGCAAAAAATGAAAAACAAAAGAAGGTAAAACAAAAAAAAAAAAAAAAATATTATGGTTTTAAAAAAAAAGGAAAAAAAAACCAAAAAACAAAAAAAAAAAAAATTTACCAAAAAAAAAAAAAAAAAAAAAAAAAAAAAAAGAACAAAAAAAAAAAAAAAAATAAAGGGGGAAGAGAAAACGATTTTTAGAAAAAAAAAAAAAAAAAAAAAAAAAAAAATAAAAAAAAAAAATGGGGGGTTGAAAAAAAAATTAAAAAAAAAAAAAAAAAAAAAAAAAAAAAATTTTAAACCAATAAAAAAAAAATTTGTAAAAAAAAAAAAAAAAAAAAGAAAAAGAAAGGGAAGGTGGAAAAAAAGGATTGGGGGGGATTTTTTAAAAAGAAGCTTTTTAACCTTATTTTTTGCGGGCTTTTTTAGTGTTTACTGTGTTATCTATAGATCATTTATAAATGAAAAATCTTGAACAAAGCTGTATAAACCAAATAAAGCTAGAATTTCATTTCGAGGCCCAGTTTCCCTCCAAGTTTTTTTCCACAAATTGAAGTCGTGCTGATTTGTGGTGCGGCTTTAAGAACGGAACTTTTTTTAGGACTCCTCTGGCAATCTGGATTGTAGCGTCCGCCAAACGGTCATACGTGAAGATGCGGCAAGTGTGGAGCACGAAGCAAACAAATTGCCAGCTTTAAGTATTATGCGACGATTTTCGCGGTAAGACGAGAGCTATGCGTCACACCATATTCATCCGGATTGCTCAAAAATTTGTTGATAACAATCGGACTTTTGTGCGTTCAGTAAGCTTTCATTCTGCATGCTTGATTTCGTTGTATTATGCTTTCCCATTCTCCTACGAGGGTCAAAACTAAAATTTTTGGGGCGTCGTATAGTTTTTGGCAGAAGTGTAGATACTCAGCAATCGATAATCAGGGCTCGATACTTAGTTTTCGATTATCAGGGGTAAAAACTCGATACTCAGTACTCGATAATCAGTTGTTGATTCTCAGAAGTCGATACTTAGAACTAGATACTCGATCCTCAGTAATCGGTAATCAGTACTCGATACTTTGTTCTCCACACTCAGTACTCGATAATTAGTGCTTGTACTAAAAATTTAGTACTCGATACGCAGCACTCTATTCGCAGTAATCTCTACTCACTATTCTATACTTAGTACTGGATTCTCAGAAGTTGATATTTAGCACTCCAAATTCAGTGATCGATACTCAGTGCTTAGTACGATCTACTCAGTACTGTATTGACACACACAACTGAGATGCTGCTACGACAAAACCGGCTGACTTTGTAAATATCACGAAAGAAAGAATACCCAAAAGAATATGTCGCAAATATCAATTTTTTCAAGTTTAAGTACCCCAGTCGAATGTCTATCTAGCAAAGATCTTTCTTTGCTGTAAAAATGTACCAATTACCTAGCCATTTTTAACCCAAAATAAATTTAATTACCAAAGAATACAAAAGAAATCAAAAAAATTTTATCGGTGTATTTCGCTTTGCACTTCAAAAAAATTTAGTTTAACACGTTGATAAAATGAATCGAAAAGAAGCGTTTTCCATTTGTGATTACGAACACGACGGAACCACTATCGTTCAGTTTGGTTTAAAACTGCGAACAAATGACTTAAGCTATGGAAAACTGCTCCTGTCATTATCATCTAAGTCTCAATGAGGGCGCAAATATCTTGAGCTTGTACAACACACTGTTCAAATTATTCGATGAACCTGCTTTAATCTCTGTTGTGAACTCTTCTAAAAGCGCCCCAGGGCCAAAGAGTGAGAGTGTATTGGTGTGCACAAATAAAGCCGGACCGCATCAAAGGCTAGCCAGTAGTGTAAAGGAAAAGGTTGTTCATTTCACTGATCATGTTCACTTGTTTTTGTTTACTAAGTGAGTCAACTTATTTCCGGGGCATCTGGCTCATCCACAATCCTCAAGGCGTGGTATTCTGTAGCAATCTTTCTAGCTCATTCACGATCTGTTTGCTGGCACCGACAGGCAGGAGCTGGCTTTTACACAAAGCTTGTAATCTTTTGTTGGCTCATAAGTCCGAATTGCTCAATATTTTTCACATGGGCAGAGTCGTCGTTGTTACTGAACTAGTTATTGAACTAGATACTGAACACATATAGTGCACAACTACAGAACAACACACAGAGCAGGAGACGTACTGAACATTTAACAGAACAACTCTTTGAGCAAAGGAACAACAGAGCCAGAACAAAGCAATTGAACAACTCAGAGTGAACAGATAGACTGAACCAGACTGGGTGAACAAAAATGAACAATTGAAGAAGAACATGTTCTTTTGTTCAGTTTAAAGAACAACTCAATTTTGTTCACTCACTCATGAACAACCCTACACTCCTAGCTTTTTGCTTCGGCATGCGTTGGGCTCGTATATGTGTAATAGCGAAATGTTTTTGTCTCGGTAAACATCGCTGTTTCAGATTAAGTAATACTTTATTCTCTTCAAATTTTATTCCAATTTAAAATTTAATATCCAGAAGTTTATAATTCCCCCCCATCCAACCAATTGATCCTTTTTGATTGCCTTCTTTAGTGATCAATTTTAAGCGTCCCTTAATTACACATCCGTCGAGTACTTACCATTCCCACCACCAACTGGCTGCCCCTTCTAACTTTTTTTTTCAATGTCACAAAAACTGTCACTGTGCATTTTTGCTTTGTGCCAAAAGTTTTCCGGAAAAACTTTTCAAACACAGTCCAGTTGGCTGTCCAATGTCCGCACACAAATTCAATTCCACATTAAGTTTGTAAGCCAACAATTAGAACTGAGCAAAGCGACCAGAAAAAAGCCGTCAACGACCAAGTTGCTGAGCGAGGAAGAAGTGGCCAGCAAAGTTGTAACTTTGTCAAGTTTGGCGCCAATCGCATGACGTGCTAATAAAATAAAATCCTGTGCGGGGGCGAAATTATGCCAAGTGCAAACTTTTGTGTTTGGCTCGGACAGCCTGCCGCTTGATTTGAGTGAATAATTTGAATTGCATCAGCAAGTGGATTTCCATTTTGGACTTTTTCAAGTGACAGCGGCATTAAGTAATATTTTGTATAATTTTGCTATTATGCTAATGCCTTAAAGGGGCGGTCCTTTTTAATATAAACTTGCTTTAAACAATTGCCAGCCTCAGAGTCTCATGTCACATGTCAATAAACGCACAAAAGTTGCCGCAACAGCTGACAGAGTCCCGGTTCCTTTGCAACGTCTATAAAACGTCGTTGTTAAACAGCCAGGAGGAAATCACATCAGCGTCCGCAGATTGACTGACTTGACACATAATAAAGTCACACTCAAATTATGACTGCGGCAGCAGCTGCTGTGGCAGCGGGCGTCCGGGAGTCCTGGCTGGGTGGGGGTTGCCCCGGTGAAACCGCGCGTGAAACACAAAAGCATTTTGAGGCAATTTATTAGTTGACAAAGAAAAAAAAAATTTAGAAAAAATGCGGAGACTTCTTTCGCAGCAGGTTGGTTGGCAGGCAACAGGATTCCTCCGCTTTAGGTGTGGAAACTTGCCCTTAACTCGCTGAATTATGCAGAGAGGAAACTTTTTTGGTCACATTTGATTAAATTTTAATGCCGGCTGCATCATTAATAAATGCTCCAGGGAAGTTTGAATAAATTGAATTAGCCAAAAGCCAAAAGGACCCAACTAGTCCCCGCAGATTGTTTGCCAAAGTTTGGACAGGACGAAAAGTGTCTGCCTAATTGTCCAGGCATTGCGAATGAAATTTTCATTATTCGCCGCGCAAAAGGGAAATCAATTTGTCGGTAAATTGTCAGCAATTTAATAACATTTAAGCTGCCAGCGGTAGCGTTTGATAAGCAGCCAAAGGACTTGGGGTCCTTGTGGCAAACCAACAGCATTTACACTCACTTAACTGGCAGCGATTTGGAGGTCGTCGTGTGAAAGAAGGGAAAACAATTGCCGAGCAGCAGGAAAAGGAAAGGAAACGACTTGTAGACAAGCTGCTTAAGGTCCTTAAGGACGTACACGCACACACATACACGTATACGCAGCAAACAAAGCCAAGCGATTTAAACACTTGTTGCACGAACAAAGGATAATGATGACGTGTAGAGCACACAGGCACACCCATACATAGGTAATAAGTAATAAAGCAAACAAGCAACGCGTCTTGTAATAAACTGCAAGGACCCTGCAGGCCAACACCCACTCAATCGTACCGCGAACACAGGGTAAACATGCCCTGGGCCCTTCTAAGTAGGCAATGGTTTTTCCCCCATAAAATTCAATTGCAGGCCATAAAAATTGCGCGTGATCTACATTCACAATATAATTTTAAGCTGTAACTAATAAAACGACCAAGATAAGCAACAACGAGCTTTGATTTTTATTAGGCACAAATTTATTGGGCCAAAGAAACTGCTCGAAAATCTCATTTGAAAATGTTTAACGCTTGTCGTTTTTATTATGGCATAATTTTTGCCCTTCCGTTTGTAAAATTTACATAAAAATTGCCAAAAAAAAAAAAAGACAGAGCAGGGGGAAGTGTGAAATGCTGGCGACAATCTCCAACATTTGCCTATCGCTTATGAATATTTTGACGCCGACAGACTGTCAAGTGGCCTAAATGAATAAATTAGCCAAGAATGAGGCGGGCGAGGAGACCCTGTGCTGGCCAGCAGACTAGGAACATGCTGATTGTACTTTTATGAAGTGTTGATGCGAGCTTGAAATACTTTCGAGTGGGTGGGACGGGGAGGAGAGAGGACACAACGCCAAATTAATATGCCACAAGCATCCCAAAAATGTCAAATGTAAGAAAGAACGTCATGAAAATGGACATTAAGTTCACTTCTCTTTCTTGTGTTGGGTTCTTTTCTAATTTTTTATTTTCTCTTTAGTTTTTCTATGCCCTGTAACCATTGGAAATGTAGGTAACAAGGGAGGAAAATTTCCGACCCTTTAAATACCCTCTATATTTTCTTGTTCACCATTAAAAGCCAAGTTGATATAGCCATGTCATGTCCGTTTGTCTGTATGAACGCTTTTGGTAGGTGTATAAAATACCCATATTTGTTTGAGATTTGGATAATATCCCCAATGAATGCAATGAATTTATAGGCACACCAAAGATATTTACAAATGAAATGACTGCCAATTGGTCGGGATGGTGGTGCTGCAATCAATGATTTGACGAATTGTACAGATCAAGTTTCCGAAAAGTTTATGTGATGTCTAAACGCAATGTAAACATTGGGGTGGTCGCCAATAAGAAATTTGAATGATACCATCTTAAATGATTGCTTTTTGAATCTACATAATAAATTTACAAATTAAGAAATCTGCGAGAAGCCTTCAATGTTTACGCAAATATTATGTATACGACACGTTCTCCCAATCGAAATTTTGTCAACGAACTCTCCGTATCATTTTAAAAGTTTTCAAATTTATATTTTAGGCGAGCAACAAACAAAAATGAAGCAGGATTCGAATATATTTTTGGTCGGTAAGGAATGAAATGAATTGACAATAATAAATAAAGATTTTTTGATTTATGAACAAATTTCCTGTATTTTTTTAAGGATAGGAAATAACAAATAGACTATTTGCAGTAACGGCAGCAACCGTGATGCGCAGCACTTCAGTTCATTTCGTATGGGACTTAAAAGATATCCTGATAGCTCCTTAATGTACGGCTAAAATTGCTTTTATTTAGAAAAGAACAGCGCAAAATGGTAGAAATTTTGCCGCCATATACGATTTTTACTAAATTTATATTTAGTAAATAATATTTACATATTGCTTTAGTTTTTCTGAAGTGCGCAACAAATTTTTATACCCGTTACTCGTAGAGTAAAAAGGGGTTTACAAAGTAGTGCAAATGTATGTAACAGGCAGAAGGACTCATTTCCGACCATATAAAGTATATATATTCCCGATCAGTATCAACAGCTGAGTCGATATGGACATGTCCGTCTGTCCGTCCGTCCGTCTGTCTGTATGAACACCTAGATCTCAGAGATGGTAAGAGATAGAGGTTTGACATGTATGAGTTTTTTTCATGAGTAACGGGTTTATCAAAGTCGGTTAGAGCCGACTTTAACTTACGCTCTCGTTTTTATAGTTTTCGAACATTTAAATTTTTTTGTTAAAATGAAACCACAGTTTTCAACGATTTTTAATAGATTTTTCAGAATTTTACCATTGTGGCATGCAAAGATTGTTTATGTTTTGTTAAAGTTGGTTTTAACTAAATATTTGATCTAAAAATAAATAACAATTTTTAAACGAGAAGGCCAAGCTAACTTCGTCTTTGCCGAAGTTTTAATACCCTTGCAAATGTTTTAATACAACAGAGTTTACGAACGTCAGCATTAAAACAAACCATTTTTCTGATAAAAGCCACTTTTCGGCTGATAGTTTCTATGGCAACTATAAGATATAGTCATCCGATCTTGACCAAAACTTCCAAATCTGTGTAAAAGCGTATAAAACTAATAATTGTCGAAGCGGAAGGCGTTTACATTAAAAACAAAAAAGTTTTCTTACAAAAACCCACTTTTCGACCGATAGTTCCTATGACAGCTATAAGATATAGTCATCCGATTTTGACAAAAACTTCGAAATCTGTGTAAAAGCGTATAAAACTAATGATTGGCGAAGCGGATGGCGTTTACATTAAAAACAAAAAAGTTTTCTTACAAAAACCCACTTTTCGACCGATAGTTCCTATGGCAGCTATAAGATATAGTCATCCGATTTTGACAAAAACTTCCAAATCTGTGTAAAAGCGTATAAAACTAATAATTGTCGAAGCGGAAGGCGTTTACATTAAAAACAAAAAAGTTTTCTTACAAAAACCCACTTTTCGACCGATAGTTCCTATGACAGCTATAAGATATAGTCATCCGATTTTGACAAAAACTTCCAAATCTGTGTAAAAGCGTATAAAACTAATGATTGGCGAAGCGGATGGCGTTTACATTAAAAACAAAAAAGTTTTCTTACAAAAACCCACTTTTCGACCGATAGTTCCTATGGCAGCTATAAGATATAGTCATCCGATCCGGTCGGTTTCGACATATTAGCAGTGTGCAGTAAAAAGAAGACTCTGTGCAAAGTTTCAGCTCGATAGCTTTAAAACTGAGAGACTAGTTTGCGTAGAAACAGACAGACGGACAGACAGACGGACAGACAGACGGACAGACGGACGGACAAAGCTCAATCGACTCAGCTCGTCGCCCTGATCAAGAATATATATAGTTTATAGGGTCGGAAATGAATATTTCTATGCGTTGCAAACTTCTGGGCAAAATTATAATACCCTTTGCAAGGGTATAAAAATATGGCTTTTCCTATACTTTGTGGTAAAAATATTTGCGATGGTTGAACTAGAGGAAGAAACCGGCGAAACTTAAGAAAACAAATTTTAATCGCGGTTTGTGTAAAAACGGTCATTTTGAGATTTTTCCAAAAAATTAGAAGTAATCCTCATAATATTCTAAGTACTCTGAAAAATTCTTTATGATGGGACGGCCATAACTTTCCAAGAAATGCAAAAAACCGCCAAATGAAGTACCGTTTTTTGATATAACCGAAGAAGACAACTTAAAATTGATATCCCTGGAAGAAAAGCGCTCTGAATCTAGCAATTTGTCCTTAGCCAACTACTCAAATAAAATTGTGATAGCAAATGATGAGGCACACCTTGTCCGAAAATTTCAACGTCAGTTTTAGGTAATAAATAAATTTGTCTTAAACTCAACTCAATCAGGGAAAACGCGTGATCACTTAAAAAAATATGACTCGACCGCAACTGGTGCTATATTGGGCACCATTAACATAGCAGTTGAGACCATTATCAGGATGGACGATGACGATATAATCACGTCATTAACAATTAACAAATGGCGCTCAAGCTGATTACAAATAAAAACGTTGGCGACAAAAAAATACAAAGTATGACTTTATTTATGTATTTAGAGCAGTTGTGCCCAAAATGCCAATTGGCTATCCCATGTGATGGGAAGTCATAATTCTGCCGGCGGTTTGTGGAAAACATAAATTTTTCGCCAACCAAATTTGCGAGCGTGAACACTTAGCCAAATTGAAAGAACACTTTCGAAATTTCGTCAAAGCTAATCAATCCTTATAAAATTCGGACACAAATCAGTCAAACTCCGCCATGACAGTTTGTGTAAATTAATTAAACTTAGCTTAAGAAATGGAAACATTTCCTATAATCCCAGCAAACATTTCTTATCGCAGAAGATAAGAATGCGATTCTTCCAGTAGGTGTTGCTTCACTCTGACGATATTGCATATTTATCGCATTCTCATCCCCCTTCGATAAAAAATATGCCACTCTTGGAGGAGAGAAAGCATTTATTCTGGGAGATACGGAAAAGTCTCTTCTCAGGGTTTACACAAAAAACTCAATTTTGGGCGTGCTGCTGGTGGTTCCTTTAATTATTTTATTATTCCACAAAAAAAAAAACAACGAATTAAACAAACTTAAATTTATTACATGAAAAACTTTTACTTATTCGGAGGGGACTCGAACTCGGTTCTTTGGACTGAAAATACGATGGGACTGACGAGGCATCTAAAAGGCTGCTTGTATTCAATCTATTTAAAAGCATTCTCCCATAAATGCTTGATGGCATTCTCAAGTTCTTAATTGTCACTCTTTCTTCTCAAACTAATCGTCAAACTCACTTTTTGACGAGGGCGATAATATGACCGACAAAATGTTTGCAGGGAATGCACTGAACAAATTGCAATATTCCATTGGAAACTATTTTTTAATACGCTGAGATGTCGCTTCTAGGTATAGATGATCCACGATACGATACGATGAAGATCTGCATGGCACCTATCGTAAGGACGCTTCATATACCGATGAGGCCATAGATCTTAAAAAATGTAGAATAAACATTAAGCAAAACTTAGCAAAATTTGAGCTTGGACTAAGAATAAGGCCTTAAAAGTTAACTAACTTGATTCGATTACTCCATCATAAAGTTATAGACCTGCAAGCAACTAAAATGTTTATACAAACTCAAAAAAATATTCAAAAAGTCAAAACTGTTATATTTTATACCCTGTACCCATTAAAAATGTCTAAAACGGATTACGAAGTTGAGCAAATGTATGAAACTGGAAGAAGGAAACATTTCCGACCATATAAAGTACTCAGAGAAAAAAATGATATTACCTAGGGCTCAAGTATATTTTTTCATATCATAAAATGCCGATATTACAATCTTTAAATCGACCCGTTCAAAAATATAAAAATGAACTTTTCGATTGACTGAATAAAATCAAATATTAAATTGCAAAATCACTAATACCATTTCTATTTTCTTTCTTTATTTCAGGATAAATCTGGTCGCTTATAATTTAACCTACATATATACATACACATACATTTATATACGCCTACAAACAACTGCATAGAACCATACCAATTAATAACCATAAAAATAGCGCTTACAATTAGTAAAATTCTCTGTGCATTGGCAAATAAGCAAAAGTCCTAATTGGTAAAAAAGCGTAATTGGAGTTGGCAAAAACAAAACAAAAATTGCAGCTTTCTTGAAAAGAACCGTAAACGCTAATTAATAAGTCAAACCTTGTACATACAATTTAGTTTTAATGCTTTTGACATAAAGATACCTACAAATAATAAAGCGTACAACGTTAACAAAAATTCAATGTTCGAACTAAAAGAAAACAAAAAAACATGATTGAATTCATCAGAAAATTCTACAAGTAATCAAAAGAGAAAAAAAACGAAAATTAAAGAAACAACAAATTAGCACAATTATATAATAATTTATGCTTAATTTAATTAATTATCTAATTGTAATTGTACATTTTTGAAAATACAAAAAAAAAAAACGAACTCCATCAAAGTACAGCAAACCCCCTTAAAAACCTTTGTAAAAATTATGCTTAGGAACTAAAAATGGACTATACGTAATATTCTCTGGCTAATTAGCTTATGAAATTCTTTGTGTTTTCTGCTCTGGAATACCCCGAAACCTTCCCCCGAAGTGCGCTATTCATTTCTTTGGTTAACAAACTGAATGCAATTCAAACAAATTAGTAAATGTAAATGTAAACCGAATAAAGTCACCGAGAAGGAGTTAAATCGTAATATCCACAAAATAAACATAAACCTTAAATGATAAACAAATAATCACATGCGCTTATGTGTGTACTATTACGGGCTAAATGTTAATTATTAACTAGATTGTACAATTCAAAATGTAGTTCATACTATTTAAAAACCAATACAAAAACGGAGTGAAGAAAATAAATACGACGATTGACGATGAGAAACAATAAAAGCTCAGGTGTTTGATTAAGTTCTTAGATAAGAGGGGAAACATCAATATTCTCAAACATTTACAAATTCAAAATACTAAATCAAAATTTTCGTTTTGTTTATCGGATATAAAATGTAAAGGTGATCTTCAAGGATAAAATCACTTAATGAAATTTAAATTTCGCTATAAACTTAAAAAGCTTTGCTAGCTTTCGCGTACATGCCTAAGTTCAAAAGCTTTCTGACTACATTAGGCTTAAGTTAACAGGCTGTTATGGAAGACTTTACAGACTCAACGAAAGCTCATTTTACTTAAAGCTCAAAAATAAATCTGGGCAAGTATCCTTAGTGCGGTTACCCACCATTTGCAGAGAGCTTTAGTTGAAATTGCGTCCAACTAAATACTTTCATGCCTCCAGAGTATCTCCATACTTCCTTGTTCCAGCCCTTAAAAAATATTAATTAAAATACACGAAAACTAAAAGTGATATCAAAGTGAAATTTTTTTATTCGATAAATTATAATTATGATTTTTTGTTGTTGTTGTTCTTGCGGTGGTTGTTGAGTTCCATTTCAAAGATAAGCTTGGTATGGAGATACTTCCGAAAAGTGTGCGAAATCTCTGCACATTATTTCGTCGATAGCAAGTGCGAAATAAGTCGCTCATCTCTAGTCGCTTTGTTATCGATCTTAATTTGGCGGAACAATTTAAACTAATTAACAGCGAATATTTATGGTGTCCTTTAATGATGCAATAGTTGCAGCAATAGCGTTATGTGATTTGTAAGAAGGTTTAGTGAAGGCTCCTAGGGTTTGGCAGTGTTTGTTTAATCCTTACTTCCTGTGAAGATCCATGTGGAGTCAGTTGTATAACTTAAATAAATCGCAAATAAATAAATCGTTTGTAGGTTCGTTACCTTTATTTGTAACTTTTCAATCGTTTGCTCCAATTGGCAATTGCTGCTCTTTGGACACGACTAGAAAATGGCAAAATCGACTCTTGTGGCCATTTCATCTCGACGTTATGTACTTATCATAGATTAGAAGATATTGTCCACGACTTGCGGCGACAAAGAAGTCCCAAGTCTGACCATTGAAAAGTTTTGCGGCTCATCCGGTCGACATACGGAATCGCCGTCGTTCACAATTGAATCACTTTGTGCCGTTCGAGGAGCTAAGGTTCTTGAAAAGAGAATGAGCACTTATTTGTTCATATGCATGGCACACATACCTTGTGCCGACAATTTGGTCAAAAACGACACAAGTAAAGCTAACTGCCACTTCACATCGCTGCGCTCCCTACCAAGCTTTAACCAAAAATTTTAAACAAAGGCCCATGGTGGGAAAAATGTTTTGAGAGCGGATTGTCTGAAAGTGAAAATGAAAACGAGGTCTGGTTAAAAAATGTTGTAGTTCTAGTGTCAACTAAAAAATGTTGGATCGGTCAATAAATGCGCAGTTATGGCGTTTCAAAGTCAAAATATGCAAAATCGACTGTTTTTTTGCCACTCTATTGGTCCTAGCTCCGGTATTTTTGACGGATCAAAAAATATCTTAGTTAAGACCTTTCAATTAATATTATATCTTGATTGACTCTATCTGACAGTTATACAGTGAGATATGACTTAAAATGTAAGATCACCTACCGGAAAAATTTACAAAAAACGGAACCATGGAAAAAATTTTTGAAATTGATTTTTGAGATCACCATTGCAAACTATGTATACTAAAAAAAATGGTTTGAGTGTCGTTAACACTTAGGAGACTTTAATGTGAAACATCATTGGTAAAAATTTTAGCGGTGACCTTCTTTCAAATGAAGAATACTAACCAGAAATCTTTTTTTGCTGCATAGATAAATGATGATACCAGATCCTTTCCAGATACCACACAGTTCCTACACAGATACAACCCAGATACCCCCAGTTAACACCCAAATCCCACCCAGACACCACCCTAATCCCAACCAGATTTCTCCTTGAACCCACCCAGATCCTACCCAGATCCCACTTAGATCCCTAACAGATACCACCCAGAATCCACCCCCAGATCCCACCCATATCCCAGACAGAGAAAAAAAAAAGATCCCCGCAGAATTGGTATTCAAATATTCACTTTAAGATTCATTATTTTAAATATCCTATTCACATTTTTCAGCTCCTTTGGATGAAGAATAAAGATTAATTAAATATTTTTTTCTGATATATCCTTTTTAATCGAAAAGAATAGTTAGCTATCCAGTTCAAATGGATATCGAAAGCATCCTAAGGACCATCAAAAACTATCCATTATTTTTTTTTTGAGTGCACCAAGAACCCAACTGGATCCCACCCAGATTCCTCTCTCCCACATCTTTCCAAACGTTTTCCCCCTCTGTCTATCCTCTAGTGTATGTGTTTGCTGGGACACTCCACAAAACAACAACTCGAAATATAAATGTCGTCAGCGTCACGTGATGCTGAATTAAAATTTTACTTCTACCAAATTTCGAAATTAAAGATATTTCACATCAAAAAATAATACTAGTTCTTAGATTCCATTTGAGACAGCGTCCAAATCTTACTATAAGCTATGTATATATTTCGTTGCCCGGCTCATGGTGGAATTAACAAGGTGAAGCCGACAGCCTCTACTGAAGACCAGTTGACGTAGGCGTGTGACATAGAAAGTAAAGGCAGAACATTTGTGTGTATCTGCTTGTGTATTGCTGTTCGCTTCTGGCATTGACAACGACCTTTGGCCCCACAAACTGAAGCACTGTCTCGCTTGGCTTCATCTTACAACTTCCACCATGGTCAGGTTTGCATTAGTTTACAGCTGACCTTATGAATGTTACACACGAAATGGCATGCTCGGCTAAGCTGTTAGTGTGCGGGCTCGGCTGCCTGTGTGCGTCGGGCCTAATAAAAGCGTAGAAGTCCCCTAAAGGAGTTTGTAATCTCCTTAATCCACGACAGTTTTTCCACATCTCCTGATTGAATGATTTTATTCGCCATGACCTATGCAAACTGTGGTCGCTCAAGCCGGAGTGCCCGTTTTTGGTTGTTCATTCCCCTCACCCCATCGTCGGATTCAATATCCAATGGCCATTAGACGGAAGACGACTGCTCGCTTACACAATTGAGCTAACATAAGCTGAAAGGAAATCGCTTTTGTTCGTTACCTTCGACTTCGGCTCAAACATGCTGAACGGTCCCAATCAACAGGTGTATGTTGGTTGTGTGTGTGGTTCAATAACCTGCCCAACAAGTCAACAGGCGCCTCAGGGTATCTGTCGCTCCGTGTGTGTGTATGAGAAACCAAATGGCGAGAAATAAAACTGGAATAATTCAATAGGAGGCGTGGCAGTCAGTCTGGCGGGCTGTCGGCTTCCTTTGCTTGCGTAATGAATGTCCTTAGCAGTGCAAGCACGTTTCATGTTTTTCGTTCATGTTTGCCTGGAAACCTCCCCGCGCCACGCCAGTGGGGCAGTCCAGAATGTGGCCCATTAAAGTTTTTAGCTCTTAAATTCATTTCGGTGTTTCCGCTCTCCTTCTTGCTTTACTGCTTATGCTCGTCATAATGAATGCAGAAAGCAGCTAAATTCTTAAGCTCCCAGCGGACCCAGCGAAAATGCCAAAAATATTTGCATGCAAATTCCTGACCTCGTTTTCGGTAAATTTAATTGAAACGCCCCGTTTATGCATATTTATGTCCAGCGGACAGGACAGTTGAATGCTGGAAAAGCGCGTCAATTGAGGCATGAACTTTCCCGACAAGCAACAGTTGCCCCAAAGCACTTTGTGCACATATTGCGCATACGCCGCGCCGCCGTCAAGTAAGTTTCGAGCGCAGCCTGAAAGTAGGCAACACAGAAACAAAGTTGCATACCAAACCAGAAACTCAATTTCCATTCTTAGCGATTATGCTAATGTACCA
Organism: Lordiphosa clarofinis; assembly: GCA_018904275.1. Lineage (NCBI taxonomy): Eukaryota > Metazoa > Arthropoda > Insecta > Diptera > Drosophilidae > Lordiphosa > Lordiphosa clarofinis. Next base: position 374,040 of record JAEIGQ010000235.1, on the reverse strand, counting down.
GAGCAAGAAAGTAAGCAGAAGCTGCCGCTGCTGCTGCTGCGTCTCCTGTTGCGCCCTTCAGCCTTGCTCTCGCAATTGTCAAGGCTTGGCCAAGGTGTTCGTTCTTGCGAATCACCCATAAAAGACAGCGGGAATTCGCTGGGCCTCGCCGTCGACTGCTTATCGCGCTGACTTTTTGCTTCCGGCCCTTGGACAGGGGGACAACATTCGTATAACAAATAGCAGCGGCAACTGTCTGTCTGTCAGTTGGTCTAACTGCTCCTTCCTGCTCCTGCATTCGGTTTGTCAACAATTGGTTGCTGCGTAAATGTTCCGCTCTCTTGCGCCATTGCGCATACGCCGTGTGTGCGTTATTATACAATGTGTGTCCCACTGTGCCGCATTTCGGTTTCGTGTCCTACGGCCCGCCGTATAACAGAAGGCTGAGGCTCCAGCAACAGCTGCTGGACGCACAGTTCATCGACAGTCCTCGTCTCGTTGGGTACGTAATCTCGCGGCAAAACGCACTGCAAAAAGCCAAAGCAGAAAAAGCAGCAAACCAATCAATTTTGAGCAAAAGTAGTGTCCAATCTTATTTACATTCCATTCCCATTTGCAAAATCGCGCGACAAAGTCAAAATCATAAAGTGTGTGCAGTATCAATTCTCCACCGAGTCCCCCACCAACAAGTCAGCAACAGTTTAGCCCCGGTTAGACCCAGCACAAAGTTTGTTGTGGGCACAATTAGAGCAGCAAGCAAAGTCGCAGGAATCCTTGCGGGATTTACGCACGCCCAGGAGGCAAAAAATGATAAGTAAGTGAATAAAAGTAGAACAAAATCCAATATAAATTAAACCTGATCTTGACAGATTGTGGGCAGATCTGGGTTCTGCCATTTAAGTTGGAGGAAGTAGTAAACATTTGTTCTGTTATTTAACCAGGTGAATTCATGCACCCGGAGCTTATGATTAATTTTGTCCTCTAAGTAATCGTTATGTCTGAATTTGAGATGCTGATTACAGTTTAAGTTGGTAAAAGGAATTCCCCTTAAATTTCTGTTGGCAAATGTACTTAAATGTTGGAGAATGGTCTTTGGAATTTGTAATTTATTTAGACTAAGTCTGTTTTGAGGGACATGTGTTGAGTCACTTTATATGCAGGCTATTCACTCAGCGTGGAATATATAGGGAAATATATTAAAAATGCGGTTCACAACTAGTATAAATCATCATCAGGGAAATCATGACAAATTCTTAGCTGAGGATTCTCCATCGTAATTAAACCGCAAAATTAGTATAAGTGTATATAGCCCAGCAAAAGATCATAAAGAACAAATCAAGCCACTTTACTGTGACTAACGAATCTGTAAATGGCGAAATCAGAAAAAAAATCCAAACAAACTAAAAATCATCTCCATAATTGACCCTAGGAACTAATTAAACAAGAGCTTAAGTTAAAAATTCACTGTCCGACTTCAATATACTCGTTACTTATGTGAAGAAATCGTTATTATAATTGCTGTGTTTCTGAAGGGGAACAGCCAAAAGTATGCCACTTTTTAGAATTCGTCTATTTATTATCCGATCTTTATATAAATTTGAAGGGTATTTGGGAATGTTGGGAGTATGAATGTTGGTTTTAAATTTGAGAACTATATCTTTAAAATTGTAAGAGTTATTGGACATTTTTATACTCATTTCCAACCCTATAAAGTATAAGTATATATTCTTGATCAGCTTCAGCAGACGTGTCGATATAGCCATGTCCGTCTGTTTGTCCATCTGTCAGTCCGTTCGTTCGTCCGTTTTAGCAACCTGATCTCAAATGCTTCTTATACTTGCACCTGTAACGCTCTCTTTTCGTGGCACGGATATAGATCGCCGTTTGCCAGGGTCTGTCACAGAAATGTCACTATTTTACTGAAATCGTTCCCCTTTTCCAGATAGTCAGAGTCGTAATGGGTGAGTGTTTCTTTATTTATCTCGAAATTTACGTGTTCTTCTTGGGCGTGCTTCGTGGGGGCGTCGCTCCGAGTCGTGCTTGTCGGAGCGTGCCTGCCCGTGCTCTGCCCGAACTTGTTAACTGGTGTTGGAGCATCCAACCTAAGACTTTGGTCAGGGAGCCGTTTCGAAAATCGTAGAACCTGTAACTCGGATTGGACGTTGGGAGTCAGGGTGGGCGAGCGAAGGGGCTGTTCAACCGGGAATCCCGTCCAGACACAGGTGCCGATTCGGAAATCGCACAAGATTCCTTGGTTAGGGTGATTAATACTTACTTACACCAGAACGGTGTTCCAAGATCAGTGGCGTACCGTGTAGTTATGCCGCCCGGGGCGGAAGTCGACTTTGCCGCCCCCCTTCCCCCTTGAATAGTCCTAAATTTTAACCTTTTTTCTATAATTACAATTAAGTTTTTCTAATTCTTTCCATCAAAAACTTCTCTGTAACATAAAGGGACGTACGCTGGATTTTGATTAGGAATGACGAAGGCCTTAATTGTGAGGGGAGTATTATTTTGCAAAAGTTGCTATCATTATTGGAAAAAATTCTTGGGGATGTAAAATTCTTTCGCCGCAGGCGAAAATTTTTTCGCAAAATCCGCGGAAACGTATTTTACATATCTTCTTAACCAAAATTTAAATACAAATTGATTTCGATGTTTAGTTTTTTACTCCAAAAAAACGTTCCTTGTAGGGTGCCTGTAGAGGTTTTTATTGGAGGCTGATTTAATTGGACGAGTTGGACTACGTTTTTTGGAAACATAACTCAATGGCAGTATAGAATTGTAAGCTCCAAAAATTCGGAAAATATCGCGAAATAGATGGACGCGAACTATGATGTGATGATGCGAATTAATGTGAAAATATTTATTCTTGTTTGATAATTATTCTTTTATAATTAACACTATACATTGTTTTTTTTTTAGTCCATGTAACAAACTATTCAAGAACTCATTCTGTATTGATTACAAAGTATATTTGAAAACTTTCTTATTTTGCTCATTGGAATGAAATTTTTGGACTTTAATATGGAAATTGTGGTTATTTTTTTTGATAAAAACAATTTTTTTTTAATTACACTGTGCAACACTAAAAAGTTGATACGGTCGAGACCAAAAAATTCTGAAAGGGTATGATAGTAGTACAAAAACCTTCCCTGGGTTTGGTCTGGTTAGCTGCCGATTTCTTTTTATAGCACTTTGAAGTTTTAAGCATATGATTGGGACATGTAACTCCCTATCTCGTAAACTATTTGGAATTTCGCTTTGACGTCTGAGAAGAAGTTGTTGCTCTTGACTTAATTTACAAAACATTTCTAAGTAACAAGTCAAAATAGTCACATCTTTAAACTCAAAATTGCAAAAATGTCGTAAATTCATCATGTTTTCCGCTCATTTTGTACTGTATTTCAACTTTTTCTTGAAAACTATAACGAATTTGACCAAGCAGTGAAGGACGAAAAATTAGCATAGACTATCGTAAACAATCGGTTGGAACATACCAACTTCATTAGAATGGTCCTTTATATAGTTAAAGACCCTAAAAGATGAATAATTTCAACCAAAACTCGAAAAAGTACAGTTTTTGGTAGAAATTGGCTGACACTATCAAAAATTTCGATTGTTTTGTATTAAATCAATAAAATTGTCAAAAAATATAACTTAAAAAATCTAGCTAAAGAAATTTAATTTATTTACTTTTTTACCGATAAAATTCGTGTTTTTCGAATTTTTTTGACAGTTTTTCATGCTTTTGGTCTTTTTACTATATCAAAGAGTACTTAAATGAAGAGTGTTCGTACTAACGGTTTGTTTATTTTGGTCTAAGCAACAACTTTTACTTACATTACTTGTCCAAATTTGTAACGGATTTCAGGAAAAAGTTGAAAAACTGAAAAAAGTTGTGAAAAATTGATTTTTTTTTACATCTTTTGTAATTTTAAGTACCAAGACGTAATTTTTTTGATTTGCTACTAAGAAATGTTTTGTAGGCCAAGCCAAGAGCAACAACTTTGCTAAAGACACAAAAGCAAAATTCAAAATAGCTTACGAGATATAAAATCATTAATCCTACACTGAAGCTGAAAAGTTCAAAGGTCAATAAAAAGAAAACGGCAGCTAATCAGACCAAACCCATGCAGCGTTTTTATACTACCATCACACCCTTTCAGAATTTTTTGGTCTCGACCGTATCAACTTTTTTGAGTTCAAAAATGTGTTACAGTGTTATTGTTCAGTTGACACAACTTTTGTTTCATAAGAACTTTTCAAGGCATACTACAAATCTGCACCCTCCTGCATACTCCATTGAGAACATAATCAATATAGCAGCATGTTTGACTCTGTCTATGGTAGACCTCTGCTCTTTAATCCCTTTATACTGATTCGTAAGCTTTCAAAAATGCATTTAATGAATATTTCTTTTATTACTAGATCTTGAAGTGCAGAATCTTGCAACGTTCTCCATATTGAAATGACAGCAAAGTCTAAATCACTTTCAGAAATACCACTATTTCTTAATTTAAGAGAATAATCAATATACATTTTGTAATTATTTACCGCCCCTGAAATTTGCTGCCCCTAAAATTTGCCGCCCCAAAAACTTCCCGCCCCTGAAACTCACAGCCCTCAAAAATTGCCGCCCCTAAAAATTTGCCGCCCGGGGCGGGCCGCCCCCCCCCTCGGAACGCCACTGTCCAAGATGTTGACTAGGCAGCCGGGCGCAGTCGCCGGCGGCAGCGATCGCAGCTGACCGTGGCTGAGCGTGCGATTTCGATAAATGGCGATCGATAGATGGCGCGCGTTTGAATGTAGGCGCGTGTTTTGAACGAGAGATGCCAACTTCTTAATGCCCCTCTTATAGAAGCTCGCTTCCCTATTGGCAAAAAAAAAACTCGGAGAGCCAATTTTCACAGGACTCTCTTGTGGCCAAATGTTTTTTTTGCGTCAAGTCGTGTGGCACCCATACATCGAGCTTCTTTTTGAATCCAAGCTTCTTCAAATGGTTTATAACGGTTTGATGACTCATGCCCAGCTCTTGGCAGATGCTATGGCTGCTACTATGCCGGTCTCTTTCGATCAATTCAGCGATTTTATCGCAATTTTCGACGACAGGCCTTCCGGACCGTGGCGCATCTTCGATCACCTCTGAAACTGTATCGGGTCCATAAACTGCACAAATTTTATTGGCAGCATGAGATGCATTTTATCGTAGTAGTACTGTAAAATATGCCGTATTTTCTCTTTATTTTGCTCCATGTTTGCGACGCTATAACTCACGAACGACTAAAAACAAACAACAATAAATCAAACACGTGTTAAAGCGTAAAAAGAGCTTTCCAAAAAGCTCTAGCGTGAACCGATGCGACGAATACAACTAGAACTACGCGCTTGCAAAGACAAGCTTGCGGAAATACCGCAAGACTTTTTTGACAACCTTAAATATTTAGCGAGCTCCTGGGGAGTCTCACACCCGCAATTTGGTGAAAACCTCATATCTTTTACTGTTTTATAAATAGATGGTTTGTACCTTCTAGAGATAGTCGGTAGTTAGTAAGATCAAAAGTACGGTAAGATGACTACCGACATTTGAATGGACTTGGTTTCAACAAGATGGTGCCACTTGCCTCATGGCATACGAAAACATCTCACATTTCGCCACAGTTTATTGGCCGCCACAAATGCGGCCCGGAAAGACAACTGCCATTGGGTAAAATACCAGCATTAACATAAAATTTTTTTAAAAATTAAATGGCAAGGGTACTCTTATAAATATTTCTTCATTAGATTTCGTATGCTGTAGTTTTTTAACTCGGGTATGAATTATCCGCTCTTGGTGAAAATTTCAGGGATAATAGATATTTCGAATATAAACGAAAGTTAAAAATTATAGGAGTTATTCAAAATTTTATATTGTGTGGGCGGGGTTGGGCGTGGCAAAAATTTGAAATCAATAAATTTGTTTGCTCTAGCTCTTCACTCAGAGAAAAAATAGAGAATTTCACTCTTGACTCAAGAGCATTAGTTCTCAAAAGTAGGGTAAGAGTGAAAATTCTTGATCCAGGAGCAATATTCTTGATCCAAGAGTGAATTTTTGATCCCGACATTCTTGACTCAAGAGTTTCAGTACTTGATCCAAGTACGAATAATTCTCAAAATAAAAGACTAAAAATAATAATTGAAGGGGGTGGGGGTTTGGGTGTGAGAGACATATGACCGAGACCCCGGGACAACCCGACCCGACCGACGTGGTGTTGTTTGTCCCGCGCTGCTTGCCACTCATCATCAACCACCCCACCCACTTTTTCCTAAGATGTGATTGATTTTGATATAGTCACATAACAGATAAAATTTTTTATTTTACTTACCTTACTGGGACTTGAACTCGGTACCTCGAAGACTGAAACATACACAGTTGGACGAGCAGCTTAACCGACTCGACTATTTTCGATAAACTACAAGCAGCGGCGAAAGCATATTTATAAGCCAGCGCGGTTGGTATTTGGCCAGCCGCAACAGCTCGACCGTGGATCAAGTCCCCGTAGCAGCAATTAATTTTTTTTATTTTTTTCCTTTTTTTTTATTTTTATTTCATTTTATTTTTTAATGTGGTGTTTTAAACATTTTTATTATATTATACAGACGTTTAATCACTTACTTTTGCCCAATCTTAATGTTCAACTTGAACATAATTATCTGCGCGCCCCGGTCAAATGACAATGGCAAACTGCGCATGCGCTGTCTCTCTTTGAAAGAGCGCGGCCAACGTTATTCTCTCAAAGTTTGCGTTTCCTCACTCCCCTTGCCTATAGAACCACATTGAGAATGAATTATTCTCGATTCCAAGAGCGAAATTCTTGAAAATTCAAGTGCGACTAGATTTTTTTTTCAAGAGCGTTCGTACTCAAATTATTCGTTCTAGATTTTTATGAACGTTCTAGTCTTTAATTTTGATGTTTGATAGTAAATCAGCTTTTGTTTAGTAACGTTAGTTAAAAGAAGTCTCTCACATTTATTTTCTTTTGCTGCATTTTCGGCTTGCACCAACCACAGACTAGCCGCTAGTTCGTTAGCTAGGAACGCCCTCTACAGAATCCTGTCGTAGCGCGCACGCTCTGAAGTACAGTCGCGGCGGAAGAAAATCAAAAATCAATTTTAACACTGGAAACATTTATGAGTCACCTATTGGAAAGAGCCTTTCAGAACTCTAAAATATGATTTAAATTATATGGGTATTTATTTGGAATTAATCAATTTTATATTTTCCAATCCATGTTGTTTTTGAAGGAAACAAATTTTCTGCCAAAACTAATTAAGTTGCATCAATGGTCTGGGTTATTGTGAACCCAGCTATTTGTGGTTGCAGTTTTCTTTTATTTGGTCTGCGTCTGTGACACTCTGCAAAAAGCAAGAAGTTTATCCCAAAACTGCGTATGAAGTTTTTAGAGAATTAAAATACAAATTAGAGAAATTTTCATACGCAACCAGTTTAATTTGTGTGTTGATTGTGATCAGGAATAAATTTGGTCCTATTATCACGTACAATAAAGTCAGCGCTGCACAGTGGAACAGTTGGTACATTTAAGTGGAATTAATTCAAATTTGGAATGGAGTCGATTCAAACGGTACTTAAAACTTTAATTTGTTATAATAGATACACAATCAAAACATGAAAAATCATAATAAGTAATTTCACGTTAAATTGGTTATCAAGTAATCAGTGACTTGGTCTCATACCTTACCCACTACACCAACGCTACCAAGATTGAGAGAATACAGCTAAATGTGCTTTATAACTCAAAAATATCTTTTCTATTATTTATTTTATTTTTTCCAAAAGATAACGAAGTGTGATTCTCATGACCCCCGGGGCTGGTGAGATTGTAAACTGAGAATTTAACAAACTTGACTTTATCTGAAGGTTTTTTGTTTTTTATAAATTTGACCTATTCTTAAGATAACTAATAGACACTTCAGCTGGAAGCTTCCATGGTATTGTCAAATCCAGAAAGTATTAATTTTTAATTTTGAAATCTTTGACCTATGTTTTTGGATTAACGAAGTAAGAGCGTTGCACCTTGCAGCCATTCCTAATTCAAGACATTGAAAAATGTTCTGGGGCAGTTTTTCCAAGCTGTGCTCTTTTAGTCAAAAAATTTGCTCTTATGTTTAAAAAAATGTGAAAAATTTCACTCCAGTGATTTTATTTTTTTTTTCCAATCCGAAGTCTCCCACTGTGCGTTGTGGATCCAACAGAGTTGAATAAAAAATGGCAAGTGCTGCCAAAGCTGTCAAGGCAAAATGCTCGGGTTTTCCACGCAAAACCTCTCATCTCAACTTGAGTATTTCCTGCGCTTATTATGCTAATAATCGCTTTTATTTTTGGGGGGTGGGGGAGCGCTCATTTACACACACCGCCTGCCAGCTTCAACTTCAAGTGCTGAGCTCATAAATGTTGTTTCTTGTTGTTGTTGTTGTCCGTGTTGACTTCTGTTTGCTCTTCACATGTTGCGGTTGCTGCATGTGCGCCTGTTTAACGCCACTTAATGTCTTTTATATTTACTTTTCAGCGTGTTCATACGAGTGCCGCCCACTCACAATAGCTCTGCGTACTTGCCACTCAACAGCAAAGTGCAAAAAAATGCAAAAAAAAGTGAGAAAACTTTGCTTTTTTTCTAAACAAAAAGTTGCCCAACAACATTAATTTATGTACTAAAAACTTGCCTCTCTGTTGCGGACCTTGAAAAACTTTTGCCAGAGCTGCAATTGTGCATGAAAATTACGGACACCAAGAAGAGTTCATTTTGAGCGGGATATGTCCGAAGGAGTAGCAAAAAGAATGTCATCATTCGGTATTCAGTGCATACTTAAACATATGCATTTAACCAGCAGGTGTACACGATTTCTCTAGCTGGAAATTGAAAAAGTTCATCACACATATGGAACGTTTGAAATTCCAGAAATGACGGGCTCTAGACATTTGCATCTCTTTTTCTCAAAAACATAAATTGTTCTGACAGCTTTGAGTTTCCAAGCTAAATTAAATGACAAATAATCAAGCTGATTGAGCAAGAGATTGTGAACTACACTCAAAGAATTCTTCCTTAAAATGCAAGTAACTTTGAAGTTTTGAAGACAGAATGAAATTTTGCAATGCAATATTTGAAAAGATATTAAGAAGAGGTAGCCCCAACTTTGATTAAAGATTAATGATGAAACACAAAGGATTTGTTTCAAAATACGGAGAACTTAATCTGCCCGCATACTGAACCGCGGTTTCGGTTCGGTTCGGCTCGCTCTTTATTCATTTAATTAACGAAAGAAACATATTTTTAATACAAGTATTCAGATTATTCATTAACAAAGACTTAGGTTTTCAGTTAATCGGCTGAGTTCAAAATTTCGACGGCCATTTCCGTTTAAAGGTTCTCATTTTGTTTTGAAATTCTAAGACTTAACATATCAAGTGACGTTGTTGTGAGTTGTTCAGAAACTTTGACACTTTGAAATCGACTACTGAAAGCCAAGCGGATCAAAATCGTCAAATAATTACAGATTTCTTTTGATCTGCTTAAAAAATCTCTAACATATTTGGCACTTCACATATGAACTTAAGCAATTTTTAATTAAAGTCCATAAGTTTATTCGGAAATCGACGTTGATATGTGGAACACATCTTGTTATATCATACACATTTCATTTTTAATAAACTCAAAATTTGATATTTCCATTTGATAAGTTTTATTATACTCTAACTTCAATAGGATGAAGTTTTAGTTAAGACTTAATAGTAATATTGATATTTTTATCGATATCGGCTCTTAAGTCTGATAAAACAAACTTCAATGTGAAAAATGTTCATTCTACTGAAACTTGTGTGGGCGGAACAGCTGAAACTATTCGAGCTATGCTTCAGTTGACTTTCCTGATTAATATTCCAATATTTAATAATCCTTAGGTTAACGCTATCAATCGATATTTTCCGCTTTAATGGAATTGAATGAATATCTACAAATATATCTAGCTACATTTTTTCCTTCTTCTGATAGCAGGGTTGATTCCTGGAATCTAAAAAATCGAATTCAAAAATAGTTCAAGCTCTTTTTTCCAAAGAGTTGACAATTCTTCTCTTTGTTCAACATGAATTTTGCATGCCTGCCAGCCATAGAAATACTCATACTCATTTTCTATTTCAAGCCAATCTCAATTAGAGACAAAAAGTAAACGTATTTTCCTAATATTCTAAATTTGCCAAAGAAAAGTCGGAGATCGGATAAAGGATACTGAAACTATGATCAAAAGTCAGTTCCAGCTACCGATGATAGGCGTAAGCCAACGCTAACAGAGAGTCTCTCGCAAAATTCCGCCGTCGTCGCTTCGATCCAATTCCATTTAATACATTAGCAAGTAAGATTGTAGGTTAATAAAGTAGGTTACATTTGATTTACTAAATGTTTTTGGTAACCGTGCAGCCAACTAAAACACTAAGTTGCTTTAGTTTTGTTTAATAACATATTTATTAAGTTCATTTCATGGAGGCTGGCAGTCGCCAATATACTAAACTAGAGATGAGATTATTGTATAGTATACGATAGATAAGTGTGACCAGAAATGCCACATCAAAGGGTGGCCAGAGCTGCCACATGTTTGCAGTTGTGGCGCCATCTATTTGTCAGTTTTGAAATGATAACAGTAGTGGTGCCTTCTATAGGTAAAGTTATGACCAAAGGAATGTTCGCTACTGCAGGTACAGTGGACATTGCAGTCGGGCTTGAACAAGGGTTGTCAATATTTTATCGATAAATTGATTTTTTTGTTGGACGATAAGATTTATTCCGATATACTATTTTGTATGCCGATATTGGCGATTATCGATATTTTTATAAACGATATATCAGAAAAGTTACTTTAGTAATGGATACAAATTATATGGCTAGCTTGATAAAACATCTAGTAATACAACTTTAAATCGCATTTAAGAATTAATCATACACGATGCAGCAATACGCTGAAATATTAGATGTTAGTGTTAGTATATATTGAAGATATCGTCATGAACCCAATAGCTTATTGGAGAGCTAGTGCGGATGAATTTTTCAAGCGGTCTGAAAGTGCATTTCGATACTTTACTCTCTTGCCCTTAGCTTCGGCAAGCGTATAACTTCTTTATGTGAAAATAGCGAAATGTCTGTGGCCCCTGCATTACTTCCCATGAAAAAACAAACACGCTTAAACTGTTTTGAGATCAGAAAAAATTTAAACAGAAGACTTACTTATACGAAGTAGTGTGCCTAACTAAATTTGTATCTCTTTTGAGTACACGCTTTTGAGGTTTAAAGAAAAAGAAAATCTCACTATTAATGTACTTTGAAAAAATATACCGTGAAGTTTTAGAAAACTATTGAAAACTGTTAAAAAGATAAGATGTAACGGTCTCTAGAAATTATCACAAGCAGTTTTATGGTTAAATCGTTCCTTAAAAGCTATTCAGTTTTCTTAAGCTTTGGAAAATAACGATAATATCGATATATCAAACATCGATATTGAAAATTTGGGTATTTGGATAATATTATTTTGAGAAATATCGACAGCTCTAGCTTGAACGACTTTCGTACTTGTATTTTTTTCAAGGCCGGACGTCAAGATCGCCTTGGATCTCTAGGTGCCCATCAATGGGTTATTAGATTCACACTTTCACGAAAGTCCCACGGAAGCCTTACAAAATGCCATATTCAGAGAGTAAAATAGTAATAGCGGCGTTTCAGTACCAAATTAAGGAGTGATGAATTCAGGGAAGAGCATTTCAAATTCGCACCACTTTTTGAGAAAGAAGCCGAAGGTCATTAGGTTCAGGGTTTTGCCGGTGTGTAATTAATGACCAGAAATTTTGAACCAGTCCTTCATTGTCAGAGTCAACTTCAACGCTCCACACCGCTTAGAGATAAAATCTCGCTGATTGCTTAAGTGATATCTAAATTCTTTGAAGTGTATTTAAGGGATTATAAGTGTGTGTATTTTGTTGAATCGTCCATTGATCTCATTTAGCAATGTCTTAAAAAGAGGACCATAAAATGTTGCCAGGATATGCGGCAAAGGCGAAAGGAAGTGTTGAGGCCGGAGTTAATGAAACAATGCAGCGGCTGTTTAAGGACTTGCCCCACCCAACGCCTCGCACACACTCTTACACACGCATCGTAGCATTCTGCTAGTGTGTGAGTGCGTAATTTTTACGAGTTTTGCTTTTCGCTTTTGCTGCTTCTTTCTGTTTGCTGTGGCCTTTTTTTTGCGGGCTCCGCTTTTGGATTTGCCTTTGTCATTGCATGAAATTTGTTGAGATTTACGCATATATTGTACAAAATGGTCACCCCCCCCCCCCCGGCACTCTTTGCCTATACCCCCCGGGTGCTGGGGACGAATCAAAAAACTCAATTGCGGCTTTTTATGTGTAATTCGGTTCTGTGTTGCCGTTGCTGTTCGCTTTCGTGATATTATTTTTTAATTTAACTTTTATACTTGGGCTTTTGGACGCCGCTGCTGGGTTGTTTACTTTTATGGGGCAGTGTCTTTTGAATTTATACAATGGCAATTGCCGAAAATTTGCTTGATTTTTCTTTCGTTTTATTAAAATTAATTTAAATGTGGCAGCCAGCGGAGGCAGCGGCGTGCGGTCCGAGTCCTGGGCGAGTGGCGAAGGCAAACAAGAAATGTGAACAACGACATCAGCGGCTTATGTTAATGAGCACTTACACGCTGTAATGGGAGTAAAACAAAGCACGACAAAAGGACATTCCGCGAGTTGGGGAGAAAGTTCTTTCTTTTTTTTTTGTTGTTTGTTAAATTATGCAAAAAAATAATGCGAGTGGGAAAGTGCCAGCTTCCTTGTGTGTTTAATTAACATTTTAAACCCAAATTTCGTTCAATAATTTATTTGGCCAGCGCACACAGACAGGCGAAGGACAGCATTTTATCTCTCTCAACAAAGTCCCAGCTGGCAATTCATAAAACGATGGTAACAAAATTTGTCATTTTTTCAATACAAATATATATATACATTTATGTGTGCACCTATATACATACAGACATACGTATATCATTCAAGTGGCCCTTATTAGACCCGTATCCCAGCCACGAACTCGTGAAAAGCATCGCTCAATTTTCGTATCCTTTTTGCTTGTGGTTGTTGTTGTTGGCAGCGGTTGCCATATTTCAACAGGCAAGTGCCACGCCTCCATCGCCTGTTGATACCACTTTGTCAATGTGTTCGACAAAGAAAATTGAAAATAAAAATGGTTTCTCACCCAACCCACATCACACGAATAAAATTTGCAAACTTTGTACGAGGCACACACACACAAAGGAGAGAAAGCGAGCAAAATAAACAAACACGAAATCACACACACACTTGGAAGTAGACGTCAAAATCGGCTAAAGGTTTTTTAGCAGCCGCCAGGCAGCAAACTCTGCTCTAAGCTCTGTCATCCTTCATGCCAGGATATGTAAATAGAAATAAGTTTAATAAGGATCCATCAAAACATGTTTGAGTAGTCGAAAATGGGGGACATATAAAACACATACAAACTTCAGACGATTTTATCTATCCCAATGCAGAGTCACGGTTAAGCGATTACTTCTATGATACATCTTGACACAATAATGGTACTATATTTGCGAAAATGTTTTTCTTGAGTAAGTTTAATTGATCTTTATCATTCCTTTGGCATATCGTTAAATAAATTAGAAAACTATTTCAAAATATCTGTAGAAAGTACGGAATATCTATCTACAAAACTGTGGGAGATAGGACGTTTTTTCAAAATTGTTAAGGGGGAAGGGGCGTGGCCAAAATGGAAAATCAATTTGATCGGCCTGCAGAAGCATTGGTTCCATAAGGCTAAGGGCACTCAAGAAAATTATTTAACAACGAAAACTGTTCATTTATTTGTATATTTTAAGGGTTCTGTGTACCTTTAGGAGTATTTTTTTAAGGTTCACAAAAAATGATATTACACGTAAACTATAAGTGATATTTATTCGATAGGTAACACAGCCCAACAGTGATTTTGGTGCAGGTCTATTTTTAACAGATTATGTTAATATAGACTTCACTGAACAAAACTGTATCATTGGTTTTGTTCAATCAGCTCTTGTTTCCAAGATATCGCGGAAAAACCAAAAAGTCGACTTTTTGGCACTATATGATTTATGGAGGCCACACTAGGCATAATTATCTGAATTTATGAACTAATTGCGATAAAGTACATATCAATGCAAATTTTAAAAATCATAGCCGCTATATTAGTGCAGCGGAAAGTGTCTAAATTAGCCTCTAAAGACAGACATTTTTCGATTTAAAGCATTTTTAGCATTTTTTATAGCCCGTTAAAGCTAGCGCAGATATTGAATTTATATTTTCGCCATCTGAGCCTATAGACAAACATAAAATCTAATTTTGTGATTTTTATGGCGATTAAATCAATTTATTTGGCAAAGTTATAGCCTCTTAAACACGAAATTACATATTTAAATTTATGGGAGGAAAACTAGATTTGTAACTCAAATTTTTATAGCAACTGTGAAAAGGCTACTTGTTTCCAAATATAATTTATCATCTACATGTAAACATATAATAATTTACACAATACACATAATAATTTATGCCGAACCAAGTAGCCCCTTTACAGTTCCTATACAGATTTAGATTAACAATCTAGTTTTCCTCCCATAAATTGAATTATGTATTTTCGTCTTAAACACGCCATATCTTTGCCAAATAAACTTATTTAAATGCCATAAAAATCACAAAATTAGATCATATCGTATGTATTAATCCAATTACCGCGCTTCCTTAAACGGGATGATTTATTTTGATAAAAATGCTATAAATCGAAAAATTTCTCTCTTTAAAGGCCAAATTAGACACTTTCCGCTGGACTTATATGGTCCCTATGATTATTTTAATTTGCAATGATATGTCCTTTGTCGTAATTAGCTTATAAACTCAGACATTTATGCCTAGTGTGGCCTCCATAAATCATAGAGTGCCAAAAATGCAAGATTTTCGTTTTTCCGCCATATCTTGGAAACAAGAGCTGATGGAACGAAACCGAAACCAGTTTTGGAATCAGTAAACATAAACTTATCATATTTTTAAATCAACAGGGCTGCACCTCACAAAGATGGTCATTTTGTTGGCCTGTGTAATCGGTTAAATTCAATTAAGACATTTTTCTTGTTTGTTGTCGTTCCATCGGTTGTTTTTGTATTCCGGTACAAAGTTGGCCAAAATTTGAAAACAAAGGCACATGGTTGCAAAATTAATTAGAGAATATATTACCTGAAGGTAAAACTGAAGACGGGGTTTTGTTAAGAACTGTTGTAATTCTAGTGTGAACTAAAAAATGTTGGTTCGGGCAATAGTTTGCGGAATTCTGTTGGTTCTAGCTCACAACAGTTACTCTTGAAATGAATGCAACCATTTTGGAAAAAGTGGTTCCGAGTGGTTACAAAACGGAGCCATAAAAAATGTTTGAAATCAATTTTTAAGATCACCATTCCCCCTAAAAAATAGTTTCAGTCTTTTCGGCTGTAAATAAGCGTTATACTATAAAGTTGAAAAATTTAATTTAAAAAAAAAAAAATAGAGGCAAGCTAACTTCGGCTCGACCGAAGCTTGAGATTTTTTCAGACCTATCTGCCATAGGAGCAGCTATATGCTATAGTGTCAGACGTTACAAACATCCGGACAATTTCAGTATACCTTCTCCATAAGGTATCAAAATAGAAGAAAGCTAACTTCGGCTCGACCGAAAGTTATATACCCATGGAGCATGATTTATGCCTGCCAGTTTGTTATATGAACAGAGAAAACAAGTAAGAGTGTTGCGGTGGAGTGCCCCGAAAGCAAAATACCCTGTCCCAAGTAATGTGGTTCTTATAGCTTTAAATTAAATGTATTTTAACATTTATTTCAATAAATGGGTAGGCGCACTTATGTACATATCTTCGGTGTTTTTGCTCGGATCTCATTGTGGTATACAAAATTGATCGATTTTGGGCCTCACTAGGTTAAAACTTAAAATTGAAGCTCTTACAGTTTTTCGCGGTTAGAAGAAGATGGAGGAGGATTTCGCCAAATCTGGAGCAAACTTTCTAACGGTGTACATACATACATGCAAAAATTTGTGGCTCTACTTCTTATATTCTGTGAGATCAACGCGTTTATACACAGAGAGTGACAGTTTTTCGGTGCTAAATGATGGAGGATGTGGAGTTTTCCAAATCTGAAACAAACTCGATGTGGGTACAGTATATACCTATATACATTCCAAAACTTGTGGCTCTATCTATTACAGTCTCTGAGATCGGCTCAGACGGACATGGCTAAATCGACTCGGCTGTTGATGCCGATCAAGAATATATGTATTTTATGTGGTCGGAGATGCTTCCTTCTCCCTGTTACATACATTTGCACAACTTCATGATCCCCTTTTTCCCATTTTTAATGGGAACAGGGTATAAAAAGATCCCCGTAGAATGGAAATTTAAATATTCACTTTAAGATCAATTTTTTTAAAAATCCTTTTTTAAGCGAAAATAAACCGACTTCGAAAATATCCAATGGATCCCAAAAAAGGATAGTTAACTATCCAGTCCAAATGGATATCGAAATCATCCTGAGGATCATCAAAAACTACCCTTTTTTTTTCTCAGTATGGCAGCTATACGATATATTCATCCGATTATGAAATAGTGCAGAAGCAAATAATATGAATATTATTACTGGAAAGTATAAAAACTATTTCATTGAAACCAAAAAACGTGTTCTCTGTAAAGGTACTTTTTCGGCCTTACGTTCCTATGGCAGCTATATGCTAAAGTCATACGGTTTGAATCAAACTTGTTTGGAGGCGATAGCATTCAAAACGTAAGATGCTCCCTTCTAAGCATCTCTTCTATGTTCGCTTATTCGCGTGCCCAGAGACCGTTTTGTTGTGCCTATGTAAATTCCGTTGCATTTTTCCCCGTCTTTGCCCTCACATTTTATTTCGTACACAAATCCACTCTTGTCTTTTTATACTCTGTACCGAAGGTACATAGAGTATATTAAGTTTGTGTAAAAGTATGTAACAGAGAGAAGGAATCATTTCCGACCCTATAAAGTATATATATTCTTGATCAGCATCAACATTCGAGTCGATATAACCATGTCCGTCTGTCTGTCCGTCCGTCCGTATGATCAAACAGATCTCAGAGATGGTAAGAGATAGGGGCTGGACATGTATGGGACAAATGTTTCTTATAGCTGCAGGCAGATCAAGTTTATTTTAAATTTTTGCCACGCCCCCTTCCGCCCCCGCAATTTGGAAAAAACGTCATCTCTTCCACAGTTTTGTAGATAGATGGTTCGTACCTTCTAGAGATAGATAGTAATTGTCAAAATGTATCGATTTGCTGAAGAAATGATACAGATCGGATGAGCGGTTCTCAAGTTATGAGCAAAAAAGTGAACCATGCACCCCCAGTAAATAATTTTTATTTTTTGCATTTTCAGGATTCAGTTTATTATTTCTCCCTCTTATTTCCTTGCGGCTTTTGCAGTTTTCAAGGCCCACAGAAAAAGAACACTTGATCTTACTGTTGGTGTTTTAACTCCATTTAAATTATCTTCCTTCGAAAGATTGTTGCTATTGCTGATTTATAAAGCCCTTAAATTTAGCATCATATTTGACATCTAGTGAGTGTTCACGACACCAACTTCTTTTTTTTCTTGTTGAACCCGTTTGCCCAATCCTGTGTGATTGATTAACAAACATTCAAACTTGCACATTAATATTATAAGTAATATTTTTTAAACCAATTTGTAAAACATTCCAAGATAGTTTAAAACAATCTTCATTTCATTTTCGCAACTGGAACTTGCACATTGCTTAATGCAATTTAAACTTAGGAAAAACCTACAATTTGATATCAACAAGCATATCATATCTCCCCGCTGCATGTGTCTGTACATATTGCCCTTTTCGAACGGAAGCAAGACTTCACTGGCATTCACACTCAACACATTTGCGTACACCGACTTGCAGTTGTTAGTTCTTTTCATTTTTTTTTGCCACTATCTCCTTTTTTTGTACTTCTCCCGCTTAGCTTCGCCCACAGCAACTTCCATCTGTTTCACTTTAATCTAAATACTACTTTTTTGCGCTTACTCTTTAAGCTTTTTTTTTCGACCACAGTCAAAACTCTTGAACAGAGTGCATCAAATGCCGTTTGCGTTCCCAATTCCTCCGCCACCGTCTCTGCTACCAATTTTATGGCTCGTGCAGGCTTTGGAAAAAAAGAATAAATTTTCATAGCATACTTTTCTGGGCCGGCGAGTTCATGCACACTGGGCGGCCATTTTCAGTTTTGCAGCGTTACCATTTATTTTTTGTGACATTCCTTTATTTGGATGAGTTTCCTGGGGTGCTTTATTTGCTGCACCATTTTTCAGCTGTGATTTATAACTGGCAAATAGAAATTGTAATTGGTTCCCGCCCCACCAGCCCCCAGCCCCCCTTGGCTAAGGCTAATTACACGCTTTGCCACCAAAAGTGGATTTCAGTTTCCTGAAAATGTGTATTCTGGTATTTTGTCCTGGCATGGCGACCATAATGCAATGAGAGCGATAACGATGCGGGGCAGAGAGTGTGTGGCACACACAGTTTAGACAGTTTACGCAAAAGCAATTAAAAACGCTCGCCCCGCTCCGCTCGCCATGAGGGGCAACCGATAGCCTCGCATGCCAACTGCCATGTTCCATGTCAAAGCTTACATGGTCTCACATGCAATTAATACAGGAGCGAGTGTGTGTGGTGGCCAACTGTTGACTGGTCCTATCAGGGCCTAAAACGCTTGAAAG
Organism: Lordiphosa clarofinis; assembly: GCA_018904275.1. Taxonomy (NCBI): domain Eukaryota; kingdom Metazoa; phylum Arthropoda; class Insecta; order Diptera; family Drosophilidae; genus Lordiphosa; species Lordiphosa clarofinis. The sequence goes on along the minus strand of JAEIGQ010000235.1, from coordinate 355,166 downwards.
TGCGAGTAACCCAAAAATCTGAAACACAAACTGCCAGTGCCTGGTGAAAAGTCACGTACCAACTGTTGAAAAACACATCGTAAAACTTTTGCTTCGCTCAAAATGCACATAAAACGCCGCCAGCCCAGCCAGAGAGAGAGCGCGAGAGAGTAGGTGGAGCAAAGGGTTTGCTAACCCCCCACCCCCTCCGTATTACTTCGAATAAAAAACTGTGTGCGTATGACGTGCAAATTTTGAAAGCTGTTTTTCAGGGGACAAAAAGGGGACGAACGCATTATATTTTATGTGTCAAAGGGACTGTGCCAAAGCAGATGGGTGGAGGGGATGGGGTGGGATGTCTAAAATTGCTGTGCAGTGATAATGAAGTTAATGCACAGAGGGGAAGAAATGAAAATGGCAATGAATGTTGCCGCCTTGTTACGTGTACCTAAAATGCAGAGAATCCATTTGGAGAGTAATTAACTCTGTAAAGGACACAGACGAAGGACGCTCGAGTTGCTCAAGCCCCTTAAATGTACGTGTGTGTGTGTAAAGCAATCATGGAGTGTGATTTTATACACACTCGCACGGACAAAATATGGAACGATTAAAAACTACTACACTAAAGATGAAAGAGTTTAGAAGGAAGCTTCTCTTAATCAAAATGTTCGCCCGTACATCTGTGCGTGTGTTCGTTATCCTGATATATTTGGCCAACGAAACCAAAGCGTACAATAACTTTGCCGCAGTTTATATATCCTTGCAGTCCGTATTGTTTAAATAAAAAAGGTTTCAAATGATTTACTTTCAACAATTTAATTTACGCTTTAAACAAAGTTAGCCGAGTGATTTCCAAACTAAGCAATAGATGGCGCCACTACAGATCACTACAGATACAGATAATATTCACAACTGGAAAGCTTAATAAACAAACAAAAAAGTTGTTGTCACTAGAACAACTTTTTCGAACGTTGCATCGCGATGTAGCGTATAATCAAAATTCCGCTATGCACAGATGAAGGTATCAATGTGTCTCAATGTCTCAATAAAATAATTAGAATAATATCGTGCTGCGACAAAAATAAGAATGCTAGAGAAGATAAGATCGGTAGATAACATAACAGATCAATTACCAGGGAGTGAAAGAGAAGGAGAGGCCTTGGGCAATAATAATATTTCAACAATTACAACATCTGGGCTACATGAGTCGGTTTTTTTTTTTAAATTTGGTCAAACTGAACGAGTTCACAAAAATAAAAAGAAATTAAATGACCCATTTCTACTGAAATATGCAAATATGATTTTCTTTAAAATTTAGTCATTTACATTTAAATTTAATATGAAAACTGGCATAATAGAAATAAATATGTTTATATTAAATTATACTATGCACTTTTTTTCCTATGTGGGGATTCGGTTCATGGTCCGGTTCATCGGACCCAAAAAACCTGAACCTAACCAGTTCTAAGGGGTTCGGTTCAGGACCGGTTTGCAGTCATGATATAAAGCGTCTCGGGTCAATATATATTATATAAAGATTAAACAAAGCACAATTTACTCCCAAAACAGGACCATTTTAAGCATGTTCGAGATTAATTTGAGCTCGATATGTAATATTGATGGGGTTCCAGGATAAAAAGTTCATTTTCCCCTTCCATCAGTATTGCCCCTTTTTCCATTTTGGGGACAGATCTGTCCACTTTATTACGAATCCACCACTAAAAATTTCCAAAACTCTCTTCTCAAAATCTATCCTATTTTAGAGTCTTACTTAAAAAAGTTTTTACTAATTACTAAATCGCAAATCACTAATCCTAAAGCTGTTTTTACCCAAAGAGTTTTTCTGACAATAGTTTTCTGAAATAGCAAATCAATTATCTCTATATATTCAGAAATTTTAGGTTTCTTTGATGAAATATAACTGGGTTGATAAGAATTTCTCTTAAGATAATTTTGACAACTAACTTTTTAGAGCAGAGCCGGCCATCTATAGCAGAGGCGGCCAAATGGAGAGGAAAAAAAAGTGAGCTTGTGTTGGTAAACAAGAGAGCTCTCTCCAGACAACACGCATTTTACTTGCTAGGCAGTGCTCACCGATTCACACAACCATAACTTCGGCTCGCGTTTGCTTAAAAATACGACAGACTTCGGCTCGTGCGAGCCTAAGGTGGACGGTTCTGATCTATAGCATCCGGTGTCCGAAGTCACTTGTGTTTTTATGCGAACATAAGAGCATATCTCGTTAATAACTCTCTCCCCAATGTTCCGTTTGCTCTGCATACGTCCCTAACCGGAAAATCAAAAACCGAACTCTGAAAGCTACCCCGTACCAGGCCTAAGTTAGTCTATCGGTCATAAAAAGCGTTCTTCTCAAAGATCAAATTGTAAAAACAGTTAGTTAAAACATTTTAGAATAAACAGAGAGAACGAGAGTGCGCATTCATATTGTAAGCCGAGCCTAGGCTGTAAGATTACACACCGAGACTAACCTGAAATGAAAAAGAAAACCAAAAAATGTGCTTCTCTCTTCTCACCGCCAAAGAGAAAGAGTGAGCGTAGTTAAAGGTTGTTTCGGAACCTCTTTTTAATGTGGTTTTTCCGGCTTTTGCGAATATCTTATCAAAGTTTAGTGCGAAATGCAATCGCTTATGCGAAATTCTCTAGAAGTATATATCTGATAAGCTGGAACATTGTTGACACCACTGTAAAGTTTTGGGCAGAATCTATTGGCTACACAAAATTAGCAGGAAACACAACATGCTGGCTTATTTTGCTGTCGCCTTGTAATGGCGACTTGTAATTGTAAGTTACTTGTGAATTCTTTTAAAAATTACAAATTGTGATCACAAATCATAAGAATGATTCAGATTAAAAATGTTGACCCTTTTTTTCCCCGTTTTATTATATTGCTCGCCACTTCTTAAACAGCTCTTCAAGATCCCAGACGCCCCACCCACTTGGCGATGGCAGTTTTGTGTTCTGGACTAATTTAAACAACTTTCACAGGATATTGTTAAATGGAGCATTATACGATTGTTGTGATCTGAAAGAGACCACTTTACCCAAAAAGTTTAAGCAAAAGCTCAGTCAATACCCTGGCGAATGTTTTTGACTGTTCCATTAGTCGCATGTCTAGTTGCAAAATAAATGAGTTTCACCAGCGTTTTAAAGGAAGCCAAAAGCAAAGTCAAGAGTAAAGATAGCACAACCAGCCAGCGAGTACAACAAAGGACTCACGAATAGTGGGAGAAGTTGTTGTTGTTAACCGAAAATCGATTTGCCAAACGGGACATGAAGTCGCATAGAGGCGAGGACATTAAAGTGAGACGAGAATGAAACTGTGCCAGGAGACCAAAACGACAAATTGCAACATGTGGTTAAGCGAAAGAGCAGAGTTTAACTGAGTCCTGCCTTCGCTGGAGGTGGTAGACGCTTTTTTTGTTTGCACGCTTTAAAACGCAGCGGCATGTTTGAATGAAAGTCCATGAGTGGATGGGCAGCTGGCTCTGGCTTGATAAGCGCCGGCTGGACACCTAAGTGTGTGGAATTGTTCGGTGCTTTTTGCACCTGGGGCAACTGACAACTGCAAGAACATGAGCGGCATGCTGTCATGTGCGTGTGTGTGTGTTTATTTGAGCCGCATCTGCAAATAAAAACCTACCCTCCGGTCAACACAGCAACACTTGCTAAATAAACTCTGCTCACACAAAAAATAAAAATAAACGTGGCAACCTAAAGCTGTAAATTTAATTAAAATTAAATAAAATTAAGCGAAACATTTTTATTGGCCATTTGTGTTAAGCTGTAATGGAATATGCTCGCTCCTGTCGCCTCACGTGTTTGTTTAGTGTTATGTTTAATCGAAATAAAATCAGCCGCTGCGTGTAAACAAACGGTTTGGCCCCATAGGCAAATTTGGTTTACCAACTTTGAATAATCACCATGGCAAAATATCAGCTTTCATTTTCAGCAAATGGCTTTGAAGTCGATTTTCAGTCGCCATTCCCGTTCCCGGTTCCCGCCAGGCAGTCAGATTAATTGAATTTGCCAAGCGTTTTGAATGCAGCAATTGCCTGTCAGTAAACACTAAACTTTCGCCGGCAAACCAAGTCAAATGGAAAACTAAACGGAATTTCACTTAGTAACTACACAAACCTATTTGTACATGCTTTAAAGGTGCTTGTGCAGGGAAAACGCACTTTAATAGCTGTAAAATATTTGATAAAGTTCTAAAAGTATTTCTTGTTCAGAATTTGAAAACACATTTGCACTCTCCTACTACGTTTAATGTGATTAATGCCCTTGAAAGTATGCAAAGTTTATTTCCTTTTATAATTATCTATTTGATACGTAGACATTGCACTCTAGGAAACTCTCTCAAATTTCAAGCATTAATTAATAACTTAAAAAATAAGCAAGATATTGCACCGTTGGGCTATATCAGGGAAAAAAAGGGCGTCAACCTCAAAAAATTTTTGTTTCTTGCTATTTTGAATCGGAATGTATGTAAAATTGTGGACGCTTGATAAGAAATATTTTTAACGTTCGCAAACATTATGGAATTTCGGGTGTCTTGAAAAAACAAAATGCAGCTCATTTATTTTTGGAACTTCAGTTCTACTCTTACAGCCATCTCTAACTACACAATATTGTTTTTTAGTGATCCAAAATTAATGCCAAGGCGTCGTCGGCAGAAGACAGCAAAGTGCCCTTGATTGGATGTGACTACAGGGTTAAAGGTAAGGGTTACCTTACAGGGTTCCCAAAGGTAATCTTTCGCCGCGACTGTACTTCGGAGCGTGCGCGCACCGACTGAATTCGGTAGAGGGCGTTCCGAGCTAACGAACGAGTGGATGGTCAGTTGTCTCCAAGCACCTGGCATTTTCGCGCGACGTGTTTCTGTGAGTGTTTTATACCAAGGGTGGGCACGAAATTTTAAGATTGGGAGCAGTCCAACTAAAAAAACTGAAAAACCAACCGTATCAGCTAAAGTCGAGTCGACAAACGAGACACACACTGCATATGTTTTGCTTTTGCAGACATCCATTAGGTAAGAACATTTTGATACCCCCTTCAACGATGCATATTTGTGTAAAAAAGGCATAGCAAAAAAATTTTTTGAGAAAAAATTAGTTTTAGTGTCTGCAACTTGGATTTAAATTGTATCTCTCATACGTACTGTTGCCTTTGCCTATAAGTTTACTTGGTTTGAAGTCATAACATTTGACAAAAAGGTACCATGACCATTGAAAATTTATTTTTATATGACCAAGGCAATGAGTAAATAGTATTGTAAATAATATTTATGGCTAATCATATAGTACGGCAAAATTTCAACTTCAACCCCTTCTTAGTTTCGGGCTTTAAGTATCTCTTTTATCGATTCAAAGCGGTGTCCACGGAGCGGTCTCTTGAGTTAAGCGAATTGCTCATGGTAGCCCAAATGGTCACTCAAAATGGTTTCCACTGTAATGTCGGTAGTATTCGACTAGAAGAACAGTGCGTTCATGCGAACATGGCCCTTGTTGAAACACCGCTCGTGGACCATACAACTCCAACCTGCGAGAAACACTATTCGGACTTTCTGACAATATTTAATATTTAGTCTTGGATGAAACGCATCAATTCGTTGGAAATGGGCTCGCTTAGTCAAAATTTGGTCTAAGTCTATCGACCAAAAATACATTCGATTCCTTTTTCATTTTTATATGTTGCTCCACTCAATTCAAATTTCCGCCCAGTAAATGTATACAATATTTTGTAGCTCTCGGAATATATTTAGCTCGTTGTCGCTCGAAGTCTACGATTCAACTGAAATCTAATTCATACACAATCGACAGCCTTGTCGATTGGTATGACATCCATGGCACAGGCTCCTACATCCCTCCCTTATTGTTAGGGCGAGAATCTTAACCTTGCCATGCATCCTCATTTCTTCTTTCCGTTTGCTATTTTTCTGGGACCAGTCTATAGCTCAACATTTGTTGCATGGATTGGGGAAACCCAACCATGCTATATTTATTACTCCTCTTACTTGTCCAGGTCTCCTGTTCCAGAGGCTTGGGTTCTGGCCGGTATTTTTTTTTTTAAATGGCTCACGTTTCACGTTACTGTACGTTGCCCATCGGACAACTTCACGATGCTCTCGTCCCTCTCCGTGCCCTCATATTCCTTTGCGTCAAAGTTCGGAGTAAGTTTGTGTGGGAACACCATGTTTTTATAAGCACTCAGTCCCCCACCTCTACGGTACTTTCCTTTGCCCCTCTCCTTCTGTCCGCGATCAGCTTCCCTTTTTGTTTGTGGATCAAATGTCGATCTCTTTCTGCTAAGTCCGAGTATTCTCCCACCACATCCTGAATTCCGGGAATCTTATCCCGAATCACCCGGTTGAACATTAGTTCTGTTGGCGGGCTACCGGTAGTGCTGTGTGGTGTCACGTTGTACATCAGTACAAATTCTTGAAGTGCTTCCTCTCGATCAACGCATATCCACAGGCCTGTTGGGTGTCCTGTCCTGTTCATCGGTACCGGATTCTCTGCTTGTGCCACGATGATACAGTCCATGCATTCCCTTACTTCCTTCTCTGCATCGCGGAGTATAGTATTGACTTGGATATAAGCAGCCTTTTAACTTGGAACACAGCGCGAAGAGTCTTGCTTCCGGCAATTATACATTGCAATACAAAGCCCGAACAAATTTTGAAGTATCAGCACACCAAAGCCTTACTCGGTACAGCTATAGACAATTGAACCGGAATCTCAAGGAGCTTAACTACTCCAAGACCAGTATGGCGCAACTACGATCTCAGCTATTTTCAAGGCCAGAACTGAGATGATAAGAGTTTTCCAGGAGCACCGACTGCTTGCATGGAACAAACAAGTTCTCACACACACAAACGATGAGATCCCACTTGTGTTCAATAGCATGGACTGGAATAGATTAGCTACCTACGTCTAAGAGGCAACTCGTTACAGAACTAGCATAATAACTTTTAAATAAATCTCCACTATATCGCGACCACTCTAATGCACACCCTAAAAATAATCGTTTAAGATGGTATCAGTTTACTTTTTTTTATCGGCGTCCACCCTAATGGTCATAAATGGTATATATCGGTTCAGTATTCCTAATAATGTCTGAACCGCTAAAGGGTCTTGGCCGCTCCTATAAGAGCTCTCCAATCTTTCCTGTTTTGCTCGAGGATGCATCAGTTAAACACACCATGTTGTTTGTTTGTTTTGCCATACCGTCTTTTTATACCCGTTACTCGTAGAGTAAAAAGGGTACACTAAAGTCGTGCAAATGTATGTAACAGGCAGAAGGAATCATCTCCGACCATATAAAGTATATATATTCTTGATCAGCATCAACAGCCGAGTCGATATAGCCATGTCCGGTTGTCCGTCTGTCCGTCTGTCCGTCCGTCTGTATGAACACCTAGATCTCAGAGATGGTAAGAGATAGAGGTTTGACATGTATGGGACAAATGCTTCTTTTATCTGCAATTAAAAAAAAAACGTTATATCTCCTACAGTTAAGATAGACGATTCGTACCTTCTAAAGATAGTTAGTAATTAGCAAAATGAATCGATTTGCCGAAGAAACGATCAAGATCGGATGAACGGTTCTCAAGTTATGAGCAAAAAAGTGATACAAGCCCGCCAGCTACCGCCCTCCCACCATAAAAAATGTTGCATACTTTTCGGATGGTCACCCTAAGGAACGCAGGAACACTGTTGAACATGTTTTTTTATGAGTAACGGGTATATCGAAGTCGGTTAGAGCCGACTTTGACTTACGCTCTCGTTTTCTAACTTGTCTTGATCTAATGAACCACATAAGCTTGATATGTGTATGGAATTTGAGCTGACTTGAACCAAAACCATTTCTCACATGGTTTACTAAATGCTTTTTTTAAACATGAACCAAAGGGCACTTTGACTTCATTCATGCAGGACTCTAATCCACACTAAACAGAACATTTTTCGGGATGTATTGGCAGTTCTTGCAATACTTCTGCCTCTTCTGCTCTTCACACCAAATACGGTAATTTGTCGCTAAGTCCAAAAAAGTGAATCCTGTACGAGCATGAATTTTGATAATAAAATTCAATAATCTTTAAGCGTTTTTGCAATTATAGACCCAACTGAACATGTTTGACAGTAACATGTGACACGAAAACAGCTTAACTGCCAAAGACAGTTTTGCCAAAAAGAAAGTTGGTAAAAAACACCCTTCTTGATATATTGAATCAGTTAGCTAAAACCACTTTGACTATTCACTTATTTGATTGAAATTGCTCATTGTTAGAGTAACTTTTGGTGGCATTTCAAGACAACTCAATTGATCGACAATTTCACCGATGCTTTGGGAAATCCATCATCAGCTTGTCTATTCTTCGTTTCAATGCGCATATTTTCCAGGTGGTTTATTCCTTAATAAATTTGTGCTTGTGTTTGAATATCTAAACGCACAGCAGGCCAACCGTCAACTTGTGCCACATAAATCAAAATGCTGGTCGAAACTACGCGCTCCTCTCGTCCTTGTCGTAAAACTCAAACAGCTACCACAAATATTTCGTAATATTTCCAGTGATAAGGATGCGAGCGTTGTGGATGGCAGCGCATAAAACTTGTTGAATTATTTCCACCGACGGGGAATTCTTGTGCCGAAAACGGCATTTTTTATTATTATTGCAAATTAAAAAAGTTTACACTCGGCCTAACTATGTATGTGAGCGACGACGCCCCGGCTGCGAGCTCAACTATGTGAAAGCCAAGTTTAAGCGATTTGCAAAGTATTTTGAACAATTTGCCGCAAGCGCAACAGAAGAGATGGCTGGCGTACCTGTTCCCCCGGCCCACGGCTCGACCCAACGAAGCGTATTAGCAAATTAAATTCCATTTTCGCAGGTGGGCGACGCCTGTTGGTGGCGATTATTAGCAAGCGGAAGGACTTGCAGCCATCAAATTTAATGCACGACGAGCTGAAGTGGTTGTTGTTGGGGGAATTGTGTGGAGTGTGTGGTCAGTGGTCGGCCAGGCGAGCCACGGGCAGTGAGCTCGTTCCACTTTTGTACTTTTTGCTGGCTCATTAGAAAAATTGACATGTCCTTTTAACCAAGCGAGTTCCCTTCCTGTCGTCAAAGCATATGCCAGAGCAACAGACAACATGGAAAAGCCGGGGAATAAGAACAGGAATGCCAAATAGCAAAATAAAAGGAAAGCACGCTCCAAAAAGGAAACTCACATTTTCCACTTGCTCAGCAGACGAGGAACAGCGGCAACAACAAAGACTGGCTGGGGTTGGAATTTTTCAATTTTTTTGCAGCTTGGGTTTCATTTATTGATAGAGTGACTCGAGGAATTGATTAAAAAGCATTGTCGAGGCTCAAACAGGCAGTCGATGTGCGGCTTACATACATACATATATGCATGTGTGTGTATGTACGTATTAACTTGACGAGGCCCAGACAAGGATACAAGCACTTGCCTAACAATCTGATGCTTTAATCCGACCTTCAATACTTGTGCCGTTTGCCGCACTAAGAAGCTAAAGCTTCCTGTCTCCGCTTCAGTTGGCCAGGACAAGCTGAGATTCATTGCGACAGCCGATGTGTGTGTGTGTGTGCGTGTGTGTGCTGCCATTTCTGTGAGTTCCCTTCTGGTGTCATATTATGGTAATTCGTATCGAAACCGATTAGAGGCAAAATGTGGAAGAATGGGAGCCTTCGCTTTGGTCTTTTAGGACTATTTAAGAACTGGGTTACAATTATCTAAATCAATATCGTACAAGAACAAACGAATTTTAATTGAGGTAAAAACCATCTGGGAGCTCAACCACAGTGAAATCTACAACAATTTTATCTTGATTAAACTTCATTAAAGGGCGCAGCACTAACAGCTACAATGAAAAATATTTTTCACTTCATTTTTCAACTCGTTGAAACCCAAAAAAATGAAGCCTTTGTTGGGCAATATTCCGCTTTTAACGGCTCTTAAAGTGTGCGCACAAAACAAAAAATGTACAAAGAGTTCGTGCAATTGTTCAACTTTTGCTGCGAAACTTGAGAAAAACTCAAACCTCCCACAGTTTGGTTGGTTGATTTAATTTAATATATGCAACCATTAGCATTCTTTATCGATCTTTTAAGTTGGGTAACGAAGATATAAAATATTGTGGATTTATAAGCAATAGAAATTTTGCCTACTTACAATTTCACTTTATAATTTTAGCTTTTTTCTTACTTGTGTTTATACAAATTGAATGACAAATTAATTGGAATAAAGTCGAATATCTTATTTTTAGTAATTTATAATTAAATTTTAAGCGAACATTTCCTGAGCTGGCCAAATAACCAGTTTGCAAGGGCTGTAGAGTTGGAGCACAACAAAGCGTAATTATAGAGTCTTCCAGGGAATATATCAATCTAATTTGGTTATCCTCCAAATCAAGAAATGCAATCTTCATTAACATTACATTCTATATTTGCATTTTTTTCTGCTCTGCCAGGAATTTGCGGTTTGTTTCTTATGTGGGTAAAACATAACTAAACAAGTGAGAAAGTCGGTCAAGCCCGTCTATGTCATACTCTGTACAAAGAGTAGGAGCTAAATGTGAATCATCTATCTTCAAAACTGCGGGAGATATGACGTTTTTTCAAAATTCCGGGGGCGGGAGGGGGCGTGGCAAAAATTGAAAATTAATTTGATCTGCCTGCAAGTGTAAGTAGCAATTGTCCCATACAAGTCAAATCTCTATCCCCTTCCATCTCTGAGATCTGTTTGTTCATACGGACGGACGGACGGACATGGCTATATCGACTCGGCTGTTGATGCTGTTCAAGAATATCGGTTATACTTTATAAGGTCGGAAATGATTCCTTCTGCCTGTTGCATACTTTTGCGCAAACTTAATATACTCTGTGTACCTTCGGTACAGAGTATAAAAAACTACCATGGGAGCTATCGCTTCCAAACTCTATATTTATCAGTTGATCCAAATCGTATGACCGATACGTCGAAAAAGTAGTTCTAATGAGAAAGTCGGTTTGATTTAAATCGAATGTATATGGGGCATTCCATACAAAAAAAAATTTTTTTTTGGGATGATGTATCCGAATGGGATAATAATTGGTCCAAAGGGAGCTTATTATGAGAGAAGCTTAACCCCAAAATGTGAGCTTTTTTGGAGCTCTTTAGCGGAAGTTCTACGCTTAAAAGTGTAATATTGTGAATTTTTTAAATTTTTAATAACTCGAAAACAGTTTAAAATAGAACTTTGCAATTTTTTTTCAAATGTTCAGAATCAAAAAGCCCTCCTAAAAACAATTTTGAAAAAAAATTTTTTGTTACCTTTCTTGAAAAAAAAGGATTTTTTCAAAAAAATTAGTCTAGCAAAAAAGACCCAGTCTTCAAAAATTCTCAAAAAAATATATGTGAAAGCCGCATCATATCCAAACATTTTGAGTCATCGAACATATCGGTAGTTTGAAAATTGAGGAAGTTATGGCCATTTTTGTCATGTAATCTAAAAAATATTAGTATGAAAAATTGGTCAAAAATTTCTAAAAATTTTATTTATCAATACTACGCTTTAAATGTTAGCCGAGTGCTAGGGATGAAGCTACTACCTCGGCCATTTTAGACACGTGTACTATTTAGATTAATACACAATATAGGTTTAAGTTTGGATTTTTGACGCTAAGAATGAATGTCAAAAAAACGCAAGGAGATAAGTATGTGTGTGTGTGTGTGAGAAGGGAATATCGATAGTTGTTAGTGATGTGTTAACTGGACAGAGGAACTGGATCTGTGATTGGAGTTGGCTGAACTGGAACCGCAGCAACCATTTGTAGTATTGAATAAAGTGAGCGATATATAGATAAGAATGCAAATATTTAAAAATCCAGGAAATGTTTGGAAAATGGAAAACCCAAAGTGTATCGGTGCACACTGGGCCAGATTTCAGTTTGGGCGGTATAAATTCGAAAAATGTAGTTGACAATTGCAATTTGGCACATTTGATAGACATCAAGTGTGTAATAACTCGGGAAAATTGTAAAACAATCCGACCACGCCCACCCTTACAGCACACATTAGATAAGGGCCCACTTCTGGTGTAATTTGACATTTTTTTAAAACTACTGGAAATCAATCGTGAAAAAATGTTGAATTCTGTTTTTTGAATGTCATTGTACTATTTATTAAAAAAATTTAAAATGTGTCAATGCGAGGGGTGTTTAAAAAGTTCTCGGCCTGCAAAGTAGGCTCTTCTAAACAAAGGTATGTGGATGGTTCGCAGCTTTCCAGGAGTCACTATTAACAAAAAGCAAAATGGAAAGCGGGTAATTGGTAAAAATTAATGCCTTTTGGGCCCGAAGCAAAATGATGAAAATAAAATTAAATTTGTAAAAAGGGCGGCCAGAAGACCAGAAGAGGGCCTTAAATTGCTGTTAAATATCTTTTTTTAAATCATGCATTTCTGTAACCTAAATTGAGAACGCTTATATCATTTATTATGTATGTGATTTTTGCTTGTCTGCCAGATCAGACGCCAATTTCCTCTTTAGTCGAGATCCAGCGTCGTTGCATGCCACACGTAGACTTCCCACTTGATTCATTGTTGATGTGCTTTTTACTAAGAATACCATGCTCTACGATAACTATTTTGAATTCTTTGCCTTTAATGTTTGAACATTTCAAGCGCTTTTTGCAACCTTTTTTTCAAGCAAATCTCAAAGTTTTTAATTTTTATGTCAATTTTGTGGACTTAATAAACCTAATGAATGCTCTTTAAGAATAAATTATTAAAATCACGATTTTTTCCATAAAAATTTTAAATTTATGCCGCCCAAAGTGAAATCTGGCCCAGTGTGCGGTGGGAAAATGGGTCTTGTATTGTTAGCGTTTCTAAACTCGGCTGCAGATTTGCAAAATTAGTCCCGAACGAAACGAAAATGCTCGATTTGGCCCGAACATACTCTAACAGCACAAATTTGGACAATCAGACTTCATATTAAGAATTTTTGATGTCATAATTTCGTTAGTATAGAATTATCTGAAATCTGTTGACAAAGCGACTTAGTCTTTACCTGACCAGCAGATGCCCCATGGCTGCATTGAGTGACAATAGTTTCGCTGCACCTTCAACATATAAACAAAATAGTTGTACATTAACCCACTGTGCGAATTTGTGGAATTTGCAATGGAAACCAGCTTGTTGCTTTCGCATCCGACAATAAGAAAACCCATGACAGCTCTGGGAGTTCGGTTCTTATTGGCTTCTCTTGTGCCATGCCTGATGACAAGGCCATCAATGGCCTCGACCACCTGCTAGCCTGTCCGCAGGAGCCCGCCTTATTAGAAGGCATTGCATTGCGTAGCACATCCTGTTGCTTTTCCACAACTGAAACCTCATTTGCTATTGCATGTCAACGATAATTCAATAAAGGAGGCGGGGGAAAAAACAAGTTTATTGCAGCTGGGAATTGCATTTGCATGACAGGCACTTCACTTGCTTTCCAGCATCTTATTTGATTTTCTGAGTAAATCAATTGATTTTCCTTTCCGCAGCAGACCAAGTACAAACATAGCTACCTGTTGGTTTCGTCCTGCACATACATACATTCCTCTAATGCGAAATACAATTATTGATTTTGAGTTGTTCGCTTGGCTGGGCTTTTATTGCATTGTCGGTATTTGATTGCTGATGTTTGATTTCTCCGAAGCTAAACGCATTTTCTATGAACTTTACAGCTAAAGAGGTAAGGCAAGAGTGGAAATAGGTAGTCAAGGCAACTGAGTGAATCCGTTTGATTCAATGATACAACATATTTCCCTTCCATTGATAACTGGATTTTTATTTGCATCTGTCAGGTAATAAAATATTTACTCTCAAATGGAAATGGTTTTCAATTAATTGAAAGAATTTTAATTGCATTTTTATTTTGATTTCCCTTTGCCATCATTTTCTGCATTTCATTTCCATTTTTCTTGAAAATATATTTATGTATACCCTGTAGGCCAGAGGAAGGCATCTTTGGCTTCAATCGGGTTCCATCGACTTTCTAAACTGTTTCGCATTGAATTTAATGCTGAAATATTAAGCTGGCACCCATTAAAAGCAATTTGTGTTTGGCCAGTTTTTGTGGTCTGGCACTTTACAGCAAATCAATGAACCCCGCCCACAACGCCCCCTTCCGGAGCTCCGGCGGGAGTGGAATTTTATTAGCGCAAAATGATTTCATGTGCCAAATATTTACCAAAAATTGACGCTGCCCCCGCCGGCTGTCCCAAATGGCACTGCTAATGGTCACCGTTCGCTGTCTTTTACGATATGCCGATACAACATTAACGGGGCGTATGCGCAATCTGCGTTGTCATGCCGGACACGCGTCCTGGCCATGGAGTAGAGTTTAAGTGCACTCTGGCCTTAATCCGGACTGGTGGGTGTGGGTGGGTGGTTGATTGGGATATGAGATTGTGCATTTAACGCCCGCTTATCCATGAACGGCGATAAGGAGAACGATAAATGATTAAAGAATCCCAGGGGGTGGGGGGCCACTTCCACGGATCACTCAAGAGTTTATAATACACAGGGGCTGTTAGACGGTTCAAAGTTTTCGAAGTTACACATTTTGTTTCTGCCAGATTCTAAAAATTGACTCTTAGTTTTCAGAAAGACTTGAATGAACCAAATTAAGTGGGTGGAAGATGGGTATTTAAATTAATTATGGAGAAATTCGATGTGTTTATTTGTATGTTGGGCAAATGACAAGGGTTATAGTAACTATTTTTGTTGGTTGGAGCATTTTCCACCTTCATTTCTGGTCAAGTTATGCCTCTTTTACTGTACCTGACGGTAAGCTCCACCCACAATTATAGGTTGGAGCGTTTTAACCAAGGCTGCAAACCTCCTATTAATCGGAAGTGATTCACTCCAGGGTTCAAACCTCCTAAAATGTTTGAGTTCGGGTTCACGGAGCGGGTTCAGGAGGTCAATAAACCAAGGCTCAGGTTCGAACCGGGGTTCGGGAATAATTTTGTTATATGGCTAATTCGGACAACAATAAATTGGAAATTACTTTAAAATTTTCACAAAGTGATTGTTTTAGTGACCTTTTGATTGAAAATCATAGAACTTTTTAAGCAGGCTCTAGGTCATTAAGTTTTGGATATTGTTCAAAACTTCTCTAAACAAGACACGACAACACAAAGGGGCTGGTTGAGTTAACGTTTTCTGAAACCAATCAATCATCCTGTCTCGCCTGTCCTAGTGTGTTGGCAGAAGTCACCTCATGCGAATTGCATAACTGGGAACCAAAGCAGGCTTGTAAATTTGTATCGCACAACGCCAAAACACAAAGGCCTTTGTGAGTGTGTGAGTATCCCGTGTATCGGCCCTTCTTTTAATCATTAAGGTCGCACGCACACATGTGCCTTAATGATGAACTGACGGCAGAACTTAAGTCTGACCTTGACAAATGCTCTACCATGCCCTACTTAAATATCATGGTCAGCCATCAGCTTATTTTTCAGATGCAAGTGTACGCGCGCCCTTATGAAATTTTAGAGTCTTGATATTTTCTATATAATATTAGAGTATTTCAGTAAACTTTTATTAATTCTGGCTCTTTGTGCCTCAGGAAGAGTTTATACAAGAAATGAGAAGTCTTAAGTTCTTTACAATGATAGTTCTTCCAAATCTTTAATTCATAAGAAATTTGAAGCAATCTTTAAATTCCGAGAAAAGAAAGAAGATGAACATGGTACAGAATCATTGATGCTTTTATTTATTAGTTCCTTTTGACGATTATACTTTATTTGCAAGCTTCATATTTTTGTTCTAAGTCAAAAATATTTGGTTTCTTGAATTCCAAAATTCAGATGGGATAGAATTTAAAATGTGAAAACGGTTCTCCAAGCACTTTATAAATATGTACGAATATTACTTACAAAGACCTGCACGTATTAATACTAAAAAAAAATTTAGTAGGAACATATTTTTGAACCGAACCCTTTCTGATTTTTTTTACTCCGATTCGGGCTCAGGTTCGGACTGAAAAAATTGTTCTGCTCCGGTTTAGGTTCGTTTCGGGCTTCCCAAAAATGACGGAGGCTTCGACTCCAGAGCGGGTTAACTCCAAACTGGTTTCCAGACCTCGTTTTTAATTACAGAATTGGTTTCATCCGACCTTTATCCTTTTTTTCGGCCAATCGATATATAAAGCTATTTACTAACTATCTGAAGAAAGCCATCTATCTAATATATGTGGAAGATATCACGTTTTTTTCTAAATTGCGGGATCGGAAGGGGGCGTGGCAAAATTTAAGTTATTTTGTTGATTTCGACTTCACTGCTGGTAATAATATATCAAAATTTATGAGTGGTAAATGCAGAAGTGAATTTAGGGTTCAGCGATATTATATGAAGAATGCAAAATTCAGTGCAGAATCGGCACTCTTCAATTATAATTCAAATCAAATTGGTTTTTCCATTTCTTCCCCTTTCCCTCTCCACTCTCTTATCACTCCTTCCCCACACCCCTTTCCATCTTCCACCACTCTCCACTCTTTCACCTCCCTTCTCATTCTAACACATGTAGCAGCTGTCATATGTCTCAGAGAGCCAGGATGTGAATGGCGTATTTGAAATACACACATACCTAATTTGTGTGAGTGTGATCCCTCTCCCTCTCATGCTCATGATAGTCCAAAATATTGCCTGAGAGTCACCAAAGAAAATCTAACATAGAAGCACACTTTGCTGTGTCGTCAAAATGTCACCCAGCTGTTTGCTGTCATTTTGGTTTTCTGAGTATTTTATTTACTCTGATTCTTTTTAGTGACTTTGTCCGTCTTCGTCTAACCAACTTGTTTTCTTATGTAGACAAAACTTTTAAGATGTTACAATAATTGTTGTCTTTATTAGGTAGAGTTATTTTTTTTGGCGCCACAGTACATGATACTCAGTACTCGATACTCCGTTCTCTATTCAGTACTTGACATTCTGTAGTCGAAACACAAACAACATTATTTGATTGAAATTTAGACTCTCTATTTGATATTTTTTTGTTTTTTTTTTTTCAACTTTTTTAACCGAAAATAAATAGCCATCTAAATGGGAATCTGCAAAAGTCTGCCTGGGCTGAATGTGTTGGCGCATCATTTCATACGCTAAGTGCATAAGGCATAGGGTTCCATGCAAGGCATAGGGGGAAGCCTCTAGTCTTACTTATTATGAAAAATCAATTGCAAAGGAACAGTGCGCCTTAATAATACTTGTCTTTATTCTTTCTTCATTTTTCAGGCATTTGGTACAACAGTGACCACCGCGATTCGGTACGCGTTGCCGGGCGATAGTACCCATTGTACCCTGTCAAAGGGTTGAGACCATCATCGCTGCGCAAATCATCCTCCCCCAGCTGTAACAGCATTAACAACAACGCTTGTCCCCCACCGCCGCCCACACCGCACCAGTTGAACAGCAGCGCCAACCCTTCTTCGCATCCGTCACCGTCACAGCACCAGCACCAGAAACAGAACCAGTACCAGTACCAGCACAGACGCAGCAGCAGCTCCAGCCATACCAGCACCAGCCACGTGGATAGTTTGGCCGCCAAACCGGCCATCAATTTGCTTGGCAATCAACTGCAGGTCAACTACTTTGAGTTCCCGCCCACCACCAGCAGGCGCTCAGCTGCTCCAGCCCAACTGTGCTCCACCACAGCCTCCACGCCGTGTCTGAACTGCAATTACTGCAGCAACAACTCCAACTCCAGTTACAACTCGGCTGTGGCCAAAGCGGCCGCCTCAACAGCCTGTGCACTCCTTGCCACGTGCCACGTGTCCAACAGCAACTCACCGCGGCCTCAGCAAGAACCGCCAACCGCAAGCAGCATGGGTAGACGTGAGATAAAACGCTCCAATACCAGCGGCTCCACCTCCAGATCCTACGACAGTGGCAGCGGTAAGTGGAAGGGGGGAATCAGCTTAAAGCGAATGCAAATGAAAAATAGACACGTGGGCGTGGAAATACAAATGACCACAACGTAATCGCCTTATGTACAGTAAATACTGTAAAAACCCTGGGAATGACATTAGGAGGGCAAATTAACTCAACCGAGATTTGTTGTCAAGGAGGTGGAGGAGCTGCGAAGGGCATGAAATAAAATAAATACCGAGTTCCAATTTAGCCCTATACCCTTGGGGTTCGCTTGAGAAAAGAGGAAACGTGGCAGTTTACATAGAAGGGTCATTTTATATGACGTTTCATGGGGAAGAGTTTAATAATGGTATTAAAGGGAGAATCATGTCAGCGGGCTTGTAAGAGATGTAATTAATCAAGCAAAACACGGTGTAACCCTTGATCATATGGTGAATCAATTTTTTTTGTTAAAATCTGAAGGTTTGGGAAGGTGTTGAATGTGAGCATTTCCATATCACCAAAATTTAACGGAAAATAAAGAACATAAAATTGGGTCTCCCAAAACCGATTAAGGTGATCTTTGCTTAAAAATTGAAACGGGACAAATTCGAAACGACGAACTTTAATTCTGTTTCCTAAAAGAAAAAATTAATTAAATCTAATTTTAAAGACCCAGCGTCTAGCATACAATTACCGCTATCATCTGGCTCTGAACTGCAGACTGTATTTTTAAAAATTTCAACTTTCCGAATCGTCGTTACGCCAATAACAGCATTGGTCAACGGGAGAAAGGCCATAAAGTGAGAGTATTTTAGTGTTCGAAAATAAATCGGGTTGAATTTGCTTCGAAGTGTCAGATTCAAAGGCTAGGCAGCGACTGAATGCTTTCTGCTCTTACGCTTCGTCATGCGTTCGGCTCGTATATGTGTAAATAATATTTAAAATAAATATCGAAAAGTCTTTGCTTTCTGGCGGGAACCGATGACCATCGCTGATGTAAAGTATCGAACGTTATATTGTGAAGTGCTCCAAAAGATGTACAAAGAAGAAAAGTGTGGTCACTTACACAATATAGTAAAATTTTCGAAAGGTATTTTAAAGACATTGACTTTTATTCAACAGAAGGCGACAAAAATAGTCGCTGGCTTTTGCACATTTGAAGCACTAGATGGCAATTTTTTGGGTCAGTCAATTCATGACTTTTTTCCTCTAGTTTATATCTTTAACTTTGCCAAAGATATAAAAGCAAAATTCCAAATGGTTTATGATATTTGGACAGTTTGGGGTGAAAATATGTTGGGTATCGAAAAAGGATCTTTACGTTGTGATAGGGCCAAGTCCTTTGGGGATTTTTTTAGTTTCGGTATGCTCTTAAAAAATATCGGGGTCCGAAGGCGTAACCAGAAAATGACCTATAAAAAAGTTGCACAGAGTAATTTATTGATAACTTAAATTTTGGTGTTTTCAAAAAGATAGAGACTTTTATAGTTTAAGTGATATTAATTTATGAAGTTATAAACAACTAATGTATGCACACAGTATCTCTGCACGCCACGTGTAGCTTCCTGCATTGAATTCAAGATGTTTCACACCCACTTCCATAGCCTTCCTTCTGTCTGTTGCTCGATCTTCTATTGCCATTCCGGTTTGAGGACTTAATAATGTTTGAAAATAACACTTACAGTAATTAAACCCAATATTTTGTTGCTTATAACTTTTATTACATAAAAAGCACATGCCTCCAGTCACAAAGTAAAACAAATAAGTCGACTAGAATTCCTATAATCATTAAACTTTATCAGATAGAAAAAATAAATGCTTCACGGTACACAAGGGAGTTTATATGTGAATACGAATACGTAGCTTGTCTGCATTACTTAACTCATTAAGCTTAATTGTAAAGGCATATACACGGACTTAAAAGCTTTACAGGCCGCCTTAATGCCAGCCACTTGGCAGTTGAAAGGAACTCGCACACAATCGCTTTTGACGCACATTTGAACCTAGGAGCAGACGGCTATTATATCGGAGATAGTTTGCTCACAGCCTCGCCTTTCGAAGCAATCGTAGAGACTGGGAAGCTGATACCTAAGACGACAGCATAAGGCCGCAGCAGCTTGACAGGTGCTGCCCGCCGGTTGGTAAGGCTCCCCGGGATACTGTAGGGCATCTGGAAAAGCGAAGGCATCAAGTTACTCAGTAAGAAATACAGTTACAAGCTTACCTTCTGGAAGTGCAGGCAGAGCGGGCGGCGCTTGTGGTCGGTATTCTTCTTCTCGGGGGCTAAAGGCCCCGACACCAAAGGGACGAGGACCCACTGCAATTAAGAGGCGTCAATATGTAAGCTTATGTGCAGGAGTGCAGAGTGCAAATGTGTGGAACGGTTTATGCTTCGCTGTTTATTAAAAATGCACTTTAATGAACAGCCACAGCTGATGGTTGGTCATTTGCCTTGATTAAGCCCCAGATGTGTAATGTATTGTGTGCCCCGAGAAGGAGCATTCTCCAACCATATGATGATAATTCGGTAAACAATCTGTGAGCTCGAGTTGCAATTGGATTTAGTAGGTGTACATGGCAATTAACTGATATGTTGGGAAATGGCCTGCCAGCTAATTGATAATGCTGTGAGGATTGTGTAATTGAAATTGAATAGCACAAGGATTGCGTATTAGATAATTGCGGGTTGAATGGACGTGCAATTGAGCGAGCATTTAAATTGAGTCTGGAAGTGACTAATGCTAATTACGAAATTTCAATTGACATAATTGATGAGAGGCGCAGAAGGGAAGTTGATTGGATGGCATCGTGAGTTATTGTGTCACCGTGTCCTTGTGAAAAAAAATATGTAATAATAAACTGAAATCATGAAAGCCAAAACACATTAAACGAATTTTCATTAAAGCACCAGATTTCGTTAAAGAATTTTAAGAGTTTAAGCTAACAAAGAGCTTACAAAAGGAACATAAATTTAATAAGAACACAGACCCAGAACAAAAGCAAAGGAAAAACAATACAGAAACAGGAAAAACTTTATCAAACTTAAGAATTATTCAAAAGCAATAACAAGCTTAATTAACGAGGATCGGCGGATTAGTCATTGGCTTAAGCAAGAAAACGCGACTTGCTTCCATGTTTACGGTCACACCACGGAGGTATTAGTATAAGAGGGGAAATTTGCGCTGCGTCTCAATTTTGCTGGTGCTAAACCTGATCAATTTCTACTTCTGATAAATTTATATTTCCGATCAATTTCTAATCAATTTCAATTTCTAAATCAATTAGATAAAATCTAATCTTGATCTAAACGATAGTGCTCAAAAAGATACTTTATAGTGCCAGCAGGAAATCACAGTGCTTAGAGCGAGACGACCATATAGAATCTAGAGAGCGTAAGTGGGAGCGTACAGCTGACTAATTCCCATAGGCGGCCAAATGGAGAGGACAAAAAAGTGCTCTTGTGTTGGTAAACAAGAAAGCTCTCTCCAGACAACACGCGTTTTACTTGCAAAGCCGTGCTCACCGATTCACACAACCATAACTTCGGCTCGCGTTTATATTGTTTGCTTAAAAACACTACTTATCTCGGCTCATTTGAGCTGAAGGTGACCGCCTCTGCTAAATTCTGACAGAAGCGATGTCGACTCAGCAAAGTTTTTCTCCAATACTCATTTTCCATGGTCACATGCTGCATTTTAACATTCTAAAAGAAAGATTTAAAAAACTTGACGCTTACCTTTGGCCTGCTCAACTCATGGGTGTAGTCGGTTCCCAATAAAGGGGGGTCCAAGCTCTACTCCGACTGTGCTTAACCCCCACCCACTGAACGCCATTGACTTAGCAGCTGTTCCTATTGGTGACAATTTGGGACTTTAGTTCAGTGGTGCCCAAAATGGCAAAAGCCTATCTCGTAGGATAGGAGCTCATAATTCTGCCTGCGTCTCAGCCGAAACACGCATAGAGAGAGAGAGAGAAATCGTGTGTTACGACGCGCGCACGAGGCATTTGTTTGTTTGCTTGCTGTCATGTTTGACGTAACGACGTTTTCTTCGTGTTTCGACGTTTACGGAAAAACACCACTCAAAAGCTTTCTTGCTTTAACAAATCACAACAGAAGTGCGAACATCGCGCATTGAGAAATGTTGTACATTGTACAATATTTATTAAAACAAAAACAAAATAAACAAAATAAGAAAAAACAAAAAAAAAACTTCGGGTACACGTGGACTCGAGCTCTCGACTTTTCCGCCCAAGTTAAACATTCAACGCAAAAGCTTTTGGTCGCCAAAGCTTTGCCTTAATTATGCAATTCGCCGCATCGTCTCAAGCGAGGTCTGCAGCCATGATAAATGCGATGCCGACTCATGCGTTATAAGTAGCACGAGGTTCTGAGTTCAATCCCCAGAGAAGGAAGACAAAGTCAATAAAAAAGAAAGAGGAGATCGGAAAGATAACCAACACTTAAGACCTTTTTTTGCCGCGTTTTTTTTGCGAGCCCAAAATGTTCTTAAATATTGCCCAAGCCGTTTATAAAGTGAGCACAAAATGTTCCACTGTTCACGGTTCAAGACAAAACGGGATTACTATTGAGAACGAATTTTTTTCTTAGTGTAGATCATTCTTGACTGTGTCAATTGCAGCGGATGACATGCCGAATGTATATCCATATGTTATGAGGAAATACACAGAAAGAATGAGGTCATTTGGCTCATCCAGCGAATGAACTGCAGAATGCACCAGTGGAACAACCGTAATAGTTCCAGTTGACTCGAGACTAGCATGTTCCCGATCTGAGACTAGCGTAATAAAAAAAACATGTTGAACAGTCTTCCTGCGTTCCTTAGGGTGAACATCCGAAAAGTATGCAACATTTTTTTAACTCGGCTATTTATCACTTTTCTGCTCATAACTTGAGAACCGCTCATCCGATCTTTATCAT
The DNA here is from genome assembly GCA_018904275.1 of Lordiphosa clarofinis. Taxonomy (NCBI): domain Eukaryota; kingdom Metazoa; phylum Arthropoda; class Insecta; order Diptera; family Drosophilidae; genus Lordiphosa; species Lordiphosa clarofinis. Next base: position 332,320 of record JAEIGQ010000235.1, on the reverse strand, counting down.
TTCTTCGGCAAATCAATACATATTACGAATGACTAACTATCTCTAAAAGGAACAAATCATCTATCTTCAAAACTGCGGGAGATATGACGTTTTTTTCAAATTCCGGGGGCAGGAGGGGGCGTGGCAAAAATTAAAAATAAACTTGAGCTGCCTGCAAGTATAAGAAGCATTTGTCGCATACATGCCAAACCTCTATCTCTTACCATCTCTGAGATCTAGGTGTTCATACAGACGGACAGACAGACATGTCTATAGTCTAGACTCGGCTGTTGATGCTGATCAAGATTATATAATATATACTTTATATGGTCCACCTCAGGGTGTGAAAATGGCCTAAAAATTCAAGAGCAAAACCACTATTTCTTATTCGATTCAAGGCGATTTGTTGGAAAAGTTTGCGAAATAATTTGAGAAGTGATTTTCCATTTTTGGATAATGTAGGACTTAAAATTGTTTTACTTTCAGTTCCACCGGAGCACACAAAACAGATATACAATTTAATTTCTTAGATGTAAATTTTGGTCAATAAAATTTTGTAGTGCTGCTTGTTAGTGCCAATTACCAGATGAAGTTATGAAGGCTTTGTGTTAGTTCGAGTGAAGGAAGGAACCACCTAAACCTTAAAGATCCATAAAAATGTACACACCTCTGCGTTGACATCATTTTGCAAATGGAATTGCTTTATTTGTGTACTCGAAACTTATTTTGTAAAATTAATTAAAATCGAAATACTTTCGGATATCGCACACACACACTCACACGCACTTACACTCACACCAACAGACAGACAGACAGACACACAGAATACGCGTTTATGGGAAGGCACTCGACACTATGTTGACGAATCCACCGTGTACATCTTCGGCACACGGATTGATGCCCCAGAAGGCGCCATGACACCCAAAGTCCTCGAAGCATTGGTACCGAATCTTCTTGGTGCCCTGCGAGCAACAGTTGACAATGGCCCACACACAGTTGGACACTTTGGCCGTGGTGGGGGCGCGTGTGGTTGGACGAGTGGCCGGTCGTCCCCGATTAGGACCCACTGTGGGCAGAGGTGGTCCTTGAAAGCTGGGTCGACTGGTGGGCAAAGGTGCTGTTGCGTAACAAAAATGGTAATAGGTCAGGAGGAGTACAAGATAGAGCGAAGGAGCCGAACCGAAAGCTTTTGTTAATCACACGAGAAGCCTTTCGAGGAATGGGATTTTGAAAGCGTTGAAGCTATACAAAAGTTTAAGACCTACCTCTGCCAGTGTTTGGACGACGTGAAGCGCTTTGTCCCCACACAGGACGTTGATCTGGGAAAAAGGAGTGGGGATTAAGAAAAAGAGACTCCATAATGTTATGATGACTCACCGGTCTCGGGTGGACTCTGCCAGTTGTTGTTGTTGTTGCCACCGCTTATTTGATTGCGATTGGGTATGACCTGATCGAATATAGAAAAATCAGCTTGAGCCGGATCAGAACTATGGAACAATGGATTGGACTCGTCTATAATACGATTATCAATGCTTATGGGCTCGTCTATGGGAGCTGCTGGAGTGGGGACTTTCGTTTTGGTTTGCCAGTAGGACAACTTGCCCGTATGCTTGGGTGGCTTACCCGCCACGGCGAACCTACAATTAGATCATAAATAGTTGAACTTGAACCAAAGAAAGGAAAAACCTACCCTTGATGGGGATAGTTCGTCTGAGGTGGCAGATACGCGGGTCCAGGTGCCTGATAATAAACCGATTGGTAAGGAGTTTGATAGAAGCTGGATTGTGGCCAGGAAGCGTAGGCCTGACGACGATGGCGACCGTGATATTTCTTGGGATGTTTGGTGGGTTTCAAGTTCAAGGGTTCCACATCGTCATTGTCGAAATCAATTGGATGATTGGGTAGGTTGTCGAATATAATCTGCTTGTCAGCCAGTTCCCTCACCGGAGCTGGTCGCTGATGACGTAAGTGCCTGTGTTGCTTGTGCTCCACAGGGTGGGAATCATTCTTAAGCGAATCTGGGGTAGAAATAAAAGTTTTTTTCCATCCACTTTGACTCCTTTTTGATAAGACTTACCATAATCCTCATTGACAAAGTCCTCCTTGTACATTATAATGGGGTGATCCTCGTGCATGACTCCATTCACCATTTTCACCTGATGAATCTAGGGTGATAAACGGTCAGTAAAAGAACGGTCTAATTCTGTGCCTTTGTTTTAATTACCTCCACATTGTCCATATCGGGTGGAAGAACTACCTCAGCATCTTCTGTGGAGGGTCGAGAGTCTGCTTGAAGCACCAGAATTAGCAGCAGCGACAACGTGGGTAACCAGGCCGGAAGTCTCCTTCGATTCATCTCTTTCACTTGTTTAATTTGGATCTGCAATTGGCAGCAAGCAGAGATTATGCATTAGCTACTTGGTTAAGGACCCCCACAAGTTAACTTTTATTTTGTAGTTCAATCTCAATTACTTGACCCCTTTATCCTTTTCCACTCCCCCCAACACACACACACACAAACACACACACACAGACAGGCAGACAAACTTTGGCAGTTGTAAATTTTGTTGCGGTTTTTCTTTTGGCTTTTGGCCAGACGGGTTTTTAGGATCAGGTTTGGTTTCGTTTGTTTTAAATTAGACATCAAGTCGAGTTCAATTTTTCTTATGCTTCTGTTGTTGCATGTTTTGCTTTGCGGTGAACTTTTGAATTACTTTCGTTTCCCATTGAAAGTTGCCGACCAGAGCCCAAAGTGGCAAAGCTCGTTCAGAACTTTCTCGACACAAATAACAAATGAAAGAACACAGCAAATGTTTTTCGAAATATTCAAATTTTATATTTTCAAAGCAGACGCACCTTTTCTATGGAATATTGAGTACTTTACGCTTGCCTTGCCAAAACGAGACTGAACCAATTGCCTGCGAATGTGTTTCAATTTAAACAAAAAAAATTGCTACATATTTGAACAGATGACACACATTTTGAGTTGGTAACTTATGTACTTCGAAATTTTAGTGATTATTAACTTCTATTATAATTAAAATTTCTATGTAAGTTAAATGTGTGTCATCTGTTCAAATTTGTAGCTGCATTCATTTACTTAAATTGAAACACAAAAGATAACATTCAGCTCTATAGTGACACATTCGTCATTCTTTATTCTACGTCATTAAGTTAAATATAACTTTGTACCTTCATTGATAAGAAGTTGAATTCAATCTTATCATGGAATCCTCTCGAACCCTGACAGACCAGCTGAGTCATAGACTGCATACAGGTTTCCCCTTGAATCCCCAACTTTAATCACCTCAACTTTGTACAGTTTTCAACTGTTCAATCCAGTCTATTTGTATTTTGTATAAATTTGCTTAGTTAGTTACAGTTTTCTGTGTATATTGTTATTGGCAGCACTTCTGATGGTTGATTCCACGAAAGTCCATACAAAAGTAAAAACAACACACTCGGTTCTGCGTAAAAAGAGTTCAATGAAATTCAAAAAGTTTGTTTAATTACTGAATGGAAAATTCGTAAATATATCCATTTGCTTCTTTTTGCTATCTAGCACTTATTTTGTGATGCGGCAGCTGTTTGGAATATTGCCAAAAAATTAATGAATATTTTTGTTCTTGTGAAAAAATTGACAGCTAAGTAACATACAATTCGCTTCGCAATTTTCCTTTTTATGCGTGATGACCCCAAAATCGCCAATGTCTTATAGCTCAGTTATAAAATTAACATTAACATCAAATTTGTGAAGTTTTATTGCAGTTGCAGTTATTTAAAATTTTTAACAATCCATCGCTTGGTTCGTCTGACCAAAATGTTTGATTGCATTTGATCAGGTGCCTCTGTATGTACTCTAGGTGAGACCTCTAAACGGCCAATGGAAAATAGTAGGTATCAGAATTAACGATGATCATCAGCCTAGAAGCTAAACCGTAATAGTTAGAAATTTCAAAATTTCACAATAACTTCCTATAGTGATCGGACATTGTACTAAGAAAGCATTTACTCAACGCAGCTCCCATTGCTCTCCAAAACGAAAAAAACGTTTAAATGCTGAAAATATTTACTGGAAGTGTGTTTTCTTGATATCGAAGAATAACAAAACATTTTATTTGTTTAAAAATACAATTTGAAAACAAAAAAAGAAAAAAAATCTTCGCTCGAGTCAGGCCATGATTCGAACTCACGGCTGCTGACATGGGCGGGTGACTCTCTCCCCTCGCGCCACGGTGGCAATTTGCAATTCGGTGGCAGACCACTTATAATTATGAAGCGCTCAGTCCGCAAGGCATATTTCTTTTGTTTTTTTGTTTGTTTCATCTATTATAAAGATAAAGAGGCTCAAATAAATCCTGAATTGTTTGAATGGAGTTTTAATATCCCTATACTAGCGATACTTAGTCCTTGGTTCCTCCCAGGGGGGCGAAAACATTTCGTAGTTCGCTGAGACGAAAAGAGCAGAAAGCCGACATTCGCTTCCAAGAGTTCGATGCGATTAGATTTTTAAACACCAAAACTTTCTCACTTTTTGGTCTCGCTCTATATCTATAAAAAGAGATAGAGCGTAGCTGACTGACTCATTGGCAATCATCGCACAGCTTTAACGGTAAGAGATAGAGGGCTGTAATTTGGAGAGGAGTTCTGTTAGTGGGGAAGGTGCGTACTGAGACGGAGCCCACGGGGAAAATGGACGGAAAATTGTGCACTCAAAAAACTATTTTCCATCCGATTGGCTTCAACCTCGGTTTGTAATTTTTCTGATGTTGAAAATTTTATCCAAAGGTCGGAAAATTCTGCATAAATAAAAATTTTTTATCCGATTGTCTTGAAACTCGGTTTGTAAGGACAGAATACGAATTAATTTTAAATGTGATTTTTAAATGTCGAATAACCGCCCCCAGGAGTGAAAATGCCCGGAAAATTCTGCATGAAAATGATCTATTTTTCATCCTGTTGGCTTAAAACTCGGTTTGTAAAGATATAATACGAATAAACTTGAAACGCGACTTTCCTTTGGCAGATTATGTTTATTTTCAATTTTTGCCGCTCCCCGCAATTTGGGAAAAACGTTATATCTCCTACAGTATTGATTCGTACCTCCTAGAGATAGTTAGTAATTAGCAAAATGTATCGATTTGCCGAAATGATAAAGATCGGATGAGCGGTTCTCAAGTTATAAGCAAAAAAGTAAATCACCCACCCCGCACAATCATACGAGAAAAAAAAAAAAAAAAAAAAAAAAAAAAACACCACATTGCATTAAATACAATTTTAGGTACAAGAAATTAGTATATTTTATTTAAGTTCATTTCAATATTAAAAATCTCACTAATCTTTCGAAATTCAAAAAAGATTTAAAAAAGAGTGTGTAAAAATTTTATTTTAATTTTAAAGTTAAAGTTTTGAAAATATTTTCTCATACTGCACTTTCATTAAATACAAATTTTACAACAAAATTATTAGTTCATTTCAATTAATGTCATCTTTGAAATTCGAATAGTTCTCAAATAAAATGAACGCCGACTATTAGAGATGTTTGTAGAGATATTGAGAGATAGAAATTCATTTTAAAGCACAATTCCATAAATGAATAGCAAAATCCAAAACAATTGAGAAAACCTACTCTCGGCTCGACCGAAGATTGAACAATTTAAAATATTTTATAAATTAAGGTTTTGAACAACATTTAAGTGATGTATAGAAGTAAAGATTTTGGCTGAATATGTTGTGGTTTGGACATGTGTGCCTGTGGCTTGTCGTCTCGTTTACTGTGCCTGTCTATATTTGAAAAGGTGGATTGAACTGGACCAAGGGTTCTTGAGTGGCTATTTAAGGATATTTAATCCATATTAACATATGAATGAATGTTCCTGTTTGTTGCGATTAGGTTCATCGTCTCCAGTTGATGTTAAGCTCCGACTATGAATGGCGAAGCATTTGCTGGGACTGACACAGTGTAGTTTCAGTTAATAGAAAACTTTTTTTTTGTGGTATGCAGGCACTATATTTAAGTGAATTTGTTTAATGTTTTTTGCACATCTCACCATTGTTGTGTTGTTGCTGTTTTAATATGTTTATTGTGGGGTGCCATCGCTTTTGCGGCAGCCGTTACTTAGAGTTTGTATAGAAAACCACAGATTTTCGTCGACTTTTTCTTTCTTTAGAAAATAGCTTTTACACTTCCGGTCACCTTTACCAGCTATTGGAACCAGCTGTGAAATAACTTCTTGAAACTTTTCCGTTCGGATTCGGCGATAAACTGTAGGTTCCTTTCCCTAGCCTGGCTTGGCCCTTTTGAGCTGTATTGCCAATTTTACATTTAATGCTGATAAATATTAAATTTGGGAGCGAAAGCATTAAAAACAAAGGTTTGAAAAGTCATTTTTATTTCATGGAATTCTGTCCAGATTGTCTAATAACTGCATTCAAACACTCGTCCCCTAATGCACTGCCAACTTCAGTCCAACTTTATAACATCAGCAAGGGTACACAATCTCCTTTTGTCCTTCTATCCACTCTCCCTTTAGCATGTTAAAATTTTGACAAGTTATAAAATGGAGTTAGCTTTCTGCAAGCAAAGTCGTGCTCGAATGGCTGGCTTCAGTTATTATCTAATAAATGTTAGTTTTCCTCCATCTACCTTAAAGCACTGCAAATAAACAACACATTGCCTGATTGCATTCTCCCTTTGGTTGCACAAAATAAACCAAGACAGTTGCCCCAGCTGCATGCCGCCGGTCGCACTACCAATTAGCTTTAATGAAGCGGTACATTTAAGAGCTCAGGAACTCTGAAAAAGTCAACAAATTTCTTTGAAATTCCCAGTTGAATGATTTTCTATCACATTGGCTAAAAGGGAACTGCATGAGTGTTTTAATTTCATTTGCACATAATAATTGCAAAAACAGTTTGCAGTTTTGCAATAACAGTTTGCGGTGATTGCAGAAAAAAACTAAGCTGGGCAGCCAAAGCAAATCAAATGAAATAAATTGCCAAAATGTATTTCCCTTTCCGGTTGCATTTGCTGCCCATGAAAGTATGCTTACATTTTGTGGATGCGCTGGTGCACAGGTTTATGGATGGGTGTGGCTATTTATAGCCTGCCCCACACACACACACACACACATATAAAGCAAGGCAATCAGGCTGCTGAACCACAAGTAACCCTGCTCATTGAAGTTGAAAATATTTTGAGGCAGGGCAACAAAAACTCTCTTGAGTTTCCCCCTTTTTATTTTGTATTTTTTGTTGTGAATTGCCAGCGGAAATTGTTAGTTTGTTTGGACGTATAACCTCAATTTGTTGCAAAAAAAATAAAAATTGCTTTACTTTCTTGGCAATAAAATCAACAACCAGACTGAGAGCCACAAGTGGCAGCTGGCTGAGTTTCCTCGAATAAAACGCAAAAACACCAAACAATCGCATCATATGAAAACTTTATAAATAAAACTCCGCATGTCCCTCCCTTCCCTTCTCACTGTTCATGGCCTGGCGATGAAATATTAAATTTTAATATTCACACACACACACACAGACAGATCCGCATTCAAAATTCGTTATGCTAATTGAATTGCAAGTATTTTTTATCCATTCGATTTTTGTTTTCTTATTGCATTTGCATGTTTCTATGTATGTAATTACTCTGTCTCTGTCTCCGCTTTCATATATTTCTGCATTTTAAATATTTTTCGACCGAATTCAATTAAATTTGTGTGAGGAAGGCAACAGAAAAGTTCTGATAATCATTTTTGGGTCACATTTAAGCAAAATAATTGAGTTTTACGTGCTTTGGAGCTTCTTTTAATTGGATTATGAATGTGTTTGGCAAACAGTTTGTTTCGCCTGGAAAGTCTGAGCAATCTGAAAGTGAAAAATGTCTAAGAAAAGGAGGCAGAGCAAGAAATTTTGTAGGTAGTCATTGGGTGATTTCTGTAATTGTATTCATCTGACCAAAGTGTTTGGAATTTGATGCAGCAGTTTTAATGTCAGTATACACTGTTTTCTTTTTAGGCAGTTAATATTATATTCTAATTTAAGTTACAAAAGCCTTTATTCCCATAATCCACCTAACTAATATTATAAGCTATCGGTCATGATACAACTAATACGGTATGGCTCTCAGCCAACAATGTGGACTAAGCGCTTTTGCAGAAACCGCGAAAGAGAAAGTGAAAGTGCGCGCGAGAGCAAAAAAAAGTCGCGCATACACACAATTTCGTATGTGTAAAGAAAAAAAAGCAATGATGAAACAACAAAAACAACAAACCGATCTGTAAACAAGAAAGCCACCCCTTAGAAATTTCGTCGGCAAAACAAAATACGTAGGCCTACGTAACCTTCATCTATCACTGAAATTTTTTGAATCGAGCTGAGACCGCAGAGAGTGCCATACCTGTCCTAGTTATAGCATTGATATGTATGTCGAAATGACTACGGTCAGTCGTAGAAGCTTCTTGATAACCCAGGACAGCTAACGCCCCCAGTCCCACCAATCACATTGGAGGAGGTTCAGGGCCAGATCAAGGAACTTAACAATAACAAGTAAGAAAGTCGGTCAAGCCCGACCATGTTATACCAAGGGTACGAGCTGAATGCAACGCTTCTGCTGCGCTCATATCTAAGTTTCTCTCTCACTCACACTTTATTGAATGAAATGCGATGTTGGTTTTGAGTGCGTGGAATGGGGTGAGGGAGGGGGGATTTTATTTATTGGTCATAACTTGAGAACAGCTCATCCGACTTTTATCATTTTTTCGGCAAATCGATACATATTACGAATGACTAACTATCTCTTGAAGGAACGAATCATCTATCTACAAAACTGCGGGATATATGACGTTTTTTTAAAAATCAAAAATTTGAAAAAATCCAAAAATTGAAAATAATATTGATCTGCCTCCAAGTATAAGAAATATTTGTCCCATACATGTCAAACCTCTATCTCTTACCCACTCTGAGATCTGATGATTCCTTCTGCCTGTTACATACATTTGCACAAACCTAATATACATACTCTATGTACCTTCGGTACAGAGTATAAAAAGGCTCCAGACGAAGATAGTCGGAGGTATACTGCCACTCACTCGATGGGCTAATAGACACCTCTCGGAACAACATAGGGAATAGGGTAACTAACTATATTCTCGAAGTATTATAGACTAAGAAGTACGTGGTTTGGTCAGGCTTTTGAAAGAGTAAAGACTTCTTATAACCTCAACTATACACTTTTCTCAGTAGGGGCTTTATCCAGCGTGAGGTTAGTACGCGTTATGGATAACACATTGCTTCTGGCTGCCTGTGAACATCCGCTCCCAAAACATGAACGCCGTAAGAACACCGTAAGTTCATTAAATAATTCCACTGCACACTGGTCGGGCTTGTATGTAGCGAGCGGCCAAAAATACTTCCAGTGAAGATATCACATTAAATCTTTTTTAATAATTCTATAATATTATAACAAGTAATAAAACTTACAGTGGGCGTGCCCTGCAAATTACAACAAACCACCCTCAACATAAACAAAAAAAAAGAGAGAGTGTCGTAAACACTCTAGAAGCTTTGATGTGAAACATGATGCTTAGCTTAATGGTATATAAATCAGCAAGGGCACTTTTTTGAAAGAAGAAAACTAACAAAGAGTTAAAATACCAGCAACAAGATCACTTGTTGCAAAGTTCTTTAATTTTTTCAGGCAGACATGATTATTGTGCTGATCCGTAGAAAAATGATTATGTTTCACTCAAGGTGAGATCCCAGATTCCAACCAGACCCCACGCGGTTCCCTCTCAGATCCCATCCAGATCCCTCCCAGAAACTACCCATATCCCACCTAGATCTCACCCATGTGAAAGATGTGAAACATCTTTAATTTCGGTACGGACGATTTTAGAAGGAGTAAAATTTTATTTGAGCGTCACGTGACGCTGACGCCAACCATATTTTGTTGTTGTGTTGAATGTGTATCTTTTGACAGGAGGCCTAACTATAAAAGGTGTTAAAAGACGCCAATTTGAGTTTGGAAGCAGTCCAACAACAACCTGAGAAAAACGACCCTTATAGGATAATCTAGATTGCACCCACTGCACTTGTTGAGCCGTCAGATTGGGCACGTTGGCGCCACTACTCAAGGACTTGGTTTTTCCAACTCACTTCGAAGCGAGGCAGTTACACTTGTTGCTCCGACTGCTTGTGCATGCTGGAGCCGGTACGAATGAATTGTGTTGCTTAAACTCACTTCAAAGCGAGGCAATTACACCTTTGCACTTGAAATTTTTAGTTCATCATACATTCTAACCTTATGCTTTAAAATTTCAGCACAAGAGAATGGAATCTCCAGTTTAACTTCGTATCCGGCAGAGATAGGCCATATGTAGCTGATAACTTTGACTCACTGCCATTCGGTATGGCATGCACACAGGCAAATGGAATTTTAAGTTTGCCACAAACTGACCAACCATTCTCCAACCCACACACACACACACACACTTAGCCCCTGCCTCCTGCCCATATAACACCACCAAAATACAACACTTTTGCCCTGCAACATCGATTACAACTCATTAGAAAGTTATCGACAGGCAGGTAGGAAATTGCCATTTTGCCTTTGGCCACTGGACATCGACATCGATTTCGCTGGTTAACTGACAAAGTGGACGGACCAAAAGACGAAGTGGCCAACGAAGCGTGATAGCAGCATGTCCTGCCGTTGACACTGTGTCCCCGTGGGCATTGCGGCCAGTTGCCAGACAACAACGGTTGGCTCATAAAGTGAAACGAGTGAATTTTCCATTTTTAATTGGCCTGAAACGGTGCAAAGAGCCGCAAAAATGTTTCATTTAGATCGCCACGCATGTGGCGTTAATTGATATGGAAATTTGAGAGCAGGCGGCGGCGGAGTGGGTCCGGAACTCAAAAAAGTTGTGATCAGAGGCAAACCAGAGCAGAAAACATGCAGCGAGGTAAGAAGTTGCTGACCAATATGGAACTGTTTTGCATTTTCTAAAAGCCAGAGCGGCAACAAAGGCACACGATGTGAATGGCATTTCCGTTTTTAATTGGCTTATAATGTCAGCAGGCACAAAGGGCATATCCGTGTTATCCTTGCTGTTTGCTCCATTCATGTGTCAGAAGTGTCAACGTCAGCTCACGTACTAGCAGCAGCACCAGCCACATGCAAATGCAAGTCAGGATTGTCCGGGGCGCTGCAATTCAATGCAATTTTCCCGGCGCCCTGCATAATTGAGACGTTTTTGCCCTAGCACCAAATCAAATGGCTGGGCAGCCTCCGTCAAATGTAATTAAGCTGCTCGATGTTTTCTGCATCCGAGCATTCCCACAGTTTTGTATACAAACACAGTGCGGCCGGCAGCACTCAGCACACGTAGTGCATAATGCGATTTGGACGCTCAATGGGGCGTATACGTAACACGAATGTCCATGGCCAGCTGCCCTGAGTTTTCCACCATTTTTCGTTTTATTTCTGTATGCACTCGCATTTTGTTTTTCTATTTTTTTGTAAAATTTTTCACACTGGTGTGATTTCGATCGCACTCCGAGGCTTCTGCCCTGCAGGCCAAATGCTGCCAACTTTTCTTATTATTGTTAAAAGTGAAACACATACTCATACAAAGCAAACCCAAAGTGGGGCATCAACAAAAGAGAGAAACAATGCCAGCAAATGGAATATGGTTTGTTTTGAAGGCTGCTTGAGGAAACACTGTAGAAACGCATTGACTATTATTTTATGCATACTCTGGGAAGCAAATGCATGGAACGAGGCATGGGATGTGCTTTAATAATAATAAAATATGCTCAAGAGTCATAGACTTGAAGGGGAAACAATTGCAAAGAATGCGATGAAAGCCAAGGGAACTGGGTGTTAGAGTGTGACTAAAAGCCAGTGGAAAGTGGACAAAGTGAGGCGTATTATTTCGAGTATTTTGATTAATGTCTTGTAAAGTTTCGCTTGCTGTGTGGCACCCTATTGTTGGAACCACCTGTCAGCCAAGTACATTTCTTGCCTGCCTTCGTCATCTTTAAATTAGTACGGTCAAATGATGCCACAGGCCCATAACCCACAACAATGAGTGCATTTTTTGGGATGCATTGGCAGTTCTTGCAATGCCTCTGCCTGCTCTTCACACCAAATAAGGCAATTTTGTTTATTCCCTTGCTCATTGAGCTTCGTCCAACATTGCCAGCTCCCATTCACCAAAAGATAGCCATTTTGGAGCGAGTAAGAATATTGATAATAATATTAGATAACCCGCAACCGTGGCTTGGTTTTTGGGGCGATTCATGGTTAAATTATAGACCAAACTTAACATGTTTGACAGTGATATGTGACACGAAAACTGCTGAGCTGCCAAAAAGAGTGTTGCCAAAAAAACAGCTGCTGAAATTATTGTTCACTTTCTTTGATATTTCACTTAACTAATGGAAAGTCTGACAATCAGTAGTCATAGCCTGCTAATCCGTCGTTTTCGCAGAATTTCGTTGGCTTAGAATACTTCATGCCACTCCTAATCCTAATCCGCAGGTTGGTAAGCTTATGCACAACTTCCTATGTACTACCCTAATGTTGTCCTTTAAGGATTCCAAAGGATGACCTATTACATCGAATCTGGGTTCGACACTTAGACTCTAGCATCCTTTCATCGATTTACACCGTGGTCTTTCACCAGAATATTCCTCATTTTGGCAAGTACTCTTGGGTACTTCCTTTCGCCACACTTATACTTCCACAATTCGATCCGCACTCTCTTAAATTTCGATTCACATTGACTATCTCCTTTGCTGTCAGCGACGCCTTGGGCTAAGGCTATAATTTCTGGCCCGAACCTTCTATGCGTCACTTTTCTCTGCCTCATAACAGCTTCTTTGACTTATGCCAGCGATATTACCGATTTCCAAACTTAATGGATCCTTCCGTTTTAGTGCTGTCCATACGCTGTCAGTGGTGCTGACTGTTATGCCACTGTTAAGTCTGTCACTATTAGTCACTGTTGAGTCACTATTAAGTCACTGTTAAATCTGTTAAGTCACTGTTAACCCACTGTTAAGCCCTCTTCACCATTCTGCAACCCCTACGTGAATAGTTTATTGAAGACTTAATTTCCTATGGTTGTCTAAGTACGACGAAAAATTGGTTATATAAATCATCTTTAATATCGGTACGTAGCACACTCCGGAATGCCTATTTAAGTCCTGTGTCGAAGCATTTGCTTGCTTTATACACCATTCGCACACGGTTTACTATTTACAATGTCAATATGGCTTTTTTCGTATTAACAGCGTCTGTCTTCGTTTATCTGTCTGTCTACTGCGTTCTACCAAAGATTTATCGATATTATAGACGTCGTATGTCAAACGAAAAACCATGATTTTTGAGCTGACATTGGATCCCAATTTTTGGATCTAGCTGCCGTTATTAAAATTAAAATTTAGCTATGTGTTTTAGCTATATTAGCTAAATGGCTGAGAGCAAAAATGTTTAGAAATTATAGATGACACATATGACAGATATATCCGTCTTGGTAGCTGTGGTGTAGTGGGTAAGGTATGAGACTAAAAGTCAAGGCACGTAAAAAAATGCTAATTTTTTTGTATTTGTTGTTTATATTTTTTTTTTTAAATTGAAAAATTATCAAATTTTCATGATGAGCACACAAAAGAGTGTTCACTACAATTAAAGTTTACATTTAATTTTTAAATAGATTACTTCTTACGTCACATTGGTAAGACGTGAAAACCCTAAGTATTGCTTGCTAATACATTGAACAAAATTCATTTGATGCGGCGATGTCGGGATTTTCGGGAAGTCTTGTAAACGATGACACATAACGATAACTTGCCGCTTATATCGACAGATGGCTGCAGCTATCGCCTGAAAGGATTGATTAATGATACTATATGGGCCCTGTTGAGGCCCCATCTATTGTTCAGTTTTAAGCATTGTTCCTCAATAAGCATTTTAAACCAAACAGTAACGCCATTTATTAGTCAAGCTATGACCAAAAGAAAGTTTGCTGCCTTCAGCTGGTACTGCAGGTACAGAGTATTTTACAGTCGGACTTGACAGACTTTCTTGCTTGTTTTTAATTCCAGATTGCAAGCTTCTTGGCAAAAATATTTTTAATATAGCTTTTAAAGTAGATCGATTGGTTTTTCACAGTGTAGACAGCATGCATCACAGCCAACTAATGGACATATAGGAGTGATCCAAAGACGGGCTCCTTCCACCTTTGTTGCGGGTTTGTACATACATTATCTAATTATCTGTTAACGTCTGTTAGAAATTTGCAAAAAAACTTGGTCAAATAGAATGTGAATAGCACTCAAATATATGGAAATACAAAGAAGCAGGCTTAAAAAACGCTGCAAATTCATTAAGTATACTTTCGTGTATGGTAAAATTAACAAAATCATGGACAATCATGATCCCAAAACTCGTTCAAAAACCGCATTTAAATATAATAACAACAATCGTAATGTGATAACAATAATTAAGCATCCAGGACAATTGCAGAGAATTGTGGTAACCAACGCTCTCCCCCCCCCCCCATGGTATCCCCAGTGCAGCATCTATCCGGGCTGTCATTGTGCTTTGTGGTGTTTACGTTGATGAAAACACTGAAACAACAACAACAACAACAATAACAAACGATGTCACATGAAAATTCATTCCGGTTGCTGTGCAAGAGAGACTATATAACCAGGGACATCAAAAAACGACAAAAACTTTTGTTCTATGTGACAGCGGCCCACAAACCACAAACGAAAAGTACAAAAAAACAAACGCAACATGTTTACGGCGCCACAGGAGGAAGGGAGGACTGTTGGGGAGCCATTTCAAGTGGCGACAAAGTTGGAGCAGCCACTTGGCCACTTTTCCTGCAGTTCTAATTGCAAAAGTTGCTCAAAAAGCCAAAGCCAGCGAAATTATATGCACTCAGCTGGTCTTCGCTGGGATACAAATTTCTTGCCGAAAGAAAAACATTAATGTTGTTCTTAAGCAGTTTAAAGTCAAGCGGGAGGCGGGCCGCTCGAAGGATAATGAGAGAGCAGGAGTAGGATGTCACTGCCAGGCGTCCTTATGAAATATGAGTGAAAATATATTAGCAGCCGGCTCGGGGAGTACGCCAGCCGCACACAGCGCAGCAGGTACTAAGTAGTTGGTCCCTCGCTTGGGTATGCCCAATTGGCTTAATTGTCATGTCAACGCTCGGACAACGCGGCGTATGATAAATGTGGCGCAAGCGAAAACGGCCGTTTTATGTAGACGTCGGTCTTATTCACAGCTGCTTATATTTACGAGCTAACGGAGAGTCGTTTAATTCAGTTTTTGTTTGTCCCGCCCCCCAGATCCCAAAGGCTCAACGGTCATTCAAGTAAATCGTCATTCTGATTATGTTTTGTGATATGCCTTAAAGAAGAGCACAATAGGCAAATTGAATCTGCATTTGCTAGACAGAGACATAAGTGAACGACTAGTGCATACACTTACTGTTCATAGAAAGAACACCTAGATTTTAGAAATTAAAAGATGGAAATGAGCCCGGAGTCAGCTGCCCAGCGGACACTAACACAAATGAAGAAAATTATTCTGAAGCCACAACAATCACAAGAAATAGAAAGAGAATGAAATTTTGAAACAGGGTAGCATTAAAAGGTAACTTTCCAAAAATCACCATTTCAAAAATTTAAACAAAAATGTTGAGTGGAGACAACCGTACACATTAAAATCGCATTTGCCAAAGAAGAGCACACTTTGCTAGGTCGCGACGTCAACTTTTCTCTTAGACTTAAGTAGGCTGTTTACTGAGTCCTTTTTATGACTATGTCCGAGTCTTCCTTTAACCATCGTCTTTTCCTATGTCGACAATAATTTTGAGTAAAATTTTTAGTTGTCACAATGAAGAATCTCTTTGTCAGGATGGAGTTAAGTTTAATCTTCTTTGCCTTTGCACAAACAAGGACAGAGTTCTCAAGCGATAGCCCCGGGAGCACCAACTTACTTGCCGAATGCTTGCCGAAGTCATAGTTCATTGTGAGTTAGACAGAGACACAGTCACGTTTTAGTGCTCTCTTCTTGGGGAACCCTGAACTAGGATATCTAGTAATCAGCTGTATACTCTCACTGACGCTCTTTGAGAGATTTTGGAAATATGTTTGTCTCGCTCGTATCAATGGGCATTCATTTCAATCAGGCGAGTATCAAAATGAATTTGATCTGTAGTCATTGCTCCATGCCTTTTAAGCGTACTAAAACAATTTTAATTGAAAGGGGATTTAAACCATTTGAATATATTAGTATTGAGTGTGGACAAAAGGACAGAAACGTGTGCTTGTCTTGGTAAACAAGAGAAACCTCTTTAGTCTACAGCCGTTTTACTTGAAAATTAGTGTTTGCCGATTCATGCAATCATGAGGTCGGGCCGCACTTGCGAGTTTTGTTCCCTCTGTAAGCTTTAGACTTTAGACATTGACCCTGGGGGCCGCACACACTCAACAATTCACGCCGAATGCTGGCAAAAGTCATGCATCACTGTGTGATTGAGAGAGAGACAGTTACATTTTCACCCTATAAACACAAACACAAATATTTCTACGGATGTTTGTATATGGTTTAAACTTTAATGTTAGTAAGTCGGGATTTACACGATGAAGCAAACTTCGTGAAGTTTTTTTAGTAGACTTGAAAATCAAAGGGATTTTACTAGATTTGTTAATAAAAATGTATATGTCTCGCCTACTAAGATAACTTCATGAAGTTTGCTTCATCGTGTAAATCCCGACTTAATCTGACTTACAGTTTTCCTAGCATGAAACCCAATTAAACATACATGTATATTAAATGCTGTTTATATTTTTGCTTCTCTCTCAGTTTCACTTGCAAATGCTTTTTATTTACCTTTATTTGTTTACTAATTACAAAGCAGAGAACCGTAATGGTGAATCCTTATTTTACTTTAGTCATATTCATATCATATTCATATATGCAAAGGGTGCTGCATTTTTTGGCTTATTTGGTTCAAGGGCGACCCCAGCGACTTCTCATTTAATATTGTTTTTTTCGCACTGTAGCTAATGGAGGCAAAGGAAAGAGGGCAAACGAAAAAGAGATATAACAGCTAGCCAAAATCTTTCCTTCAATATTTGATTACATTCCAAATTTGTTGGTATGAGAACGTAAGAGTTCAAAAATATTCTATAAATCAAACACTCATATAAATATGAGGGCAAAAAGCTTGTTGTTTTAGCGCTGGTAGCTTGACAAGCTGCGCTTTGATCTTGACAGTGAATGGAAGAGGGGATGAACAATTTGTATACATTTTGATTCTTGATAAGTTTGTTTGCAGACTCAACTGTACCAATGTTTTTAATTGTTTTTAGATATTGATGATTTATAGAAATAAACGGACAAGTAAAAGAAATTAAAGAAGGAAAGAAAGCATATGTACATACAAACATGCTAAATCTCTGGTTTAAATCATTTAACGTTTTTCCATTTTACTGTATTGGAGTTTCCCAGGTGTGTAAATTTCTGAATAAGTCACAAAATAATTCCTTTGTTTCACATAATTTACTGCGTTAACATGACAACGGTCGATACTCCCGAAGAGCATACAAAGTTCGACTGACCTCTGGCTTCTTCTGGTTCTTCCAGTCGTGTGCTCTTTTATCGACGCGTTGCTCCTTTCTGTTAAGCTTCATTACAAATTTCATAATATCCTGCGATGCGGCATAATAAATGCCAGTCTAGGACTCTGGCTTCCGACTGACGACCGCAGAACGAGCGACGCACAATTGACAGCTAAATTGTCTGTCAATTTGTCTCGCCGACTGAATGTGTTATCCAGAGTGTTCGGTGGGTGCTGGAGCTTTGTTTGGTTTTGCCTGACAGATTGCCATTTTTGTTGTTGTCGGAGCTAAAGTGCGCCAATATTAGCATTGGAGCGTTGCATGCGAGTGCGTGTGTGTGTGTGTGTGAGTGGTTAACCGCCACTAACTGTCAAACTGTGGCTTCAATTGGGCGGTTGCCTCTTCGGTTTCATTTGGTTCCTTTTTGGGGACCGCGCCGAATGTCAAAGGCTCAACTGTGGCCTTAAACTAACCAACTTAAATACATTCCCCTCTTTGCTTAATGTTTGTACACGTCTATTTGCGCTGCCTGTTGGGTCTACTAGGCCCAAGGACCCAAAGATTTCCAGTGTACACACACACACACACACACTCACATGCGCTTGTGCGTTTGTGTTTGCTTAACTGCGGCGTTGGCAGCAGCTCCTTGAATAATGCAAAATAGTAGCATCAAACAACGGCACCAAATGTGACTTAAAGTTTTAATGAAAATGCCAAGTCCTGGCAAACACCAACACAAACACACCTACACAGCACTCCGGAGTGCCACACAAATACACTTACATTAAATATTAAGTGACTTTATAACATTGGCCCGCAATGCACATTAAATTTGCCAAAAACATTCAACTTAACTGGGCCGAGCAATTTCAAATATTAATTTAATCTGGCGCTTCAATTGAATTTGACAACAACAACAACCAACCATAAGTTGAAAATGTGAAATGCCAAAGTTTTGACACACAAAACCTATTGGCATTTTAAAGGAATTAACTTGCAAATGCAATCATACTGGTTGAGGGACACTTCACTTATCGAGCCGTCAATATGCCGACCAGACCACACACAAATGTGGAGGAATGTGGTCAAGTGGTGCGGTCAAACGCTGAGAGATGTCAGTTAGAATGACAAATAAGTAATGAGTAAATACAGGACTAAGAGAGGTGGCCAAAAACTTCCATTTAATGTCTTAGATTTCCATCATTTTGTATTAAAAGCACAATAAATCGGGGGCAATCGACTTCTAAAATATAAAATTTATATTAAATGCCGCACTGCTGCCGCGACGAACTCTTTTGAGGTTTTGTTGCAATAGTGAATGAAATGTTTATTTAAAGCGTTACTTCAGTGCCCGTTATTTACTTTTTAAATGCCTGAGATGGTCCATTAGTAAGCTTTCATTCTAGCGTTCTTTTTCTATCGTTTGCCTGAGCACGAGAGACTTCACTCAATAGGGTTAAGTCTCATGTTCTTGGCAGTCCATGTCCGGCTCAGCAAACTCGCCTCCCAATTGAGTGCCGTGTGGCATGTGGCACCGTCTTGTCGGAAACAAATGTCAACCATGTTCAATCCATCCATTTTGTGCAAAATAAAGTCAGAAATCATCGCACTCCATTTACTGTAATGTGGAGATTTTTATTATTTTGGAAAAGTACAATACCGCCGGTAGGGTTGTCAATATTTTATCGATTTATCGATATGTCGATATTTTGTTTGGACGATAAGATATGATAATTCTTGTACCGATATAGGCGATTATCTTTAGTTGTCTTTAATATTTAGTTGTCTTTAATATTTGCGCGGGCAAGGAATTTATTTTAGACCCATGGTTCCTTGGTAAGATTTTCTGCACTTACACCATATTTTCTTCGTATGTAGAAGTGCGATTGCTAGGTAAAATATATTCAAAAAGACAAAATCTTTAACATTTTAGATCGAATTGCACCGAGTAGGAATTCATTTTGGACCCGCGGGTTCTTGGTGAAATTTTTTAGGATTTGTAGATGTTTTTGCTAACATTTTGATTTTTTCCCCTATACAAATCGAACCCTAAATCTATAATTTAGTTTCGGGTAAACCAAGTCATTTAAATCATAAATGTCTTGGCGGCGACTATTGTGACGTATCGATATTTTTCGAAATTTTGGAAATAACGATTTTGATATTATGACAACCGATATTGAAAATTTTGATTTTTGATATTACCGATATTAATTTTTTGAGGAATATCGACAACCCAAACCGCTGGCCGACAAACCGCACGAAACAGTGCATTTTTCAGGGTGCATTGCCAGCTTTTGGACTGCATCTGAATGCACTTTAGATCAACTGTGACGCCTAACGTCGCTAGTTCGTAGAAAATTGTTTATGTCAACCTTAAACTTATTTTATCTTATATAAGCAGCAGCCCAAAACGTTTATTGAAAAAAGTGAACAGCAGCAACAGACGTCGCTTTATATTTTTTTAATTTTGATTTTGCTGCTTTCGTTCAGGGGCGTAAGTGGAAGCAGCAGCAAGTGTTTACTTTGGCAAGTTGCCAGGAACGCTTAGAAGCAAGTTCGTTCGCTTTAGGGGTTTGTAACATTGCTTATTTTATTGTCAACGCACTTTGGTCCTATTAAATAAATAAATGTTAGTAACACTGAAAACATAATAAAGCTAAACTATTGTTGTTTTCATTAACGCTTTAGCATTTCATGACTACCGTTCATGTTTAATGAACGGACAAATCAGACCAAAATCATAACCATTTGGTAAGGGTTTTAGAACGTGATATTTTTCTCTGTGTACCTTTTTAGACGTATTTAGTAAAAGTCAGTATTTATCGATCTGCCGAAAGAATGATATAGATCGGATGAACGATAGTCGAGTTATGAACAAGAGAAAGTTCGCAGCGTAGCGCAACAGCAGCGCTGCTTTTACTGCTATTGCATGTACTCAGTATATTACAGTCAGGCCACTCAATTGATTTTTTCTCTGTACCAAAGGAGCAGAAAGTATATCAACTTTGTGCAAAAGTATATACCAGAGAAAAAGTATCAACGTCAAGTCACTGTCAAGTCACTGTTTCGTCACAGTTTAGTCACTGTTAAGTCAGGTCAAGTGAGTGTTTAGTAACTTTCAAGTCACTGCTTAGGCACTGTTTAGTCACTTTTAAATCACCGGGATGGAGTGCTAAAGCAACAACGCCAATTATGCGTGATCTCAGTGCAGTGCTGAACGTGAAAAAATCTTCCATACCAAATTAAAAATGTTTGATATAAAAATAATAATTTTATTGCAACAAAGAAAGACGGCGTAAATCAATTCTTTTGAAAATCATCAAACTAATTAAAAGGCATATTAAAATCATCGGATTTAAAATCAATTTCTAAGAAGAAAATGCATAAAATTAGTGTATATTAAATAAATTAAATTTTTTGGCATGAAACTCATTTTCAGTTCTAAACTAATACGGACTTAAAAATTTCTCTCTAAAAATTCAATACAATCAACACAAGCCCATAGAGACAGCTTTTCTTGGAATAACAATGGTATGTCTGGACAAGCTGTTTCGGAAGTGTCCCCAATTCACTCATCAGCAGACTTTGTTGCTTTCAAACACTTCCTTAATTTGCTATATATTGGCCAATTCGCCGAATAAAGACTTGAGACTTATGGCATGGGTTTAAAGGTGTTTCCAACTTTTCGAACAATTGTTACAATAACAATTATTATAGAGTTTTCCTTAATATTTCTGTACATTTAAAGATTACGAATTACTTTATCCAAACTATTTGTTCGAAATTTCGACACTGCTCCCCTTGACTTGACGGAATTTCCGCATATCTTTTGGGTGTCATCGCCTCACACTCTACTTAAAATGACATTTGTCATCGGCCCGGGGACCAGGCTTTGAATATGACTAATCTCACGATATTGTTGCCTAAGGGCACAAAGTTTCGCACATTTATTATGGGGGCAAAACGGTTTGCTCTCACAATACATGTCCATAAATCAATGAGGGGGTGACAAAGTACCCACCCACGCACCCACACACCCACCTACCCACCATTTGCACTTGATTTGGGAAATGCAGTTCGCAGTTTGTCGCTCAGCGAATTCAGCTGAAACTCAACACAATGCATGGGCACGTAGAGCGATTTTAATAAATCAAACGCGTGCCCAAAATGGTGACTGGCTTGTGGATTGGCATGCCATGTCGAGGGCGTGGCCAGGGCGTTCCCGTACACATCACAAATGCGGTCAATTAGTCAAACAAACTCTGTTTTTGCGGGGAGGGGCAAACTAATTAAAACACGCTGAGCCAACACGAGTGGAGGGCAAAGATAGGCGTAATAAAGGAATGCTAATAAGCACGTGCCACTAGGATTTGCGAGGCCAAGACACAGACACAGGGCACATTTATGCGCCCACTTAGTTGGTGTTCTGTGATGAGAGGCATTCCTCTAACCATCTTTGGAGCTGGAATTGTGTCCCAAAAAAAATACATAAAATGATTCATTTCAGATTCCATTTAACTCACAGTGAATAATAATGAAGGAATGAGTAGGAGTGGACTGAGTAGGGCAGCAAATCCATCCATGATCTCATGCCTCCAGTCATTTCTTGGCCGGTGACCGTGACCAAATCTATTTGCCTAAAGTAATATCCATCAAGGTGCTCATTAGCCAACGGAAGCGAGTTTGTAAATTGTTGTCAGCCAAATGTTCTTCTCCATGGCACATGAATTATCGTAGTTAACATTTAAATTATCCATGAACCTACTCAATGCGACTGCTCCACTTAATTGCGGCATATATTTTTCGCACACAGCAATTAATTTCATCTGGTGTGACGTCATTTTAGCTTATCGCAAGGCTCGGTCCAAGCAAATGCAGTCAATTATTTTGCATTGGGAATTTTAATTAATTGACTTTATTGAGAACGTTTTGATGCACTTATGCAAAGTGCGATGCGGGATGCTTAGAACATTAGTTGAGAGTGTCTGAAATCGAAATATGGTTAACTCCTTTTTGAAATTACGGTTGTTTGTGAAGTGATTTATAATTGTAGCAAGAGGATTCTGTTTTTAATAATGAGCAAGTTCTGAAATAGAGTCATGCTCAAGGCACATATTTAAAGAATATTTTGAAGTATTTGCTTGATGAACAAAGAGTTTTATGCTAAACTAAGACTCAACTTGCTGATCAAAGTCAACTGTTACTAAAATATTGGAATATCGTCTTTAATCAGGCCTATCTGTGTGTGTGACTGCCTTCAAACGGTTCGACACAAGACCCATGATATCTAGTAGACCTGCATTTCCCCATTAAATTCTATAAAGACAAGCAATTCAAATCATAACAAAAAGCAGGACTACTAGAATATCAAGTCTATGTCGAACAGTGTGAAGGCAGCCTTAAAGTAAACAATGCCAGCAACACATAGGGGTGGCTATTTGGGCCGTCGAACGAATGCAAAAACGCACCTGCGAAATGTTACGGCAGCAAGAACAGATCAACTATTACATGAAATAAATGATATTATGCTTGTTAGAACATGAGGCACGAAGTGAACAACATTTGGAGCAGAAACAAGCGCGACGGACAGATGTTAA
This sequence comes from Lordiphosa clarofinis, assembly GCA_018904275.1. Lineage (NCBI taxonomy): Eukaryota > Metazoa > Arthropoda > Insecta > Diptera > Drosophilidae > Lordiphosa > Lordiphosa clarofinis. The sequence continues at coordinate 309,092 of JAEIGQ010000235.1, read as the reverse complement.
CACACGCAGAACAATTGAACCACAGCGCCAACAAATACATCGAGCATACGCATCTGGCTGGGTTCTGAACCATTAATCGAATATTCCGCTCATCCGAAAAACCCCCAATTAAATGATGTGTTCAGATGTTAACAAAATAGTGTCACTAGAAGCATTATTACTATCGGCACGGAACAACCTTTATCGGGTCAGCTAGTCAAACTTGTAGATTAAAGTTAACGAAAATGGAAAGTCCAAGGTTTTTTCTACAGAAAATTCAGTCAATAATATTAAATTGCTCAATTTTGGAATTAACTGCGAATATTCACAAAATTAGAAAGTTGTTCAACCCGACTGTAATATACTCTGTACCTGGTGTAGCAGCTGAATGCAGCGCTGCTAAACAATCGATGTTGTCAATACATGCCCTGAACAAAGGGGGATTTTCAAAACTAACCAATAGATGACGCCACTACGGAAATAGCTATATCTACTTGGCTGTGGATGCTAATAAAGAATATATATAATAGAGGATCATAAATGATTTCTTCTTCCTTTTACAAACTTTTGAACCAACTCAATATACTCTATATACCTTTGGGCACTGATTAAGGAAATGAAGGTATGATTTTTAAAATATTAGTTCAGATTGCGTTGATAATCTTGAGATCGGAACTCTTATTTTTTTAAGAAAATTTGCGAAGTTAAACCTTACAAAAGTCGTAAATTATTTCATTCATAAACTTATTGTGAAAAGTTATTGGGAAATAAAGAGATTGAGGAAAGATGATAAACTTAAATACACAGAGAAAAAAAATCCCTGTAGAATGGATAATCGAATATCCACATTAAGATCCATTTTTTTGAATATCCTTTTCACAATTTTTGGCTCCCTTGGATGAAGAATAAATTTCAATGAAATATTTTGTTTCTGATAAATCCTTTTTAAGCAAAAATAAATCGATTTCGAAAATAGCCAATGGATCCCAAAGAAAGGATAGTTAACTGTTCAGGCCAAATCGATACCGAAAATATCCTGAGGACCATCAAAATTATCCTTTTTTTGTCAGTGCAGAAAACATATTTTCATGTTTAAAACTTAGAGCTAAAATTTATATTCCAATTTACCTTCTCAACCTCACTTTTTGTGGCCGAAACTTGCAAAAATACCGACGAAAAATACCAACACAATATATTCGACATCCGATATATCACCTCAGAAGAATATTCGATAACAACGTATTGTCTGTTTCAACAAATAATCTATCGGCCCTGTTCCGAATTCCGAGTCGGTTTTCGTAAAAAAAGCGGAGTTGCAATCATTCTATGGTTACTAGTCCGGTTTGAGGAAAACAACGTTTACACGGAAACCGACTCGGAATTCGGAACAGAGCCGTATATCTCGTGATCTCTCTTAAAAATGCTTAGAATAGAAGTCAAGCCCCGATCTTCCCATTCTAAAGCAACTTCTCACCCTTTACACCATAATGATTTATGTTTGGTGAGTACCAAAGTGAGTGCTTATGGATTGAGTCAATCTATCGCAGCCTTACGAGAATGCTTGACAGTAGTAGGCGTTAAGATTTTGAATTTCGTGTTTAAAAATGGTAAACAAAATGTAGCTACCGCTTAGAATGGGATGGTCGTCATCTCTCCGCCCTCCTCCCGTCTAAATTTTTAAAATTATGAATATTCGATTCGATTTGAACTATTACTTGTATCAAGCATGCACGTACTTACTTTAAGATCAAAATGAACTCTTAATTATTTAAAGTTAGAAACTTTCTAGGGCATTTTGAAGATGGTTTCGTACTTTTTTTTTAAGTCCGACAATACTATATAGAAATATTTTTTTGTACTTGGTTTCCATTCTCACAAGCTAAGACATTTGTGCATTTAAAAAAGTAATTTTGCGATAAGAAAAGCGACATTTCCAAAGGAAGAAAATATATTTTGTTTGTTTTATGATAATTTGATTATCTATTGTATATCTGACTGAGAATAAAATCTAGCTAGCTGTGACATATCAAGTTATGGCGGAAATTAATTCAACTTTAATTCGATCATAAAATGTGTGACCGGGGCTAAGTCAATTTATTCTTCGATAATCATTAAATCATTTATCCTGTCATAAACTGAAATGTGTATAGATCATTAACGTCTCCATATGTTAATTAACTTCAATCGCTTCACTGGACAGACATCCTAGTGTGTGACGTCATTGAATTTCCCCCCACATGATCTAAGAGAAATATTATATCTGAAAATATTACAAAGAAAGAGAAGTTGTAAAGTTGTAACCACAAGCAACGTGGGAATTATTTGTTATTGACACCAGTTGATTAGATACACACGCCATCAACCCCACCCCCCTATCCACTCCCACCCCCACCCACACACACAAACTCACACGTGTTGGCACGCGTTTGCGGTTGCCAATTAATGGAATCGTTCCGCAGTTGATTATTATACTTCAAACGATAATTTGCTGCATTTGTTTAAGTTTTATTTGGGTCTCGCTTTTATTGAAAAATAAGCGACACTCATTCATCAAGTCAAGAGCAGATAATGAAAGCCTTGAGCCATGAGTAAACATTTACTACTTGAGATGCCAAGCTCAAAGCAGGATGAGTAAGCCGAGGAAAACCCCAAAATAGAATAAAAAATAAAAATAAAAAAAATCGCAACCAGCAAGTCATCAGAAAAGAACGAACGGCATTTGTTTGCAGAAAAAGTACAACAAAAATTGCCCAATGGAAACTGTGAAAACATGAATAAACAATCAGTAAATAAAAATGTAAACAAAAACAGTAAAATCAGTAAAAAAAAGCAATGCCACCACATTGTTCAGCTTGAAATATTGTGGGACCAAAAGGGCAAACACACACACACACACATACGAGTACACATTTAATTATGTGCCAAAAGTATCTTTGAGATACTTTCCACTCACTGTTCCCCACTCTGCTGGCAGCTTTAAGCAAAGACTGAGTCTGGGAATGGGACCAAAGGCTTGGAGACATCTTCCGTTTGTTGTTAGACAAATTATGTGCTTCAGTTTTTAAGGCTGCGGCTGCCGACAAAGACAAACACAGCAAGCAAACTTTTTTGTTATATGTATGTATGTAGCATACGAATATGTATTTGACTTTTTTTTTGTGTTTCGCCAAATTAGCAACAACCGGTTTACACAGGTAGATAAAGCATCCGAGGCGGGTTCGGGGCGGAGGGCAAACTAAAAGACAAACAAAAGCTGCTTTGCTCATTAGTCGTCTTCAGTAGAGACGACTCTGGGTGTGTGCTGTGCGGTAATGGAGTAGCAAATGCCGCAGTCAAACATTTGTCGATTCGCTCATAACAGCGATGAGAGTGGCAGCATCGCAAACAGGGACGGATCATTATTAAAAAAAGAATAAAAAGAAAGAAGAAGAAAAATTTTAGACTGAAATGTATTTAGAATGAAAGCTTAAGTTGAAGTGGACTCTGTTCGACTTCGGTATACCCGTTACTCAGACAAGTTCATTAATAGAGATTTGTCAAATTTTGCATTTGAGTGTTTAAGAAAGAGCGTTTAAGAGGCGTAGATTGAAGCATCCGCAATTTTAAAACTTTTCGTAGCACCTAGATTAAGCCGTACTGTAAGATTAACAATGGATGCTTAGATTTTTTGCAAAGTTGGTAAATTTAATGGTTTTTTGGGAATCATTAAGATTTACTAGATGGCGATTGTAGACGCGGAAATGTATCTCGAAATTTTTAAAACTTTTGTATACTGTGGATCAAGATCGGTCCAAAAAATCAGGAAAATGCAAAATGATATGTTTAGTCTATCACAAAGATTTAATGGTTGGCAACCAAAGGACGAGTAAGTAGGAGGTGTCGGTCGATCGTCTTACGGAAATTGAAACATATCTTTAATGTTTATATGAGTTTAGATTGGCAGGAAGACAGGAAGTGTAAACCGATAGGTAAATAGAAGATAGATCATTCAAACCAAAAAATCTCGTATTTTCGGAAAAAAATGTATGCTTAGATTTCAATGCAATTTGTGTTTAAAATTCTTAAGGGTATGTAGCAACGCAAGCCAAGTATCTCATCTGGAAACATGATATTTTTAAATCAAACGTTATTTTTATCATTTACTTTCTGTTGCTGACCTTCTAGTAACCTTAGCCTACTAGGATAATATTTGAACTGAAATATGTATTTTCATATATGGGTCATTCTTTTATAAACCGAACAGCAAAAATTTTTTTTATTTTTACGTTTTTAAAAAACCCTTTTTTTTCAATTTTTCGTTTTTGACGGTTTTTGAAATTGTTTATAAAATTAACAAAAAATTTTTGTGCAAAACCGCAAATTACATTTTGGTGGGCATGTCGAGATCTAATTTCGGATTTTTTTTTATTAAAATGAAAAATAAAAAATTTTTTTAGTTGTTCGGTTTAAAAAAGAATGACCCATATGCAAAAAAGTTTTTAGCGGACTTAGATCATTTTTCAATAAAAATTAAATGTGTGCAATCAGAATCAAAATAATAGAGGTGCCGCCATGAATAGCGAAAAGCGCTCGGGCCACTGCGAGCGAGGCGAGCGCTAATCAACTTTGTTGAGAGAGAGAGAAGAGAGACGTATTTCAAGATGTTGTGGCAGGTCTGCACTCGCCACTAACAAAACTTTAGCTAGAAAAGAAAGAGAGAAAATTACGCATTTGAATTCTTGTTGGCTTATGTAGGCTTGTAACTCACGTCGACCGTATACGCGCCAGTGAATCCTTTGCTCCAAGCTACACCGAAGGCGTGGCTTGTGGAATTGGCATGGGCTCCCCTGATCTATAACATCATTTACAGATTTTAAAGCTAATATTTATTTGTTTTCTACAGCTTTTATAAACTTCTCTGCATCGCAAGCCAACGTTGAGTCATTTAAAGATACATATTGAAATCTCTCATTAGGAATTCGTTGTAGGAGATGTACCTGAAACAAGAAGCAACCTTCATCAGCATTCCATTCTTCATAGCTGGATTCTCTTTCTGCTCTGCAGTTGTGATTTAAAAAATTTTTCTACACGAACTAAATTTGCTCTTTTATTGACGGTGATAGTATAAATCAGAGTTCCCCAGCGATAGCCCCGGTTAGAGTTCCCTGTTTGTGTGGTTAGAAAAAATGCATAATTTGATAAACCGAACATAATTTTTCGGAAAAGCGGTCCGGTTCGGGTTCAGGTTTGAGATGTCAAAAATATTAATGGTCTGGGGTTTCGCCGTTCGGTTCAGGATAGGTTTGCAGCCTTGACTAATCCGAACTTAGTCAATTTTTTGGTAAATCGATCAATAACACTATGCAACAATTTTTTGATCCCGGCTTCTAAATAGTTGATCCTTATGTAAAATTTCACGCTGAATTCAAATATGCTCTCAGATATGTCAAAAGAAGAACGGTTCTTGAGATATCGCGATATTTTCAATTTTAGTGTTTTGAAAAAAGGTAGGTCTACTAAAATGCCATTTTCTCTGATTTTAGTCCACCGATATGTATAAACTGGAACAAAAATTAAAGATATTAAAATTATTTCTTAAAGAAACGACAGTTGTTGTAAATCCAACCATAAATGACGAAGTTATGGCACTTCAAAGTTGGATTTTTGAAAAATTTTTGATAATTTTTAATTTTTTGCTGCCTTTCATTAAGTTTTTTCAATCTTACCATAAAAATTGCTCAGATCTGAGATATTGACAGGATTGGGTAATCTTTAACGAACATTTTTGCCCTTGGTCATCGAAATCGGATGAAAAATAAACGTTATATTCACAATTATGTAAACATACCTCTGTTTGAGAGTATTGTTTGCTAGTTTTTTCAATAAGAATAAACGTTGAGCATTAGGAGTTTGTATTGCAGTTCACCAGTGGAAAATCTGTGCCTATCTGAAAGTTGAGCAATGGTAACAGGCTTGCAACAAGGATGGACAAAGCATTGCTGTTTTTGTGCAGATGGGACAGCCGAGATCGCAGTGAACATTACTTGCGTAAAGACTGGGATGGAAGGGCCAATTTTGTAGTCGGAGAAGATAACTTAAAATTTCCGGCCCTAGTTCAAATGGACAAAATTATTCTCCCCCGTTGCATATTAAGCTTGGTCTCTTCAAAAACTTCGTTAAAGCTCTCCATAAAAATGAAAATTTTGCGGCATTTGAATTTTTAAAACGACGATTCGCACAACTCTCTGACGCCAAAATCAAAGAAGGCGTATTTGTGGGTCCGCAAATCAAAAAGCTAATGAGCGACAGAGAATTTTACTCAGCACTATCAGTAGACAAGGCAAAAGCATGGGAATCATTTTGCGCAGTAGTGTCTAGTTTTCTGGGAAGCAAAAGAAAGAGGACTACAAAGAAATTGTTGATGATTTACTGGAAAACTTGGTATAAGCTCAGTCTGTTTTTCATCGAGTTTTTATATTTACCAATTTTATTTTTTTTTTATTTTAAAGGTGTTATTTGGATTTTTTCCCGTACAACCTAGCCGACGAAAGCGACGAGCATGGCGAACGCTTCCATCAGCAAATGCAGCAGATGGAGTTTCGCTACCAAGGCAATTGGGATCCGGCAATGATGGGAGACTCTTGCTGGTTCTTGTTGCGAGAAACACACAGTCTGCACAAAAAACAAAAGCGGTCTACATCATTTGAGTACTTTTATCCAATCTTAAACTGCAATAAAAACTCATAATGCTCATCGTTTATTCTTATTTGGCTTGCTAAGGTGTGATTTTTATACTGAAAAAACTAGCAAAAAATACTCTCAAACAGAGGTATGTTTACTTAATTGTGAATATAGCGTTTATTTTTCATCCGATTTCGATGACCAAGGGCAAAAAATGTTCGTTAAAGATTACCCAATCCTGTCAATATCTGAGATCTGAGCAATTTTTATGGTAAGATTGAAAAAAACTTAAAGAAAGGCAAACAAAAATTAAAAATTATCAAAAATTTTTCAAAATCCAACTTTGAGATATTACAGTAGTGGCGCCTTCTGTATGTCAGTTTTCAAATGGTCACAGTAGTGATGCCATCAATCGGTCTGTCTTAAAAGAAAGTAGTGGCGCTTTATATTAGTCAAGTTAGGTTGCGTGGTATTTGCACTATTGTATGGTATATGTATTGATAATGGTATTTGGACTTGGGCGGTGTTACACATATGAGTTTTTATTGGTTGGAGCATTTTCAACAGTAATTTCTGGTTAAAGTCTACTGTACCTTCTCACAATTATGAGTTGGATCATTCTAGCCACAGAACAGAGAAAGTGCTAGTTGAAGTATTATCTGAACTTACAGCAAACTTCACAACTGTTAAACCACAACAATTTCTAGGATAAGCCACAATTGGTTGCTCAATAGCTCATGTGAGGTAAATTTACCAATTTACGAGGGCTGGTGAATACCTTAATTATTTTGCTGTATAAGTTCCTTTAAATAAATTAAAAATTTGTTTTATTAATAAGGAAATTTGCAATTTAAAAATTATTCATAAAACAAACCGAAGGCTGCTTTATCAAAGCAATTTGGCACAAAACCTTAGTGGGCATTGCAGGTGTCAACTGGATTGTACAACAAAAATCATACCAAGTACCACCTTAAATATTTTTAAATTTGTAACAATCTATTTAAATCATAATACTTAAACGTGATTTACAAGACAAATGACGCCTGAAACCAATTTCATTTGAATTTCAAATCGGCTCATATCTAAAAATGACAAATTTAATATGCGGAACAGGCTCCTCAAACTTTGCCGCTCGAACTCAACGTTAAACTGTCCTCCTGTGCGAAAAATTATAAGCACACGCACCAGAAGATTAAATCAATTTGGCTTGGCCCTTGCCAATTTTAAATTTTACCCACAATCTATTTGGGCCCAGTCCAGTGTCAAGCCGCTCCTGAGCTTAACTTAACTTTTCACATTCATGCGGGCCAATGACAAGGCCATGAGAGACGCATAGTGGAATGACAAGAGCGCGAAGTCGACAACAGTTGTTACTGCCTATAGGCGACACCAGCACAGAAACGAGGCAATGCACTAAAGTGTCAGCGGCTCAAAAGCTTGCCCCACATTTGCCGCACCGGCAACAAGTGAACAAAGGGAAAGCGGCTTACCACCAAGTAGGCAAATCGATTGCGCGACATTTGCACGTCTGTGCGATTTATGGGAAGAGTTTGTCCTGAGTTCAGTTGAGTGCTGGCTGGTCCAGTTTGGGTGCACTGCGAAACGAGTTAAACTGGCAACATGGGTTTTTGTTATTTTTTATCTTATAAGTCAAGGGGTGCTGTTCTGTTGTCGTAAAAAAACAATCATGAAGGCAACTCAAGTGTAGATACAAAATCTAAATGTATTTATACAATTTTTGCTTTGTTGTGTACGCGTCTTACCTTAATTACGGCAAGCCGAGCCCTTCAATCTAACCTTCAGAGACTCCCGAGAGATTCCCAAGAAAGCAACTAAATAATATAAAATATTTACAAGCAAAACGGCACTACCTGGCGAACATATTAAATCCGATTCTTTTTTTTAACACAGCAGCGTAAGCATTTTAACATTTTTTATGTAAAGCAATTTAAATGAGATGCTTGAATTTTGGCGTTTCACTAAGTGGTCGTAAAAAATATAGTTTGCATTTTAGGGAGCGATGACGAATTCTGAAAAATCTCCCCTTGATGGTTTAGACAGGTTTTTTTTGTTAATAGTTTGACCAACAAATATTAGCAAGTTTGTGATTGCATAATCGTTCACGTGCGCTTTTCTATTCATTGAATTTAATTGAATTAAGAATATGTATACAAATTTAGCCGGTTAAATGTGCAAATTGGAAAATGAATGTTTGCTTCTAACAACAAAATTATCAAATTAATCCAATTCGGTGATTAAGTTTCTTGTTTGTACCGCTTTACCCGACTGAGCACATATTGAAGCCAAAAATGCTGGTAAATGACTAAAGATAGAGCTTTTATAGCTTCTTTACCTACTTATAACCAGATTATATGTCTTGTTCTTACCAAATATTACTTCTTCATTAACAATATGTACTTATGATAGTCTTATATCAATAGTTTTGTGTGCAATTTTTGACAATAACATTCGTAAAATCAGAAAGTGCGTTCTGTTTAATCCTCTATTACACTACGGCTGACAGTTTATCATGCGAACCATTAATGAATTCAGAACAGATGCTGGAACTTTGCAGATGACATTATATGAAAAGCGAAAGTAATATACAGTTGGCGGTCTTGCCTATGCAAAAGACATGTCTGAAGCCCCTGAAGCGAAATATAAAATGCCCAATTGGTCAATATTTTTCAAACGCAATTGAGAGAACAAAAATGGCAATAATCCTTGAACCAAAGCTTTAGTGGAGAATCTATAAACGCAGTTCGCTTTTTTTTAGGTATGGCTAAAGGCCTGTATGAAGTTGATCGTGGGTGAATCAAAAAATGGTACTTCATTTGGCGGTTTTTTGCATTTCTCGGAAATTTATGGCCGTCCCATTATAAAGTCTTTTTCAGAGTACTAAGAATATCATGAGGACTAGTCCTCATTTTTTTGAAAAATCTCAAAATGGCCATTTTTCACGAACCGCGACTTAAATTTTTTTTCGTAAGTTTCGGTGGTTTCTTCCTCAGTTCAACCATCTTAAATATTTTTACCAGAAAGAAAGGGTAAAACAATATATTTTGAAAATTTTTATTTATTTTAAGGCCCATAAAATGTTTAGTTTTACCAACTTTAACAAAACATAAACAGACGCTATATCTTTGCATCCCACAATGGTAAAATTCTGAAAAATCTATCAAAAATAGTTGAAAACTGAGGTATCATCCTGACAAAAAAATTTAAATTTTTGGAGACTAAGAAAAAAAATAGTTGCCCAATTCAGTAACAATTACCCATATATAAAACAATGCCGGATTAACCACGCCATGTAGACTCCAAGAAAAACTAGACCAATATCAATGATCTTTGATTTGTTGGATTTAACTCTGCCCCGAATAGCAGAATACCCATATAAATAGTATAGTATTAATACACAGATTTGATGGCAATTGTAGACAGGTAAATAGAATGTGGAAGTTCAATTGGTCCAAAAAAACCAGGAAAAATTAATAAATTATAACGAGTTAAGATTCTCGTGAAGACTGGTAAACAGATGGTGTAGATCAAACGGACCGAAAATCTCGAAAATTGAAACCGTTGGAAACCCATTGGAAAAATTGCCAAATTTGTTTAGAAAGTCATGAAGGGCAAATAGGTGGGGTAGTTAAAAGGATCCAGAAAAACGCGAAATTTCCTAAGTTGTATATTGAGTTTAGATTATCATGAGACGAGTAAAAGCACGAAAGATAAAGATGGTAGTAGATATATGATCTGAATTTTCCGCACCCAACTTATAATAGATACATAACTTTGGGGCGGTAGTATCAACTTCCGCTTCGGACGGCAGAACATGACGCAGAGACTTTACAGTGACTGCACAGTGACTTCACAGTAACTGCAGCGCATTATATACAAGACTAACAAAAAGTAGATCTGGTTGTTGGTATTTCTACTCCCAGTTAATTTCCTTTTTTTAAAAGATTTTCTAATGCTGATTTATATACCAAAGAGATTGTGATTCTGAAATTAAGCCCTTAAATTAAACATCATATTTCATATCAAAGCCTCGTGAGTGTTAACGACCCCCCGCACCTTTTTTTTTTAATTTTTATACTCTGTACCAAAGGTACATTACGTTTGTGCAATAGTGTGTAACAGGCAGAAAGAATCATTTCCGACCATATAAAGTAGAATATACCTGATATAAACAAACATATCTCAGAGATGGTAAGAGATAGAGGTTCGACATGTATGGGACAAATGCTTCCTTATAGCTGCAGGCAGATCAAGTTTACTTTTATATATAATTGACTGCTTTGCCAAAAAAAAAATGATAAGGATCGGATGAGCGGTTTTTAAGTTATGAGCAAATAAGTGAACCAATCCCCCCCCCCTAAATTTCAATCCAATTTTTCTAAAAAAAACTTTGATAAACGGTTTTTGCTGTTAAACCGCTTTGGAAATCCTAAGCCAGCTGTTGGCTGGCAATAGGCAGGCAAAGACCGCTGAAGATTGAACAGGGATGCTCCGTTAAATACTTTAAGAATATATATTGGGAGGGGGTGGATGGAAGAGCCGTCGGACTAACGTGGTTGTTGATTACGCCCACCCACCCATCGGTAGCAACTTAACTGGGACTTGATCTCGGGGACCTTGAAGACTGAACCACATGGACAACGGCACCTTAGCCCACTCGACTACCTGTCGACCTGTTGGCCTTTTTTTTTGTAACTCAGACTTAAGTTTACAACCGGATTTTCTCAGTATAGCTCTGTACACCGCACTAGCTCTGTAATTCCACCACTTTTACATACAAATTTTACATAAATTCTCGTTACTTCACAACTGCGTAAAGGGCTTTTCCAATAAATTCCTTAATAACAAAACGAATGGCAGAAAGCAAACACTTTCAACGTAGTTGCGATTGGACTGACCAGGCCACAATCCAATTTGTTGCACATCTGGTCAGAAAACTTCTGTGGTTTGCTTGGCCCCCGCAATAGTTCTAGCATTTCCTGAGAATCCATGGCCAACATAAAATATTCTGATTTTAGTAAAGCATTAAATTTAAATTTATAACACTAGGCAACATGATGAAGTATGTATATTTTTTTTGGAAAAAAAAACCTTAAGTTTTTCAAAAGTTGGGGTTTATGAAGAGTTTTGGAGAGTTGGTTCACTGCTACGTTCTACACACCAAAATTGGTTCCTCTAACACTAAACAGAAGTGGTCACAGCAAAAGTATTTCTGAGAAAGTTGTCAGTGTATTGAGCTTTAAAACTCCATATTTTCCAACTCCATATAAAACAAAAAAGGAAAAGCAAAAGCTTCGCAAAATTTGCCAATGAATATTTTCACAGTTGACAGTGGCAAGTTCACTGCTCACATTGCCGACCGCTTAAGGAGAGATAGAACCCTTCTCACAAAATGTTAACAAGATAATAACTTTACGGCGTTCTGAGCTTGATCTCGTCTATCCCTTCTAAATACCCTATTTTGATTTTATGAGATTCCACAAAAAATGTTTAATTTATTTTTTTTCAATCCTTAATCAGTGTATTTTAAAAATACTCTCTCATATACTTTGGTAATCTATGTATGATAATATTGTTTGACCCTGATTAAAGCAAGATGTTGACTTGACACATATGTACAATGTACACATATATTAATGCTTGGCAAGTAAAAATCATTTTATATGCAAAGTAGCAAAAAATAAAATTTTTGAAAAAAATATAAACAAACATGGATTAAACGCAAATGGATATGCATTTAAATTGGTTGGCTTGCCAAGGCAATGTCAACTTTCTCTTCAATTGGGCAATTAAGAACTAACGGATGCAGTTGCCGTGCAATTCGAATCAACAATAGTATCTTACAGATACGCGCGCAATTAACAACTCACCGAAGTTGCGGATATATTTAGTGGCGCGTGCTGACTGTTTCTCTCCCTTCCTCCTCGTCTGGTTAATTTCGCTTTCGATTGAATGATTCTTTTCCACTTTGTTATTTCCAATTATAATTTTCTGCTTTAATTAAGCCCAATATGATGCCCGACCGATTGGCTTTCGTATATATACAAATTTTCCAAAGAGTTGTACACACATAAACATATACGACTTTGCGTTGTCTTCTTTTATCTCTGTTTTCGTTCACTTTGCTTTTTGCTTATTCGTGTATATATTTCGCTGAGCAATCGCGCAAGTGCTCCCCGTTGAAGTGTTGACTTGACACTGATCGGATATTTCATTTGCCTTAAACCATATAAACTTGGCGAACAAGATCGGCTGGAGAGCGAGGGAGAGCATTTGTTTTGGCTCTCGCGCTGTCTGTTCTCATCACAGCAAATGGTACTTGGCATGGTGCAAAGTCTTTGGTGGCTACGTCATGATCAGCGTCATCTTTGATCGATTTAGGATACAAAGGTCTTTACCCGTTGTAATCTCACAATAAATTCCCCATTTTCCATTTACATAGCACTCCCCCCTCAAGGCAGTGAGTCATTTGTGTCAAGTTGTCTGTTGCACGCCCACATTACATCCACAGATGGTCATGGTTCTGCTACCGATTAGGGCATAATGTGCTCCACTTGCTCAGCGCATTTGGATGCAACGTCTGACGACAGGCCCACAGGCCCGGCTCGGCACTTTTCAGGGGCACGACAAAACAGCATTTAAGGCCTTGGAGGTTGTCACGATTTACATGAATTGAAATGAACTAGACAATGACGAATGCTAATTGCCAGTTGGTGCTCATAATTCTGGCGTTTCCCCCAACCATTAATAAGACAATCATTAAGGAGAGGCAGCAAGAAATGACCAATAGAAATGCAAATCAAGAAACTTTATTGTATTTTTATAATTAAAACTTTTCACCAAGCCATTTATTAAACGCCATTAACGAGATAAGTGGAAAACGTTCGATGTCATTCGAAAAATGTGTAAATGTGCCTGCCAATTCATTTACACATTTTACAATGAGGATTATTGTCGGCATAAATAAGGGTACATCGGAATCGGTTACGACACCACCAACATTTTGTAGAAAATATTCTTAATAATTTATAATTTACTCAGGGATTAATAATGCTCAAAGTAGACATCAACCTTATTGTTGATTGATTTTTTAATAACTAGCAATATTTTACAATTATAACGACAAGGCCAAGCTAACTTCGTTTGTGCCGAAGTTTGTATACCCTTGCAAATGCTTTGAAATATCAGAGTTCAAGAAATCAAAAATTTTTCTACCCACCGATGGTTCCCATTATAGCCTTAAGATATCCGATTTTGATAAAATTAAGAAAATCCGTTTGAAAGCATGTAACTTATGCAAGCATGCTTAATTAAATACAAAAATTTTTATTTTTAAATTTTTAAATGAACTTGCTCTTTTTTTCGAGCACAAAATGTTCTTCAAACATGACAGGCAAGTTCTTTATATTTTTTTCACTCGTCGGTGACGTTACTTCACTTTTTGAAAATGAACAAGTAAGAAAGTCGGTCGGATAAAAATTATTCTTCAACAAAAAAATGTTTTTTTGAGGTGAACAAATAGCAGGACTACTTGATAATCATGTGTCATGTACAGTGTGAAGGCAGCCTAAAGTCACTATTAAGTCACCATTAAGTCACTGTTAAGTCACTGTTAAGTCACTGTTAAGTCACTGTTAAGTCTCGGTAATGTCTCTGTCAAGCCACTGTTAAGGCACTGTCAATCAAAGAACATTATAGTTTTCAGCACAGAATTTACAACTTGACCTTAATGAAGGCGCTCTTTGCACCCTCACTCCCCTATACCCACCATGTCCCCACCCGACCAACCCCAGATCCCCACCAGATCCCCACACGATCCCCAGTAGATCCCCTCCATATCCCAAGTAGAGCCCACCAGATCCCCACTTGATCTCCCCCAGATCCCCACCAGATCTCCACCATATTCCCACAGATCCCCACCAGATCACCACCAGATTTCCAGCAGATCCCACCAGATCTCCACCAGAAACCCTCTAGATCCCCTCACCAGATCACTACCAGATCCCCACTAGATCCATACCAGATCGATACCAGTTCCCCACCAGATCCCCACCAGATCTCCACCAGATCTCTACCCAATCCCCACCAGATCCCTACCTGATCCACTCCAGATCCCCACACGATCCCCACCAGATCCAAACCAGAGCTCACTAGGTTCACACTATCCCACTCCACACACAACCCACCTGCTACTACGCGGTAATGGTAAAAAGCAGCTGATTTTGCAAATACAAAATGCAAAATCAAAGAGATACCCCAAAAGAATCTGTCGCAAAGACAAAATTTTTCAAGATTTTTAGAGCTTCGCTCTAAACAGTTGTAATTTTTTTTTGTGTGGCCAATATTCGCGTGGCTCACAACCCCCAACGGCTCAGAACCCTTCAATTTTCCCTACTTATTGAACAGAGTATAAAACTCCCTCTAAAGTTATTTTATTGGGCGTTATTTTATGCAGGTCTAATTAAAATACGCTTGTATTTGCAATTATTAATAAAATTTTAATGTTAAGGAATGCAAAATTTAAAAACACTAACCGCGAAAAAACAACTGTACATTTGAACGGATTTTTTAAAATAAAAATATTTGGCAAACATTTTTTGCATATAAAAATTCATTCGCTGAGTGTTAATGGGTGAAACTAAATTTTGATACAAAACCCACTTAGCCATTTCCAAACCCCCAAGCTTGTTCGGAAAATACAAAATAATTATAAACGCACAACTTTCAGTTACTTTGTATTCTTTATATATTTTATACAAATGCGTTGGCAGGTATTTAAATACATTTACCTGGCTGGCTCTAACGAGAGGCTTTACAATTAAATTGCTTGAATTAGATTTCCAGCTAAATCGTTTGACTATTAAATAAATAATGACGCAAGTTCAATAACCCATTGAAATGTGGAGCTTCAATTACGTTTGTGGTTCGTTCTCGTTGTGGGATCTAAAAATAGCCTTCGTCGTGTAGCAGCTGAGCGTAATCAAACCCAGCAGAAGACGAGCGCACGCCGATGGCCGCTTTGGCGGTGAGCGTTGAGCGACGAACCACCACCTAATAATTGTGTGTGTGTGTTGTTGTTTGTGTGTTCGAATCGCGTTGGGGGAGAACCGAAATTTTTATATTTTTATTAAGCTTATCCGATGCGACTCATCATGGCATAATAGTTTGACTTTCCCATAGTCGAACAATTTCCGCATGGCTCGCAGAACAAAAGAGGGGTTGATGCGCGTTTCTACTGACATTTCCCACAATGAATGACAGTGCTTCGTGCAATTTCCGCATAACCTTTTTTTTCGTTGATTATTAACATCTTAAACCTTCAACAGCAACTACAAATTTTGTGGGCAAATTCACACAGAGCGTAAGGCGCATTGTCCAGGATGTCAAGGATGAGGGTGCGCCCAGTGGAATGACGCGCGATGAGGTGATTGACACAAACGAACGCTTGCGTTCCCTTCGCCTGCGCCTGGAGGAGTCCTATGAGACGGCAAAGAAGGCGCTGATTAACCTAATGAATAAGTATGGAGATTCGAAGAGTCATCGGAATATCTTTCAGCGTTATCCCATGCTCAAGCTAATGATTAAGGTAAGCCAAATGGACCGACCGCAAGTGTGTGTATTAAGGGTATCTAATTCGCAGGAAGTCATACGCCTGGAGACGCAGTACTGGACACTGGTGGACATACCGCGTCAAGAGAAGCAGGAAACAGTACCTTCGTATGTAATGCGTGCCTGCTCGATTATGGAGAAGACACAAAAGTCCGGCGAGGGTGTCAAAACGTCAGCCAAATTGGCCGATGAGGCAGCCGAACGTCGGGAGCGCATGGAACGCTTGGAGCGTGAGTTGAGAAGGTCCAATGGAGTTTAACTGAATTTTTAAAATCCAATTACTCCACAGACATGACAACGGCACAGATTGAGCATGAGAACACACAGCTGATTAATGATTTGTATCGCCTGCTGAAAAAGTATCTGGGCCTGCGGCATCTTATACGGGTTCTTAAGGTGAGCGACAATGCACGCCTCGAGGGCCACTTTTTGTATGCTTATCCGTATCCACAGGAGGAGTATGGCAGCTCAAAGATGTACCCAATATTTCCACGCTACACAATGCTCAAGGACATGATAAAGGGCATCATGCACGACCCGGACTACATGGAGGTGTGTCATGAGACGCTGGCCAACGCCAACTGAGCCGAGGCCAGCGGAAATGGCAGACGTCGCATGAGTGTCATTTGAGAGGGCCCCAATACCAATACAAACAGCAGCATACACCGACGCAGGCCATAGAGTGGCTGCAGGATGTCTGCTGAATTCGCATGCGACTTGTCCGCGGCCATTCCGCGAAATTTTCGAAATTTTTTTGGAGAAAAAAACACACTCACACTCAACTCTTTGAGGCTCCGCTCGAGCGGTACGAAACTAAACCAACTAACTAACTAACACCCAGACCCCACCATAGCAGTACACTAACTAACTAACTAACTGAACTATTTACTACCAAAAACAACTAAAACTACAAAAACAAACTAACAAAAGGCATTTATTTTGAACAACTTTTGAGATAAATACAAAGGAATACCCACAGTGAACAAACATACACACGTACATATACTAACAAATATCAATATATACATATATACACATATATATATCTATACATACAAACATATAACACTTTGTGTGATTTTTGTGTACTAACTAACAAATACAGCTGGAATCTAAGTAGTTTATATGTGAAACAGCCAACAGCATCTTCACAGCAGCAGTTGAATGGGAGCACCGATTGGAGCTGGCTAATCAATTTGGAGGGTAAATTCTCTTTTCCAATTTCAAAAACCAAAAAACAAAGAACAGAACTGGCCGATTAGCCGCTTGCAGAACGTTAGTCTAATTACAAATTATTATAAAACAAGAATCCTATGCTTAGATGTACTTATTACTCACCTAGTTAGACAATATACGGGAATCATTCCCAATTCTTCAAACACTCTTTAAGGTAAACACCAATGATTTCGCTTGCCTAGGATCCTAATTGATTGTTATGCCAAGTCTCATATACAATTTATAAGACACTTTGAGTTTACAAGAGAAAAAAGTTAATCGAATTTATTAAAATGGAAAATTATAAACTAAAGCTTTTGTCGTATAAAACAGAACTAAGCATTTGGCTAACTGTTTCTTCTAAGATTTTTAGAGAAACGTAGATTAAACCATAAACTTCTAGAGAAGACAGACCATCTACTGCGAGACTACTAAAAACTTTAAAGACCAAATCTGCTATCCCTCGAAATTCTTAAAAAAAATGTTCATTTTTTTCGGGTTGTTTCAGATATGGGCATTTCCACAGCTACGCACGCGGGTCTCGTTCCGCGTATAAGCCTTACTTACCTATTTCTTTTTTGGTCATAAAATGAAAACAAATGAACAGTATTCAAAACTTGTTTCTTCTTTTTATTTGGTCACTCAATGGCTACAAATTGTCGAACAACTTATTCGAAATGGCCGCCTTGAGCCTTCCTACAATGCCGAAGTCATTCTGTTCAGTCATCGATCGAAGCGCACAAACAATGCCCACAGACGAGTTCTGTTTACGGACGAGAAAATGTTTGCCTTCTATGATGAAATTGAACAGATTGTCTTCGAGAAGAGATTCATTTAAGAGAATTTTGTCAACCACCTACCTAGAGCTTGAGAAAAATGGAATACAAAATTTAATCGTATGCATTTTTGAATAACATTTTATCAGCAATATATTCAGAATCTGAGAGTTGTCAATAGAAAAGAACTAAGAGACTGGCCGACTAAAAGCCTTTCCTGTCGAGACAGAAAACGGAAACCGCTTGTGTTTGCATTCAGAAAAACCTTCTAAATGCAACATAATACAATATGATTTGGTTTTTTGTAGATATATATATTTAGAGCTTCGCTCTTTTACGGACTGTGAGACTTAAATTTGGTCTTTGCTACAGATTCTTTCGGGTACGACTTTGTCTCTGCAAAGACAGCCACATTTGCCATTTGCGTAGCAGCAGTTCTGTATGGAGTACTATCATTGAGTACTGGGTATTGAATACAGAGTATCGATTAATGCGTACCGAGTGCTGGTATCGAGTATTGAGTACACTCAGAGAAAAACGACCGGCAGAGCTCTAGATCGATCGGGATTGAGTTTAAAAGTTTCAAGTATGTTTTGTTCTTGAAACATTCGAGAAAAAAAACCAACTGTTCAAATAATTCAAATGAGGACAAACGTTCTTGAATCAAGAACATCTCATACTTACAGTTAGCCTAAAAATTAAAAAAAAAAATTTCGTACTTAGTTCAAGTACAAAATTTCTTGGATTTAGTACAGAATAGACTTGCAATGCAATCTCCCAAAAGTGTGTTACGAAAAATGCGAATTATTTTAAGTTGAATCTGTTCTAGTAATTCCCTCCTGGTTCTAACACTTTGGTAATGAAATGAGGGTCGATTTCTGACCTACAGTAAAAACAGTTTGGTCATTGGATAATTCGTTTTCTTTGAATTTTGATATTATACTGAGACTTATTTTAATAGACAAATTGGGAAAGCTTAGAATTTTATTGGCTTAAACAAAGAACATTTTCTACTTATTTATTGAACTATTATATTTGATTCAAAAATGGTATGGGGATGAATTTTTTGCACTTATTTTGATAGTAAATCGGGCTGTTCTTAAGACCATAACAAATTAATAGTATGACCTAAAAGATGTTATAAAATTTACTTTAAATATCCCGAAACAGTCTTAAAACAATTATATCGGGATTAAAAAAACATACTTGAAATAAGATATTTGTACTTGAGTCAAGTATTTTCATACTTACCGTACTATTGACACCGTTCATACTTTATTCAAGTACAAAGTTCTTGGTTTTTTAAAATTGAAACAATTGGTCGATAAACCAGGGCTGCAAACCTCCTAAAAATCGGAAAGGATTCACTCCTAGGCTCGAACCTTAGAAACTTTTTGGGTTCGGGTTCACGGAGCGGGTTCAGAAGGTTGCTGAATCTCAGAAAAAAATTTTGTTTTCGCTGACTCAAAAAAAAATTTATGTTCATTTAAAAAACCTTAGTCTTTATATTTGGAATACAATATTTGAACTGAATAATAGTTTGTTTAAGGGATATTCAAAATTTTTTATTTTAAGAAAGTGACTAGAAAGTTCGACCTAATTACACAGTCTTACAAGTTGTTTCAACAGAGAAGAATTATGTAAATATAATATATCGTAACCCTGACGAGCTGGGTGAAAACGGAAAATTGATTTAAATTCAACGACCAAAATAAGAGTTTGCTATCTTTCCTGTTGAAAAAGTTGGCCTTTTTTTGTAGTCCTGGGGGAGAGAAAAAACTCCCACATTTTTATTTTTAAAAAAGTTTTCGTTTCGACTCGAACCGGTTTGCAACCCTGCGATAAACTATAGTTTTAGTGAGTTTCAGTGCAAACGTGCCCAAGCGTCGTATTTATAGATTTTCTATTACACACACAGAAGAAAAAGCACAGAGAGAAAAAACCTGTTCAAAAAATAGCTCGCTCTCAATTCAAAACCAGAACAAAATATTTTCACATTTTATGAGAACAAACGTGCTAGGAAAAATGTTTAGTTTCAAAGCTTTAATGAGCCAAAAAATTTGGAATTTCTGATTCAAAAGCGTTCTTGAAAACCCCTAAATACTTGATTTCAAGAACGTTATGTTTAGCAGGACTCGGAATTTTTTGTTTGAACATTTGGAGCTCTGAGTAAGCATGATATAGACGTACTTATGTTAGCTAAGAGCGATTTGTACTTTAAGTAAGAACTCGTTTTTACATCAAGAACGAAATGGTCTTAAGTGATAACTTTTTTTTTGAATCAAGAATTTTATATCTATTTTTGAATTTTTAATTGTCAATTTCGAATTGAAGAAGGATTGCGTTCTTTATCGTATTTTACAAGCGAATCGTTTCTACCAAATTCTAGACTGAAACAGGATAAAGTCAAGGGGGTTCTTCTAAGACCGAATCGTTCTACATTTTTTGAGTGAATGATAACAATAGGGCATTTGGTTCATTCTACATCTCAAGACAAAAAAAAATTTCAGAATTTTACTATCTTACAACCTATGAATCCAGACTCGAACGAAAACCTTAGTTTAAATAAGTACAGGATCCTGGCCGGAGAGCCAAACTTAACACCTTAAGATAGTTATACTTCAACCGGCTCGCTGACTGAGAACAGAGCAAATGATTCATGCTGTGAAAGTTTAGTTCCTTTAGATGCCTTTAAGAGTCATACCTGCATTCAATCCTAGATTTTGCTTTAATATGAAAAAAGCATTAATTCAGCCCTTTTCATTAGTAAAAATTAGTTTCATAGTTAAAATTCAAACAGACAAATTGGCTAATCCTGTAAAACAAACAGGATTAAAGTGTCTTATAATTTGCATATGGAGCTAATACATTGTACATTAAATTCGTCTATTGTTATGGTTAACCCGAAAGGGAAAGAAAAACTAAATGCTTTAAATGTGTATTTAATAGTAATACTTTATTGATAACCTCCCCCCCTCCCTTTCCCGTTTGAAAATCCAAAACAAAAAACTTAATCAAATCAAAATACAAATATGTTTGTTACAAATTGAGTGTCGTTGTTTATGTGTATGTGTTATAAATATACATAATTATGTTATAATTTTAAGAGAGATTTGTTCTAGACCCACACACACACCCACCCACACACACAGACACACAATGACCAAAGTTAAACCTATACGAGCTTAAAACTATTTCCAAGAACAAACAAATGTTTTATTAAATTTAATTGTCATTATTCATAAATAACACAGAGAAAAACTAAATTTAACAAAATTGTACCAACAGCTTTTCCCTGCAAACTACAGCTCAGACACGCCCACCGAACACAAACCAGGACAACTTCTATCCACAAACAACAACAAATAACATATCGAAATTATCCCAGTTCCAGTTTACGTTCTCTCGGAGAATCTTTGGGAAATTTTGCCTTAATAAAAACCAAAATCGATTGCATATTCAATACCTGCGCCGACTTACTTTTCAGTTTGTAGAGCTCAATATTTCTATATCTCTATCTGAATGCCAAATGTGATGATGCTGGCCACAAACCAAATAAAAAATTTATCATACATTAAAATTGATTGGCTAAATGCTGTTCGTTGAGAGAAATGCAAACGAAAAGTTATGCATAATTGATACGAAACTATTTCCAATATCAGTTAGATGAGTTTTAGCATAAGCCCCGCATATTGTTGTTGTGCCAGCTAAGCGTATGTATGTAAATGAATGTGTAGCTAAATGTTGTTAAACCAAATTGATAATGTTAAGCATTCTGCAATTATAGCAAACCTAATTGAAATGGATGGCAAGTAAACGGTAAATCAGGAAATAATATTATGGAATGTAATCAAAATCTATAACATAATTGTCTACTGAATATTTGTACGGCTTCATTAGCCCGCCCAGCCCCCCTATAAGAGAGATACTAAATATATATATATATAAATATTTCCACAGTTGGCAAAGAGATACATCAAAATATGCTAAAGATATTCCAATTATTATACAAACTATACACAACAACTGAATGCATGTTATACAGATCATACCTACATAGGAATATTCCTTCCATACAAAAACAACAACAAAAACTTCGTACAATTTTACCTTTTCAAAACATCTAAGTGGCTATGTAATAAAAATGAAACTACAATAATAAAAACTATCGGGATATTGAAGGAATAATTAAAAACAAGTGTCTAAACCAGGGCTGCATAGCCCAAATCCAACAACCGGTAGATACAATTTTAAGAGCTTATTTTCGAGTTGGAATCTAATTAAGACAAAATTGTTTCAATTATTTGCTTAAGTCGATTTCCATTTATTAATTTATTCTTACTTTTTTGGGGCCTGCAGCCTTGGTCAAAACATTCGATAATATGAGAAAATCTTTAAATATATTGGTATTCAATGAAGAAAACTGTGGTTTTAATTCTGGGGACAGTTATTCGTATTGCCCTCAATAATACATTGATAATTATATTCTTGGATCCGACTGAAACTCTAGGTATTAAATAACTTTTTGCTATCAATTCTGTTTCACTCCTTATTCGTTCTTCAACACTATATAGCCTAATCACACTACAGTCCATCTTGGCGGAACGATGGGAAGATGGTGGAAGAATGATATTCGTGTTCACATTGCCATTGCTTGGAACAGCATGAGATAGGAACATCCCCAGCTGACGGTGGAATATTTAAAGAAAATTTGATACGGCAACTTCTTACGTACCAGCTTTGACGGTACGTAACGGCGGATGGACTGTAGTGTCAACAGACAATTACGTGACAGAAGCAGCTGTATCGACGAACTTATCGGAATCTATAATAACAATCTAAAATAGGCACTGAATATTAAAAAAAATTGTTTTATAGGAAGGCAGCTCTTATCTCTAGCGAATTTTTCGCACTCACTTTTCATTTCGCGGACTCACGGACTTCGGTAAAATTTAGCGATTTGTGGATTTTAGAGAAACTACTTTAGCGACTTAAGGCCTATTTCCAGAACAAATAAATGCGCACGAAAATAAATTTTTATGTTGAACTCCATATAAAAAAAACAGCTTCGAACAGCTGATCAGCCATTTATTTAGTGTCATTTATTTTGCTGATTTCCAGAACAAAAATAAATAATCACGGCGTTGCCACATCGTTAGCTTGTGTGGATTGCAAGCACAGCCGATTTGCTGAACTAAATTGAAAATAAATAACATGCAGCACATTTTTCCGGTCAACATCGAACAAATTAAAAGCAAATGCAGGGCGCAACAAAATAGTCCAACAAATAATAAATATATTAGCACATGAAATAACACTCTTTTTTATTAGTTTTTATGTTTTATAAATTTAAGTGCCTCAAGACTTTCTCTACCGAGGATCACGAAGTTGCGCACACTTGTGGTGGTACATTGTGTTATTTTGAAAGCTGTAAGCTGATTTTAGCTGTGGTTTTATAAACACATTTTGAATTCAAGCGGCTGACAAATCAGTGCGACCCTACAAGTTGGCTGCCATTTTGGGTATTTTTTAGTGTATTTTAAGACATTGTGGCCATACTATAGCTTACAATCCACTCAACATAAATAAGTGGCAATTTGGTCTTTCCTCCTTCGATTCCCGTAATATATATACTTTATCTCACCTTATCTTCTTGTTCCACCCTTATCTACGACAAATTAACGGCGCCATCTAGATGTCAATTTTCAAACAATCGAAAAGCTCCTAGCTTAAGCTTTCACAACGACAACTGTGGCCGAAAGCTTTGTCAAGCTTTTGTAAATAAAAGCTCAAGAATAATGGCTAGACATTAGTAAAAAGAGCTTTAAGCTCGTTGGGCTTTTAACAATTCGGTTTTGATGAATGGGACAGTGCGGGTTGAGACAGTACTGGTTGAGACAATATGGGTTAAGACTATATGTCACATTGATATATTAATATATTATATGTTATTATAATTAATAGAAATAAATATATAAATAATAGAAATAAAATAATAAAACCACCAAGACTAACAAAAAACTAAAAGCAAGGCCTTTTTTATTTATAAAAGAAAAAAATCAAAATAATTTTGTACCATGAAAGGGTATAGCTTAGGGTTGTCAGTATTTTATCGATATATTGATATATCGATATTTTGGTTGAACGATAAGGGTTATTCCGATATGATATTTTTTGTACCGATATAGGCGATTATCTATATTTTTATATACGATATATCGGAAAAAATTACTATGGTAATTGCTAGGAGCAAATTGTTATAACAAGACGGTCGATTTTGTTCTGCCCAAAGCTTATAGAAAAAGCGAAATCTTCGCAAATTTCGTCCAAAAACCATGGGTCTAAAATGAATTCCTCCATTCAACTTGATCCAGGTACGGGATTTCTGCATAGATTTTGTTCTCTTTTACGTTATTTCTTCGTAGAAGTGCCATTTCTAAGTTGAATAAATAAAAATGGTTGTTTTCAGTCCTGTTGGAAAAGACAAAATCTTTGTCTTTAATAGTTGAGGTGGATTTGCGCGGGCAAGAACCAATTTTATCTCTTATCATTTTAGACCCATGGTTTCTTGGTGAGATTTTCTGCACTTATACCCTTTTTTCCTAGAAGTGCGATCTCTAAGTAAAATAGATAAAAATTATTTTTCCAGTCCAGTTGAAAAAGACAAAATCCTTAAATATCTATAATATTTGAGATCGATTTGCACCGATTAGGAATTCATTTTGGATCCATGGGATCTTGGTGAATTTTCTTAGAATTTTCCGTAGATTCCGTTTTTGCTATCCGCTATAATCTCCAGCTTTAATAATCTAGTTTCAGAAAATTAAGTCAGTGAACTCATAAAGTTATCCCATTAGAAAAATAAGATATAACGGCGACAAGAAGTGGTCATTTGGTGATAAAGACGTTCCTTAAGAACTTTTCACTTTTATTAAGCCATAGAAAACAACGATATATCGATTATTGATGTTTTCTGGACCCGATATATCAATTATCGATATTGAATATGTTGATTTTTGATATCATCGATATTGATATTTTGAGAAATATCGACAATCCTAATATAGCTTAGCTTCTTTTGGGATGACTTTTGAAAAATATTCATAACCCAGGCCAACAAAATTTTCAACTTTGTGAGGTGCAGCCCTGTTGATTTCAAATAATGATAAGTGTATGTTCAATGATTCCAAATCAATGTTTTCGGTTTAGCTTCATCAGCTCTTGTTTTCAAGAAATGGCGGAAAAACGAGAAGTTGAGTTTTTTGGCACTCTAGAACTTATAAAAAAAAAGGCGCTATATATGTTTAACAGAAAGTGTCGTAATTGGCCTCGTATGTTAGACTACTCTTGATATATGCCATCTATTTTCAAAATAAATCATCCCTTTGAACTAGTGCGGATGGATTTATATTTAGGGTTGTCGAATATTTCAAAAATAGCTATATCGATAGCGATCGGCGATATTGGAAAAGTATCATTTCGATATAAATATTTTGGTGTCAAAAACATTGATATTATCGATACTTTCGATATTTTTCAATAAAAACCCGGATCTCAACTATGAACAGGTCTTTTGAGGTAATTGAGGAGTCATTTGACGCGTTATAAGACCTATAATCTGACTGCGCTAAAAAATTATGGATTTAATAAATATTTATTAAATTAACAATACTTACTTATTTTTTATTTAATTTTAGCTCTTACAAATTGAAATGGTGATGGTAATGGCATCGCATGCCAAACTATAGATTTGCTGAAAATCCTGTTTCACTTTATCTAAGATTTGTAAGGATTCTTTTCTGCAATCAATTCTGGCAAAGACGCGATTGTAAATTTTAATGTTTTTACATATCCAAATAAATAACCACTTGTCGTCGGTGGGGATGTATTGAGTGTACTATTTAAAAATACACACACAAAAAAAATTCCATGACTTAGTTTCCATATTTACTTTAAAAGGTTCCAAAATTCTTTAACGCATCCACTACTAATGTCTGCTTTGGTTGATTTTTCGTCTTATATTTGATTCACATTTAACCCTTTACATGGTGGTGATGCAGATCTGCATCATACCGAATTAATACAATTATTTTCCAGTGTGGATTATAAAATTGCCAAACATGAATTTGATGCAGTTCAGCAACATTCCTTTTTTATATTAAAAGTTTTGGTAACCCTAAATTATGTCCATAACTCAACAGCTGATCACTTTTCCCGACAATTTTGTGAATGTGGAAAACTCAATTGGTTGCGCAGTTTCTCATTAACATATTAATAATAATAAAAGCTGTATAGTTTGAACAATTTGCATTTATATAGAGGTAAATATTATATATATTTATATATTGTCGAGTTTTTGTGTTTGTCGCATTAGAATTTGAGTAAATCAAAAATTTCGCTTTGTTGCAGATATGCATCAAACAAGCTTTACACATAAAAAAATACTGACAACTGTTAATTGCATTTTCAGCCTGATCTTGGTGAATAACATTGATGTTTGGCTTGTTTCATATCTAATATGATTCGTTGTGTGATTTGTTTACTGTATATAATTTTAATTAAGAACTCACATTCATTTTAACAATAACGTCAACATTGTTCCTCCTACTGATCCTCGACATGACCGACTTTTTAAGATAGGGCCAATTGAAGAGAAACTGAACACAAATTTCGGAAAAGTAGCAATGGAGCAGTTCCTGTGCGTTGATGAGCAAATCTGCTCTACCAAAGCTCGAAACCAAATGAAGATGTATTTACCCAACAAACCTCATAAATGGGGATATAAGATTTGGTTGCTAAGCGGTATTTCTGTCTTCTGCTACAAATTCGAATTTGATACAGGCAAAGAAAACTAATTAATAAAACGCATATATGGTGCGAGTGAACAGCTCCTTGTATAGAAGCTGACTGTTTTTTAATATGTTGGTACTTTCTCTTTTATACATTTTTTTGGTTTTACCCCAAGCGGAGAAATGCCTTATTACTAACAGATGTGTCCCTTCTTGGGGGTTGTTTATATTTTAGGTTCTAGTTTCTATTTTTGTGCGCCTCGGCTTGAGGCGACCGCAGGTAGCGGACTTTAAATGCACTGTTCAAAATATCTTTGAACAAAAACATCGTATTGCCACAAGAACCTGACCTTGGGGCTGCATTCAATTGCGTTGTGAGATTGGCCAGAGAAATACCAAGGCACCAAAACTATCGCTCATATTTTGATAATTATTTTACATCCTTGCCTCTCTTGAAACTATTAGCTGATGACTGAATTTTGGCATTGTGTACAATTAGTAAGAACATAATTCCAAATTGCTAGTTGGATGATTTCTCAAATGGAAAGAAAATTCCACGTGGCACCTTTTTGGAATATGTCACAAATTATGACGGAGTTGACATATCGTTAACATCCTTCCGGAATTTGAACATGTACGAGCCTTTTTATGCCCTTTTTATATACTTACAAACAAATGCATAATGTGCATCACGATGAAAAAAATGCATAAAAAACAGCCAATTTGACACACAACGGACCCAAATTCCCAGAACTAAAAATCAATTATACTTAGATTTGCCATTAATGAGCTGCATTCAGCCAAGCATTTCCATGCTTTGCTTTTGAGTACGCTTTTATATATGTTGAGTTTCCACTGGTCCCTAAAACATTATTGCACAGTTTGCACTGCGATTTCTATGCATCATCTTTAATTAAATAACTTTTAAACATTTTGTCTTAAATGTCCAGAGCACAAGAAACAGTCATTCGCAAAAATGCGACCGAACGCTAAAACAAAAATATCACCGAAAAATATCACTAAAATATATTCGGATTCCGATATATCGCCTCTGAAAAGTATACTATAGAGATATTCGTCATTTGGGGCAAAAATATCGATATTTCGATATATCGATAATATTCTCGACAACCCTATTTATATTATAGGCAAACATGTGATCTAATTTTGTGATTTTTATGGTATTTTAATAAGTCTATTTGGCAAAGATTGAAAATTTTTTTAAATATATACAAATTTTCATTTTTAACATTTCTTCTATGTAATTCTCCAGATTATTTCATCCCATCCCCCCGTACAGGGCCATAAGCACCTTTTCTTCGGCAAACGTACAAGTTTTAAAAGTAACCCAAATCGGACAGATCAGTTATATGGCAGCTATATGAAATATAATGCCGAATCGAACCATACTCGATAAGTCATTACAGAAGTACAAAATCGAGTTCAAGTCGAGTTTCAGTTTAATATCTTTATATGGGTTATATGGCAGCTATATGAATGAGTTCCACAATTTACATAAAAAAAAACTTCCATTATAAACTACTTCTTGGCATGCTCCGGTGGGTCTTTGGGCAACGACTCGACCGACAGTGATGAACCCTTTGAATTGGAGCTGCCACTCGCATGCGAATCACTGCCAGAGTTCTTGGGATATTTCACCGCCTTGGTGTTGCCAGAGCATTGAATAATAAAGCGCAGCTCATCGAGTAGTTCGTCCTTGAAGTTCACCTACGAAGAGTGAAGGACTAGATGAATTTTCTGACAAGAACTGAAAAGTTGAAATAGGAACCAAATTGTCATGCAAATTTATGGTTAATATTCTGTGGGGGGATTATGTAAATGCGATGAGTGCCAGCTCTCATAAGTCGCTGCATGGAGCTGGTTTAAACATAGACGTTATTCAGATTACAGATGACCTTTTGCATGCCCCTTTTTAGTCACTGTCCTTGGCTGGCCGGTTAATATTTTTAGAGCAGACTCCCCTCTCCGTTACCTTGTTCTCGCGCGCCGTCCAATAGACGCTAAGCAGGCAGTTAATCAGTCCGTAAACGCTGGCAAAGCAGCTGCCCACAAACATGACCAAATAGACGCCGCCCAAATTGGCAAAGCCCAGCGAGGAGGCATCCGAGTCGGGTTCCTCCTATCGATTTGTGTGACGGAAACGGAAACCATTTGTGGTGAGGAGGCTGCTGCGGGTGTTTGTTGTGCGTGTGCTTGCGTGTGCGGAAGGGCGGGCCAACTAACTGGGGGAGGGTAAAACGGACCGGTACCTTGTTCTCATCGCTGCGCTCCTTGACACCCAGCACCATCTCGAGCAGGGACACAAAGATGCCAAAGAAGGAGCCCACTCCCATGACCAGAAAGACGCCACCCAAATTGCTTATCTCCAGGGCCAAGGCTCCGCCATCATCGTCCGCATCCTACTCTCACACAGACACACACACACACACAAATGGAGGCTGGAAACAGGAGCAAAACAAACTTACCGAACAGGCACCTCCACCACGCTTCTCCTTCCACCATTTGGTCTTCATTTTGGTCAAAACACCCTGCTCCTGCAGCTCCAGAATGGCCTGGCTGAGTATATCTCGGTAGGGCCAGTCTGAGGAAATAGGTTAGTCCTGGATGGGCATGCGCGGCTTGATGGCAACTTACGCTTCCGCATGGCTATGCCATAGCCCTTCTCGTCCAGCAACGAACCCACCTGGGTCAGTGTACAGCGACGCTCCGTTATGTACTCAATGGTGGTGGACTCCATCAGGAAGGCATAATTGCTATTCTCCACCGCATCCACACCCTCCTGATTCGAATTGGTCATGTACTGGGGATGCTCCTTCATATACTCGTACATTTTCTGATATGTGGGATAGGTAGACTCCCGGAAGAAGGTAAAGGTGCTGCCGCCATTCTTGGCCCCATAGTTCACTCCTCCCTTATTCTCGGACAAATCGTCGGCATCATTGATGGGTGTCACCAGCGACTCCACGGTGAGGAAAGCCGCCAAATTGGCTGTGTAGGAGGAGACCAGAATCAAGGTGAAGAACCACCAGGAAGCGGCCACGGCACGCGTTGAATAGGCTCTAAACCACAGCACAATCCAATTCAATTTCAAGCCCTATAAAACAGCAACTGGTTACTCACTTGGGCGCCAGCTCGGAGCCCTGCTGCAGGAGGGCGCCAATCGAGAACCACAGGCAATTGGCAAAGCTAAATTGATTCTCCAGTTCGGTGGGCTCCTCTATGCACGGATACGGATTGTCCCATTCAGCGGGCGACATTCGGCCGAGCACAAACATGCTGATGGACACACTCATGTAGGCCAAACCCAAAAATATCCACACCTCGCCCGAGAACGGCGACATGAAGGAGAACAGTTTGGGTGGCTCTTTCATGGGTTTGCGAAACAGAATTCCAATGCCTGAACGAAAAGTGACAGGTTGAGGCCGCTAATGGAGTCCGGTTAGGCTTACCGAGATTCATGAAGGGTATGGTGAAGTCCACGCCACTCTCACGCTCCGATGTCATGGTCAGGTCCGTAATGCCCATGTCAGCACGCTAATTAAATATTGAAAAGTAATTTTCACAACTGTAAATATTCTCAAAATTCATGCATAATTATTGCGCATACGCCCGGTTGCACACAATGAGAAACCAATCATTCCATTGTTTATTTAACAAAGCGAGCGAGACAGAGAGGGAGATAGAGGGAGAGAGAGAGTGTGTTAATAGTTTTAACGAGAAGATAGATACCTATGGACATAGTGTGGTCATTTTCCAACTTCTTTTTTACCCGCTGGCTTTCTGGCCCCTTGTTTGCTGACCAGCCCATACGGTGTTGTGCATGTCCTTGCATACGCCAGCAGCCTGTCAGCTCAGGCTTTGTTTATCAGTTTAAATTGCTTTATTTTCTGCCATGTTGAACGACAGTCAACATTGAGTCTTTAATATCGAAAATTCAAGTAAACTGGAAATTGCAGCAGTGGAATATCTGAACCTATTCCGGACCTTAATTTTAAGTTCATTTTAACAAAACATTCTGTCCACAGTTTTGTAGATAGATGACTTGTACCTTCTAGAGATAGTAAGTAATTATCGATAAGTAGAACCACCCTCCGTCACTTCCCCTCCCGGCCTTTCACATTCAACAACGCACAATCTTACACTCAAAAAAAAAGGCCAAATCGCCCTAAAATTTAGAAATTCGCCCTAAAAGGTAAGGCGATTCGTTATTTTTAAGAAAATGCTTTTCAAATTTCAGGGCATTTTTCTAAAAAACACTTAAAATTTAGTGTTAGGTCGATTTAAAATTCCAAGCGGTTAGGCAGCGCAGCAAAGGAGGAAGCAGTTGACAGTAAGCACTTAAAAATAAATTTTAGGGGAGGTTGGGTAGACCGACCACGACAACCCGTGTGTGTTGTGTTTTTGGATCCACCCCCCCAAAGTTTGGATTTTAGGGTTGTCCATCCTCCCCCCCAATCGCCAGCCCAC
Source organism: Lordiphosa clarofinis (assembly GCA_018904275.1). Taxonomy (NCBI): domain Eukaryota; kingdom Metazoa; phylum Arthropoda; class Insecta; order Diptera; family Drosophilidae; genus Lordiphosa; species Lordiphosa clarofinis. The sequence continues at coordinate 277,558 of JAEIGQ010000235.1, read as the reverse complement.
CTCCTCACACCAAACCACTTTTTTCTAAGTAAGAAGATATATAAATTTAGAAATAAGCGCATTAACAATTTTTTTTTACTTAAGCCTAGTACGGAGGGCGTTCGAATTTTCCTTCCAGAAATTTGCCGAATTCCTTTTTGTGGAATGTAAAGGCAGTGTGACCAGATAACATTAAAAAAATACCGAAAACGGAAAATAAATAATTGGCCAGCGATATGTGTTTTGACCTAACTATAAGATTTAAAAAAATGAGGCACTTGCACAACATGGATGAAGTTGCAATTGCAGTGGCAGCTGTTAAGTGAAGAGTGTGAACAAGACTTCAGAATTGGATTCGCCGTTGCCAAGAATCTAATGGTCTGCCGAGGCCGGATAAGTCCAATTAATTGTTTTTTCCATTGGAACATCATTCCGGGCGAGGACCCCACTCAGGTGCACAATCGCTACAACGAAAAATGGCTCAATTGGCCCTAACGACAGACAACAGCGCAACTGCTTCCAAACATTGTAAGGGTGTTGTGTCACGTGATGCCAAATGTTTTGTTTTCACGCAAATAATGTTTTGCGTCTAACAAAATTTTTGTACTTGCCTACTTTGAAAATTGACAAAGGAAAAATGATGCACAAATCTTGAAGGAATATCAGCTGTTCGATACAGTCCACACGGTTCGCCGATATGGCAACTCTCAAAATTGGTGTATTCCTGGGCGTACCAAACATAGAATGAGGCAAGGAAAATTCCTTAAGCAATTTTTTTATATGGAGTTTGACAGCTGAAGGAAAATTCGAACGCCCTCCGACTAGGCTTTACGGGACTTGAACATGGGACCTCTCCAAATACTGAACACTCGGACGACGCCTTAGCCCACTGACTATTTGCCATAAGTAAAACGTAGCGACTTAACCAGTAATAATGTAACAGCTGGGAGCACGCGTGGCGTTCTCACGTCTCTTTTTTACATTTTTTAAATTTTAGGGGAATTTCTAGATTAATCTTTCTTAATTTTAGGGTGAGTTTGAACAAATTTTTCAAATTTAAGAAACTTGTTTTCAAAATAAGGGCGTTTTACTAACTTTAATGGCGGTCGCTCTATTTTGCTATGCATTTCTTTTCTAATCAAGGGCAAATCTGCCCTAAATTTAAGAAAGATTTTAGGAAAATATTTAGAAAAATTACCCTAAATTTAAGAAAAAAAATGTTTCTAAATTTAAGAAATTTTTTCAGAAAATCTCATCTAGGGTTATGCTTTCTAATTTAAGAAAAAATGTCTATAAACAGAAATTTTTCTACAATTAAGAAAAAAATATTTTTGGCTGAATTTCTAAAATGTAGAAAATATTTTTTTTTGAGTGTAGAGAGTTAATAGAGGCCAACTTAGGGGATGAGCTCACAGCACCTGATTTAAAAATGCTAACATACAGACCACAACTTAATTACGTTTCTTCATACACAACAGCACCACAATATAGAATTGATCAGAGAAAACCTATGCTGTTATTGCCCCAGATATATTGGATGTTAAAGATTAGCTTTTTTGGCAGCTAACAAAATCAGCGGGAGCCCATAATTTCTATATTTTAATAATTATTCGACTATTTCATCGGATAATATTTATAATATTTTAATATTTTCGACATTCCTGCTGTCAACAACTTTTTCGGAAATAACTAAAAACAGTTCGCCTAAAACATCAACAACTCTATATATTTAATAAAATTAATTTTGTTATCAAATTCATTAGCTGACAGTTACCACATTTAAGAACTGCTTAGCTTAAGTTAATAAGCTTTATATCTTCTAGGAGCTGTTTATCTATACTAACTCTACTCTACTCATAGAAAAGATCTGATACTCTCATGTGAAACATCTTTAATTTCGATACGGAAGATTTTAGTAGGAGTAAAAATTGAAAAAGTGGGGAGAAAGATGGTGGAAAGAGGAGGGTAAAAGGAGGGAAAGTGATGGAATGTGGGGGAAAAGAAGGGATGTCTCGTCCAAATCCAAATGATTGGTTATAAATAAAAAGCTCCTTAACAGAAGCAACTTACGACCCCTTTTATTTGAGAATTCGTCATTAGAAGTATTTACTAAAATTCCATCATATTGAAGTCAATTTGGGTTTTTTCATATCTATATTATTTTCCTGTTATTTTTAAAATCTCATATTCAAGTATAAGAAAACTATTGAAATGGAAATGTCTTCATGAAATCAACCAGTCTCATCTATCAAAGCAAATTTAGAATTTATTAAAAACTAAATGTTTTTTATATAATAGGGTGTGTTCCACATATCGAAGTCGGTTTTCGAATCAACTTATGGACTTCGAATTAAAATTGCATAAGTTTATATGTGAAGTGCCAAATATGTCACAGATTACTTGATAAAATTTGAAATATTTGACGATTTGTATCCGCTTGGCTTTCAGTAGTCGATTTCAAACCGTCTAAACAATATCAAGTGACCAAAGACGTTTGCAATGAACCGAACCGGCGGTTTAAAGACTGTGTGAACCATTGAACCGAACCAATCCTTATTTTCAAGTGGTTTGCATCCCTGCTTAAAAGTGACTAAACTGTGATTTGACTAAGACTTGACTGTACATTATCAATGACTTAACAGTGACTTCGCAGTGACTTAACAGTGAATTGATATTGACTAAACATAGTGAAAGTGACTGTACAGTGACTTAACAGCGACTTGATAATGACTTGAAAGTGACTTGACAGTGACTAAACAGTGATTTGACAATGATTACAGTGACTTAAAGAATTGTAATGTAAATTAGAACAGGGCCAAAGCTTCTCAATCTGTGACGTGCCAAGAAAAGAGGCAAGTTGACGCGAGTCGAACGGCAGTTGAGAATCCCAGTGACTAAATCGAATACTGGTAAGTGACAGTGTAAAAGCTATTCTAAAGAAAGAAAAATTTATTTAGAAGGGTCCGACAGTCCAGAACTAACCATGACCAATCGACTTAATAGAATTACTCAAAGAAAAAAGAACAAAGCAGACAGTAAACCTCTTGTTGGGATATCAACTCCCTGTTTTCCTCTTTTGAAAGATTGTCATTGCTGATTTATATATCATTGAGAGAGCTTGTGACTTTGAAATTAAGTTCAAAGATTTAGCATCATGTTTCACATTAAAGCTATCTTCCCGTTATCGTTGTCCTCGTTAGATCTGGTTAGAGATGAGTGGAGTTTTTCTACGCGATCAGTTGTCTTGCCTCGTTCGCAATCGGAAGTTCTAAAGAGCGATCTCAGATGAAAAAGGTTGAGATCGGTACACATCTTAAAAAAAGTTGCTACATGAACTAACCAGGGCTGACAGTCAGGAGTACACACGTGGACCGCTTTGACTTATGCCTCGTTTTTTAATGTAATCTTTTACACTACCGGGGAATATTTTTTAACTTTTAACTTGCACCTTAAGAAATGTGAGTATCCTTCGGTTCTCTGCTGCTGGTGTTATTAAACATTCCGACCGAATGGGAATGTTTAAATAATGAATGTGCCTGCATTCTCAATTCATTTAACATGTGGCCACAATCGAAAGCAAGAGGACAAGCGAAGTGTCTGACTGGATAATCCCATTCATTTATGGTATGGATAATGATGATGACAACAGTTATGGCAATTCAATGTAAACCAACCTCCCAATAGACATGCCAGTTCACTCATCGATATAAACGACTCTCCCCTGCCCTGTCCCACCCACCCCTCATTGACCACTCACATTATCCATTATTTCGCGCAGCATGCCATTCCATTCGCCTGTCTTGGCATCGATGCCACCATATTTATTGTCCGGTTGCAGACGAAAAGTGTAGCTGAAGCCCAGTTTTTTGGATAGCTCATCGATCAACTCAATGCCGAAGCCCTCGAATTGATCGTTGCCCTCCAGTTTCTCGGGGGTTTCCTTCAGCATGCCATAGGGTTCGCTCTGGGGACGAGAGCGGGTTGATTAATTGGTCCAAGAGCCGCTGTCCCGTACTCACAATGGCCGTGACGACCACAAAGCTTTTGTTCACCAGCGAACGCATATCCGGCTCCAGGGAATGGGGCGGAGCTGGGCGATTTGGCTCGAAGCCGCCCTCGCTGCTCCACTGTCCAATTTGCTGCATACCAGAGACAGTCAGCTCGATGACATCCAGCTGGAAATCTGTGCGAAGTCCCTCGTAGTCAAAGCGAATGGGACCCGTGAGGCCATTCAGCGTCAGCTGTGGAGTGAAGTATTAGAGGAGCTCCATCTGCTTCAGCGCTGCCCGCCCCCCGCTCACCCACCGACTTCATGTAGTTGACGAGCGTGAAGCCCTTGTCCCAGGCACTGTCGTCCCCGCAGCTCAGTGGCACCGGGCGAAAGTTCACATGCTTGTAGGTCTCGGCCAGCAGCTGTATGCCATCGTAGACCAAGGCCATGCTGTTGGTCAAAGGGCACGACACTGAGGAAAGGAAAAATGGATAACGACTTCAATTATTCAAATTTACTCAGGCGAATAGTTTTGGGTAGGTTCAATTGATTTACCGTTCTGAAACGGCTCCTCGCTCTCGTACAGCGCCTTGGCCACATCCTGCACCTCCTCAGTGTCGGGGGAGACCAAGCGAAAGCCTGTTATATTGGTTCCAGCATGCTGATACGGCTCCACGTCCATGGTATGCCAGTCCAGGTTCCCAATGATGTAGCGATAGTCGCTGGTCAGCAAACCCACCTGCTGGGCCTGCTTAAAGAACTCCGGCAAAGTGTCCATCGACCCAACCACCACAAAGGAAAAGTCCTCTGCACTGCGTATGCGACGCAGCACATTGCGATAGTTGCCATTCAGGTCCAGTTCGTAGCGACGCACCGTGATGGTGGGACCCGCCGTTCCATACATATGCAGCAGATCCTTAACCGTGGCCAGATACTCGCCCGACTCGTAGATAATCGTGAACTTCTCCCAGCCCAGGGCCACGACCATATCCTTGAGAGCCATGCCCAGCTGTGTTGGATGCGGATGCAGATTGATTGTGGGCAGTTGGGCATTGAAGTCCCAGCGCGTGTCCAAGAAGGGTAGCTCCTTGGCATCACAAATGCTCATGGCATGACGAGCGGCCAGATTAGTTGTAGGTCCAAAGACGGCCACCAGGTTTTGCTGGACGAGGCAGTGAATAGGCTGACGGTTAAACAATAAATTCTTTACTTACCCTAAGTATTTTGCAAAGCTTCTTGGACGTCTCAAAAGAGTTTCCCGGCTCAATGGCTATGGCCACACCATGCAGTTTCAAGTCCTCATTGTCCTCATTCGCTTTGCTTATGGCCAGATGAAAGATTTTCTCAAGATCTGGACTGGTGCTCTCGTAGACTAGACCTTGGGTTTGAATGAAAGAAAATATTTAATTCATGGAGATTAAATCGAGAAGGCTCTTTCATTTCATTTGCCAGTATTTCGACAGGTATCATGCTAGCCAGGACCAAGGCTGCATCATGCGAGACCGAGGAGGGCTAAGTCGGTTAGGCGTTGCATGCTTTTTCAGGAGGCTCTTATTGCTTGCCACCGAAGACGCCCTTCTTGTTGCGGCATAAAGCAATACTGAGGTGACTACTCCGCCTCAGCCGAGTTTAAAAAATGTTGCATACTTTTCGGATGTTCGCCCTAAGGAACGCAGGAACACTGTTAAACATGTTTTTTCATGAGTAACGGGTACATCGAAGTCGGTTAGAGCCGACTTTAAGTTACGCTCTCTTTGGCTTCTAGCTTTGTGTAATTTTAGCTACTTTATTATGATATACAGTCAAAATATTGTTAAAGCTATCGATGAGTTTTGTATGTGCCATAAGATTCAATGCAATTGGATGGGGCCATTCTCAATTTGATTTATTGTAGGTTTTTGTGCAAAAAAAGCACACATATACATGCACTCAGCGCGCTTTTACTCTTTCTTGCGTTCTCAGCGAAACAACTTATTCCACAACATTGCCTGAGCGCAACAACCGTTATGTCCCCATACAAACCTTTCATTGGCCTTTTCGGAAGATTGGAGAAAAATTTTCCAAATGTTCTTTCTTAGTGCGTGCCTGCATAACTTAACGGAGGTCTATGCCAAAACTTAACTCTCTAGCTTAAACCGTTTAGGCTGTGGGTTGATAATATGTCAGTCAGTCGGGCCTACAGTTTTATAAGTATAGATAAGACTTTCTTTTCTTTTTACAATCAGTAAAAGAGTTTAACTTGAGGAAGGCGATCGCGCAAACAACAACTACATGAGTGTAACATCAAAAATAGGAGTGATAAGGGTGGTAAAGATTTTAGTCAGCTGCATCAGCGAAATTTTTACGAATAGATTACCATATACATACTTCTGTTTCGGTACTGATAACCGGTTATGTCAATTAAGGTTATAGGGTTACGTTTACATGCCGGTTACGGTTCCGGTTTCAAATTTTAAAGCGGTTTTAGCGGTTAAAGGTTACGGTTTAAATTTCTGTAACAAAACAATCGAAATTTTCATTCCCTTTCAGAATTCTTTGGTCTCGACTCTATCAACTTTTTAGTGTTGCACAGTGTAGTTGCATCATTTAGCATCAAAGACTAGGTATTACCGAAACTTCTTTAAAGTTTCCTCTTAGCAATAATCGTTTTCATCCATTTAAAGAGGAAACGATTTATTCTTTCACTTTTCGTTTCAGTTGCCCGAATATAAATAAATGCTTTCCTCTTCTGTTTTGTTTTGCTCTTTACATTTTGTTTTGTGTACGTTTCGCTTGAATGCTGCATAAAAATACTTGCCACAGAATGCGAGGCATATGCACTGCGAATTCTTTCTTATGTAACGAACAAAATGGAAAGTTAGTTTTTCAATTACTCACCCACATTTGTGCGCTCCGCTCGACAAACGGCCAACCAATTGGCCAGGGCAATCAATGCAAAGACCCACTGGAAACCAGCTCCTCTTCCTCTGCCTCTTGATTTGCATTCCCCAGCGCAATAAACTGGCGGCATCTGTTTCCTCATACCTTTTGTGGCCATAAAATGCAATCAACAATCACAAAAATTGTTGTTGTTCCTCTGCACGTTTTCCATATGCAGATAGTAATTATTTTTATTTAATTGCCCGATTTTTCAACGTTTTTATTTGCTGCACTAAATTTGTGTATTTTCAGCGCGTCTGCCACAGCGATGAATGCGAAAAGAAATGAGCGAACGAGGGAATTATGGCGAGCAGATTTATATGGGAGCAGCGGATAATTTGTGGGATTTTAAAACAGTTGAAACTAACAAACAAGAACTTTTTCTAACTTTACGGCTTGGATTGGCTTTTTGACGCCAGCTTAAGACTGAAGGCAAATCAAACAAAAAGTGGAAAAATAAAAAACAAAAAGAAAGAAACGTGCTGAACATTCGAATGGGAGGAAATTGGTAAAAGAAATAAAAAAGCACAGAAGAAAATTGAGGAGCAGCTATTTTCGAAATTTTTGTTTGTGGTCATGTGGACGTGCAACAAGCAACGATAGGTGCAACCAACAAAACAGAGAGGGAGAAAGAGAAAGAGCTGCACAGATTGGTTGTAAACAAATTCATAGGCAAAGTCTGTGTTGTGCAGCCGTTCTTGCTCTGCTCATGGCTATTTTATTTTGCATATTTTACCTTAGCCAAAAAAAACTGTGCTCTGCGGTTGTCCCCTCTTTTCTCTTTTTTTTTTTTGTGGTGAATAATCCATTTAGAGAGGGACAGCATCTCTTATTTTTAATAATGATGATATTTCATTTTTCTGCTCAACATTTTTTTTGACAAAAACTAACGCAACTCACACACTCAACGGCATTGCCTCTGGGTTTTTGTGTTGCATACTTTCGGCCATGTCCTTCACACACACACACAATGACAAATGCAGCCATCATTCATCACTTGACGGAAAGGGAGGAAGCTGAAAAGGACACTTGGAGAGCTGTTTGCCAATGGCAAGCTGTTGCTGCTGGCAGTAAATAAAATCAACGTCTGTCGCACCTCTCCGCAGGAGCCTTGCATTTCTTATTTACACCAACACCAGCTTACACTGCTGACTTACACCGCATCCTTTCACTATTTTATTCAGCCAAGCACCCATTCGTGTACGCATACTTCCAGGTATTTATGTTTGTCATCCAAACACACCATGATTGATGATTCACAAGTTGTTAGATTTCAACTATTGAAGGTTAAACATGTCAAATGGATTATACGTTAAAAGGATAATAAAATGAAAGCAGCAAGTCTGAGAATTTATGATGACATGTGCAGATACATGACGAAATTAGAGGTATGCAGAACAGGTGGTGGTTCAGAAACATTTATGTGAAATTAGCAAAACCAGCGTTTCTCAAATCGACACACACATCCTCGTTGATAACCACCGGTGACTGAGCAATGCATCCGCGTAGCTGCTGGCTAACGTGAGCGGCGAGCCCTCCCCACAGGGTACAATATATAAGGTTGGTGCGTTGGGCTTGGTAAGCACCTTTGTCAAAAAAACTTCACCAACAGAAATTGTGCTGTACTCCAGTTGGTGACTGTTTTTGAGAGATATTTATCGAACGCTATCTACTACAGCGGGCATGCTTCCAAACACGCGTTTGGGTGCAGCTTTGTAGTGAGTAAAAGGCTTTGTAGCTCTGTCATCAGCTTCACACTAGTTGACGAGCAACTAGCCACTCTCAGACTTAAGGCAAAATATTTTAATGTTAGTCAAATCGGTGACACGTCTATAAAACACAGAGTCATTTTAACACAACAATTCGTTAATTCAACACAATAAAATTTAACACAAAACAATTTCAACACTCGCCAATACATCACTAACGCTTCGTTAATTCAATACAAACAAATTTAAAATTAATAAAAACATTAATAAATTAATAAATAAGTTTTGTGTTGAATTGACGTGTTGAAATTGTCTTGTGTTGAATAGGCGTGGTTATCACTGGTGCTTTCAAATGTGCATACACTCTCGGAGGATATTAAAGTCAGGTTCGACTGACAATACAATTTGTATTGTTAAATTTTTGTTTTCTATTTTGCAGTGTTAAAATTTTATTGTGCTAAAATTGTACTGTGTTCAAATTTGACGATGTTCAATTGCTTTGTGATAAAATAAATTATGTTGAAACTGTATATGTGTTGAAATATCTTTTGTTATAATTGTGCTGTGTTGAATTTGTTCGTGTTTAATTGGTCTTGTGTTAAATTGACGTGTTGAAATTGTTTTGTGTTGAATAGACGTGGAACCAGTCAAATCTGCCATTAGACTTATGGCCAAATTTTCATCAAAATTTATCAAATAGGCGAGTGTGATTAGTCCTGGAGGTCCCGAGTTCGAGGCAGAGTAAAGTAAGTAACATAAAATGTTATATTTGTGGCTACCTCAAATTCAATCAGCTTAGACCTACTCCACACGTCGCTCAGTCGGGTCGGTCGTGTCTCTGAATAACACTCTTATCACCGTACTTTTGAGAACGAATGCTCTTGATTCAAGAGGGAAATTCTCTACTTTTTCTCTGAGTGTGCTTATTTTGAGCTCTAAAAGTTCTTCAAAAAAAACCGAATCGTGCTTAACATATTCATTTCTATTTAATTCAAGGATTTTTAAAAACGCTCTTGAATCACGAAAGGCTTATAGTATAAGCCTTAAGTCAAAAATTTTCTAGCTTATAGAAGTTTTGAAACTAAAAATTCTTTATAAAGGCACGAAAATTCTTGATTTTTCTCTGTCTTCTATATGTAATGCATAATTAACAGTCGAGCATAGAGATGCTGCCAACCTACTATTAATGCTTTTGCAGCCCTGCCGGTGTGACCGTGACGCAAATGCCCAAAATTCATAGTCCATCTACATGCGACAACCAATTGATTTTTGAATTTTGATTTGAGCCAAAACAGAAAGATAAGAAAACGGCACTTATTTGTGACTGTTTCTTTCTAGCTGATCAGGCAAGGCTTGACAAATCAAGGACGCCAGACCCATTCCCCCATAAGTAGTACCAGATTTGAATCCAAAAGGCGATCTGTAAAACCCCCTGACTAATTATCGCAACACCAGGTTGATCAAGTTGTGATCGACAGAAAGTATTCATGGAGTGTACTAGAGGAGCGTGTAATTCGAGGAGCAAATATAGACTCGGATCACTGCTTTATTGTAGCCATTGCAACAAATCCTGGATATGAGAAAGACATCGAAAACTATTATCTTATTGTTTATCCGCTATGGTCAAGGTTTTTTGAACCCCCAGATTACCATTGATATACCAGTAAAGTACGTTCAACTTTGCATGATGACGTTGAGAGGCACCCGAAGCTTTGTCAAAATAGAAAAGAATTTTTACGAATCAAATGATACCAAAAGATGCTTTAGGCAGGGTGATATCTTATCGAGTGACGAGCCGATGGAGTATATACTGCGACAGTGCCTAAATGTCAGAAGATCCGGTTAATTTTCTTATAAAGATAATATTTCGGTTCAAACCGGACCAAGTATATTTTTCAAAAACTCAAAGAAATCATTTTTTTAAGACCTCAAAAATAAGTTATTTTTTAGTTATATGAAAACTCAACACTTTCTTTTACGGAGGTAGTTACTATTTGAAAAGTTCTACATACAAACAAGCCAAGCCACAAAAGGAACATACCTCACGGGTGACTAAATGGCTGGATGGTGTTAAATTGCCCAGTAGCTTGGCGCTTGCATTTGCATTTCTCAGTTGGGGGAAGGCGTCAATGCGTCTTAAGGCTACGCATGCCTGGGCAAGCATTACTTTTGCTCTTGGCTCTAAATATGCTACACAACTTGGCAAATCGGTGGTATTATGCACACGCACACGCACATTTGCATAGTGCTGTGGGTTAAGTCCTTGAGCCTTGAGTTGTCTCTCAGTTCCAGGCAATTAGCAAAAGCAATTTGTAAACCCAATTTGGTTTACTGACGAGTTCAAACATAATCCACAAATTAAAATCTAAGCATTTATATTCTGAAAATAATGAGGTTTTTGTCATGCTTTAGTTAAATACCAAAATAATGTTTTATTTGCATTCCCCATTCGTTTTCATCCTTCATTTTCTTTTGTCATTCTCTATACTTGCTGATTTCACAACATTAGTTGCGTCAATATTGAATGTCTGTCAACATTCGAACGCCCTGTCTGTTGTGTCTGTGCAGGAAATTGCATACTTACACCCATCTGTGTGTGTGTTTAGTTGTATCGTTCTTGATTTGTTTGCCTTGGTATTTTTGGTGCGCGCGTTTTGTGTTGCCAATGCCATTATTGCGCCAAGTCATTTCAGCTAAATCATATTGCACAATTTTGATTGACAACTGTAAACCTTGAGATATGACAGACCATTTTTGGGAAGAGATTTGTATTTCCCACAATCACGGACAAGCCAAGTGAGCGGAACTGAGTAACTGGAGCAGACAATGGAACTTTTATGATATTTATAGAAGTATCTGTTTACTCACTTATTTATGTCGGTTGCTTTTGTGACAAATTGGTGCATAAGCCACTTGGCCTCTACTTGGCATAACAACATTTATTGTATGACAACAATGAGCTCAAGACAGAAGAGTTACCATATGGATATCCTGCTTGCCTTTATAAACAGAATACAATATTGAGAGAACAGTGCATCATTGTGCATATGGTTATCGTCAAAGAGGACAATCTTCCGCCCTTTAAATGGTGAGTGTAAGCAACATATCCAGGTGTTGATGAGTTGGTCCTAGTGGCAGATGATGTAACTGCCCGTGGTATCATCAAACTGTCCGTTTATAAGTATAGGAAGACAATGTGTTCTCTATTATTCCTCTATTTCCGCAATCCGGTAAGTTCATCCCCTAGAAAAGTGTCAGAGCTTCCAAAAGCTGAGTGCTCCATAGCTTCTGACCGACGATTTATAAGTTTTCAATGGTACGACAAGATTTTGTATTGTATTCGGTCACCGCCTTTTCAAAAATATCGGGTCCAGCTTAAATCGAATTTTTAACCCCCGGGGCCTCAAATGGAATCCCACCAATCATTCACCACCTTACGAGCATAGACTATTTTTAATCGAGCTTGGTTGGAGGACCCCATGAGTATGAAATTTTTAAGCTCATGCTCTCACCCCCCTATCTGATACTTTTTGATGTATGAGTCAAGTTCTAACGGGCGCGAATAGCCTTTAAAGTTTTTGTATATAACACATACGCAGTGTTGCCTATAAGCAGTCTGCAGTCTCTTCTTTGGAGCTGCAGCGTATAGTGCGGTAGTTTTTTGTCTCTTTTCTTGCACATCTTTTCTGCTTCTTTCTCCGTTATCTCTTTCATCTTGTTGTAAAGCGTCTGTAGGGAGATCGGTATGTTTAGTGTTGCTTCTGGGCTTAGTGCGAGCCCGGCTTTTGCAAGAGTGTCTGCCATTTCGTTTCCATCAATGCCCTGGTGGTTGGGAATCCAGTAGATTTGCACCTTACTGAAGGTGCTAAGGGGATTCTATTGCTTCTCTGCTTGCCAGAACATTTTTGGAGATGATGGCGTGACTCTGCATTGCTTTGATTGCCGCTAGGCTGTCGACGTATATGTTATTTTGATCGTTTGGTGCGTGTAATTCTGGCAATTCGGCTGCTTTCCTTATAGCGAAGACTTCCGTCTGGAATATAGCGCAGTGGTTTGGCAGTTTGTAGGAGAGTATTAATTCCGGTTCCTTGCAGTACACGGCGGCACCGACTCCTGAGACCATCTTTGAGCCGCCCGCGAAAAGGTGCGTTGCTTCCTGAGCCAGTCCTGTACGCCAGTCTTCTGGTCCCAGTAATGCTAATGCGCCTGTAAAGTTGGTTTTTGGGATCATGTAGTCCGTGCTACTGTTGATCTCTCTTATGTCGTCGGCATATGCGGTTATCTTGGGTGTTTTCCTGCAAAATTTTCGAAGTCAGATTCATGCCTTCTCTTATATGAGTAGTCCAGTAGTTTTTCCATTGATTCGGGCAGGAATGATGTGAGGCTAATGGGCCTGTAGTCTTTTGGTTGCGCTTGACTGCATTTCGCTGCTTTGTCCTGTCTTCCAGGCCACAGGTACATTGCTCCACCTCAAGCATGGCTGGGAATATTCCATCTAGCCCTGGGGATTTATACTCGCAAACGAGTCGATCGCCCATCGGATCTTTTCTGGAGTAGTGATGTTGTCTGGTATGTTGACTTGTTGCGTGTGTAGGTCTTGAGGCGTATCTGTCTCAGTGACTTCGGTTATTAATTATAAACCAAATATTAGCTTTGGGAATGCTGAGACCTATTTTTTTTCTGTTTTGCCGCTTTGGGGTCCGGCCTAATGTGCACAGAGGGAAAAAAACAGTTCAGACAAAAAATTGCTTTCAACTTCAAATAAGAACAAGATGGTCTCAAAATTATTGAAATCTAAAGAGGTATGTCCCGGTTCCCTATTCCGCCCACACTTGGTCCAAGTTCAATCAAACTTTGAATATATTTGATAAATCGACCACGGCAAACGGACAAAAGATATTGTTCACACATGTAATAGGCGGTTTCCCCATCTATTCGAAAGTGTAAAAAAATTTATTTAGATATCTTGTACTATGCACCTCCCTGTTGCTTTTGTGTTTCTCCATTTTGGGCACAGGAAGCGCTGAATTTTGTAGAAATTTAAATTTAATTGCTGCACAGAGAAAAAAGATATATTCAAATATCCACTTTAAAATCCATTTTTGTAATATCCTTTTCACATTTTTCAGCTCCTTTGGATTAAGAATAAAGATCACTGTGATATTTATTTCCTGACATATCCTTTTTAAGCGAAAATAAATCGACTTCTAAATTATCCGATGGATCCCAAAAAAGAATAGTTAACTATCCAGTCTAAATGGATACCAAAATATCCTAAGGATCATCAAAAACTATCCTTTTTTTCTCAGTGTGGTACTTATTTCCATTTAAATTTAATTTTGTAATTGTTAAGACGTCTTGCGGAGTCAGTCTTAATCGAGCTCATCCTCATTCGAAAGCAAACAATGCCAAAAGGTGAAGAAGTAAACAAACCTAGAATAACATGGAAAAGGATAATGCATGAGAGATGGGTGACATCTTAGCGCCTTGTCCTGGCAAAGTGTTACATGCTGCTTGCTGCCTGCACACAAACACACAGACAGGCGGCAGCCAGACAAAATCAATTTGAATCGCAGCAGCCAGCCACTGAGGCAGACACGAGGGAACCACAAGAGAGCAGCGTGCGGTCTCACATATACCAACGCAACCGCAACTCACACATACCAATGCACGTGAAAAGTAATGGCGCGTAAATTGTTGTTGGCTTCTAAATGCGTGCCAAAAACCGCGAATGCTTCGGCGCTCGCATGAGTTTGATAAGCAACAACATTTGCTAATAGGAAGAGGGCGGTGGCCACGACAGCCGCAACCCCAACAGGAAACGGAAATGAACCAAGCAAGCAGAACGAGAAGCAAACAAGACACACAGCCACCTTCCTCTCAGCACTGAAACTCGCAAAGCTTTTACTGCAATTAGCAATGTGCGTTTGTGTGTGTGAGCTGTGGACGCACACACACTCATTTGGCTTGCTCTTTCTCTCTGACAACTCTTCTTCTTGTTGATTATGTTGCAACGAGTCGCCCTTTGAGTTGCACTCCATGAATTGTTAATGCCAAACAGGTGAGCAACAGGACGAAGAGGGACGTGAGTTGGCTGGCAGCCAAACTGGCCAACAGCGGCGACAACGTTGACAACCCAACCAGTTGCATTTGGCCAGGCACGTTTGCTGCTGCTGCTGCTGTGGCATGTTAAAGTCAGTGTCACGGTGTCAAAAAAATATGCGAATGCTTGCCATGCCAAGGCCTTCGCAGGCTAAAAGCAATATTTAATGCCAGGTGTGAAAGACGAAGGTGACATTGACTGACATGAATGAAACAAATTAAATTGCTAAAAGTTTTCAAGAATATTTAAAAGAGTTACTGCCAAATGAGACGTTGGCTTGACAAGGCTCCCAAAAGTAGGCAATAATTGGTACGAAAATACTGTAATAGACCGTTTGGAAAAAAACTTAAAATATTTCGAAACAAGAACTTACAAAATTAACACAAAATTTTTTACTTCTATGTTGATGAAATTCTGTAAAGTTTTAAATTTTTAGGAAATTACATCAAGGTGATAAAAATTAGTATTAAGTTGAGTCGGACTATTTTCCCTTCCAAAGGTTGACATGTTATTCTATGTTTTTCTATAAAAATCTCTATTTATATAAAAATCTCGAGACTTATGTAACCAATTTTATTTAAATATTTTGTATATATGATTTTGTCCATAACTTTTCTTAAACAAGACACGCACAACACCACAAAGGAGGCTGGTTGACTGTATAGCTATTTCATGAATACCAATTTAATCTTCAGCAGTCTGTGTCTGTCCTCAAAAAATTGGCAGAAGGTACCTTATTACAGAACTGCTTTGACCGCTTGGGAATCCATAAGGCACGTTTGTAGCAAAATCAGACATCAGCAGCAAACGCCAAAATCACTAAGGCTTTGAGTGTGTGTGCTTGCCCCGTATCGCACTGCTAAAAAAAGTTCTAAGATTTTTAATCATAAGGGTCAGGTTTGGCAGTTTTACAATATGTTTTTAACTATATTGTGTAACGCTAGGTGATTTGGCTGTCCCTCTGCAAAACATTCTTGCAAACTCCTTCTTTGGCCTATCTGTTTGTGTGTGGGTATGTATTACAGTAAATAATGCAGGTAATAAGTAGGGGTGGCTGTTTCGGTCGAATGCACCAGTATACATCCGTAATGTTGGTGCATGGATATGGGAGTTGGGTTGGGAAATGGGTGGAAATTGGGTGGGTGAGTTGTGGGAGAGATATGGGTGGTTAGTGGGTGGGAGTCAGAATTTTTATTGTTATCGAAATATCGTTTTTCATCAATCGTTTCAATTTGGCCTATCTGTGTGTGCGTGTGTGCTATAGTAAACAATGTCAGCAATACGTAGGGGTGGATGTTTGGGCCGTCGAACGCAGGAACACATGTTCGTAATATTACAGCAGCAACAACAGATGTGGCCGTCTGTGGCCGAGTGGTTAGTGTGCTGGACTACTGGGCGGGAGGTCGTGGATTCGATCCTGCCTCTGAACATCTTATAATAAAAGTTTTTTTCTTTTTTTAGAAAATAGCTTTTAAACATAGCTGTGAAGTATCTAGCTATGAAAAAGCAAATTCTCAAACTTTGCCGTTCAGATTCGACGTTGAACTGTAGGTCCCCTTCTCTTGTGCGAAAAATTAAAAGCCCACACGCCAAGAGATTGAGAGAAGCTTGGCTTGGCTCCGTTGGAGGAGCTGTATAGCCAGAACTACCAGAAATTGAGACGCTTCCAGAACCATTGAGCGGCTTGCTCATCGGCACGGACTTAGATATGCATTATGCTGTTTCTGAAGTCCATTTGTAGATTTAATTCATGCTTTTAAATGACTTCGTTCGGGTCAAATGAAAAAGTGGAGAATACTTAGGCAAATGGTCAGCAACTTATTTCAACCTTCAAAGCCAAAGGCTAAGTGTACCATAAAGTAGGATCATTGCAGTCAAGGCCAAATGAAACACATGACTTTTTACAAATCAACTTCCTGGGATCGTGTGGATGCACGTTGCGGCTACAATAACCTAAATTTGAAAATCCCTTTTGAATGAGCACAATAAATTTAAAAAAATATTTTATAGTTCACATGCACAGTGACAATCACACTATTGTTATCAATCCTGATAAAACACCAGCTGGAAAGCACTTGCGTAGATTTAATGCAACTACTATTAATGACCTTGTTGTGATTCGAAGAAGGAAACATAAGCTGTGAAAAAATTTATATTGTGTGTTATGCACATATATAGAGTACTCACTGTACTTAACATGCATTAGCTAACTCACATTGTAACACTCAGTTGAACACTCCCAAGAACAATCCAAGTGCAAAGTAGTGCAATCACACCAATATGAAATGAACTCCATAAGTGCTGCGTCGGCATGTTCACCATAAGCTAGCGCGCAAATTATATGATCAATTCTATGTGCACATATCACTCTCTCTCTCGCACAGCGCCGCTCTTACACAGCGGTGTAAATACACTCAGAAAAAAAAAAAAATTTTTGTACTTGAATTAAGTACGAACTGCATTAATAGTACGGTAAGTACGCAAATACTTGACTCAAGTAAAAATCCTTATTTCAAGGTACGATTTTTCCAATCCCAAAATACTTGTTTTAAGACTGTGTTGGGATATTTTAAGTAAGTTTCGAACTATTAAAATACCTTTTTGGTTATTGATTATACTTACTCTTAAAATCAGTGTAAAAAGGTTCTTCATGGAAATCCCATCAATTTTAAAGACAACCCCAAAACCATCCAACCAAACATAAGCACAAAATGTTCTTCGTGTAAGCCCATAAAATTCTAAGCTTTCCCAGTACTAGGTATCTGTATAATATCAAAATCTATAGGAAATGAATTAACCAAAGACCAAAATGTTTATACTGTAGGTCACTCCATAACCAAAGTGTTACAACCAGAAGGGAATTTAATGAACAGACTCAACTTAAATAATTCATATTTTTCGTAGCACACTTTTCGGAGCTTGCATTGAATGAAAGTCTATTCTGTACTAAGTACAAGAAATTTTGTACTTGAACTAAGTCCGATTTTTTCTAAAATTTCTAGGCTAACTGTAAGTACAAAATGTTCTTGATTAAAGAACATTTGTTCTCATTTCAATAATTCTAGTAGTCGCTTTTCTATGCTAGAATGTTTTGTACTTAAATTAAGTACACGCAAGAACAAAACATACTTGAAATTTCAAGTACAAGACGGTATCCCGATCGATCTAGAACTCTGCCGGTCGTTTTTTTCTGAGTGTACCTAACACATAGGCGAGCGCTCTAGTGCCTCGATGAGTGTGTTTTAATATCACTAACTATCCTCCTGGCATGTGGGGCATATTATCACCTGGTCGAAAAAACAAGAAAGTGCGCTCGATTTTAATGCATATCGTATGATGAATCGAAGCGGCTAGGACAATGTCTTGAGGTGTGTCAACAATTCATTGTAGAGAGTAAAGGACTGGACCGAAACTGCGTGCGGAAGAATACATTAAACCGAAGTATTCACCAAAATATTTACTAAAGCATTAATTTATATGGCAGAACAACGTTTTGCCGGGTCAGCTAGTTTCTAAATAAAATTGATGTTTCATTGGCTACACCTAACACTTGATGCCAATACCAATCATACGCAGTGTGGACCCAAACGTATCAACTTGACCTTAAAATCAATTGAATTGCAAAATAATTTCAAAATATCAGCAGAAAACAAGTGCTTTAACACACACACATGAGAGGAGAGAGAGAGAGACACATTTCCATTGCAACTTTAACCACTTGTTAAACCATAATACATATCCAATATCAAAACAAACGCAACGTGTGCGCAGAGAGAGAGAGAGAGAGAAAGAGGGAGAGTCGCTCTCCCTCTCCCCAATGCATACACACCACAAATGTACACCAATTGGCGAGTGAAAATTGAAGGAGTCTTGGCTCTGGGCTATCCTCTGCCAGTTCGACACGAGAGCTCAGCGAGTGCGCACACGTGAGGCGGATAAACTCCGAGTACGAAATCAGTAAACAACGCGTCCAACTGCGGAGAAGTGGCCACCAGCTGAATCTTAAGGCCTCAGTATGCCCGAAATCATAGAGCTGAATGTTGGCGGTGTCAACTATACGACCACACTGTCCACCCTAGTTGAGGATAAGACCACGCTGTTGCATCAAATGTTTGGCGAGGGACGCGACGCCCTGGCCAAGGATAGCAAGGGTCGCTATTTCCTGGATCGGGATGGTGTGCTCTTCCGTTATATATTGGACTTTTTGCGTGACAAGAGCTTGCATCTGCCAGAAGGCTTTCGCGAATTGCAGCGCCTCAAACGGGAAGCGGAGCATTTCAAGCTCAGCGCCATGCTGGACTCCATACGGGGCAAACGGGATGAACGTCCGCCGGGCTGTATTACCATAGGATATCGTGGCAGTTTCCAGTTTGGCAAGGACGGACTGGCCGATGTGAAGTTCAGGAAGCTGTCGCGTATACTGGTCTGTGGCCGAGTGGCCCAGTGCCGTGAGGTCTTTGGGGATACCTTGAATGAGTCCAGAGATCCGGATCACGGTGGTCCCGATCGGTATACCTCCCGCTTCTTTCTCAAGCATTGCTTCATCGAGCAGGCCTTTGACCACTTGCATGACCATGGCTATCGCATGGCTGGCAGCTGTGGCTCGGGAACGGCAGGCTCGGCGGCAGAGCCTAAGCCAGGTGTGGATACCGAGGAGAATCGATGGAATCATTACAATGAGTTTGTCTTTATAAGGGACTAAATGGCAAAGGAATCCCAGCTATCCTCCCCACTGAGTCTCTCAACCCACCTTTTTCCAATTACAAAACAACAAAATGGGAACATTCTTAATGTACAACCAGAAAAACAGAAGGATCCAGCAGTATTATTTTTCTTGGATTTCTCGCATTTGTTGAACAGTGAAAAAATTACATGGTGCATGTCGTAAACAAATTAAAATTAAACACATAAACAAAGATGGAATGGAAAACTTGAAAGCAAAACAAAAATAGACTTTTGGATTTTTAGTGGATTTAATCTATAGTCAATCAATCAGACAACATAAAGAACAATTTCGAATACGGGTTAAATCTTTGAACAAATACAAACTTAATCTCTGCCACAGGCAACATCTGGCACCCATAAAAAACCAAACAATTATCAGCAAAAAACAAATAATAAAACTAAATACATAACCGAATACAACTTTAACCAAACCAAAAGCCAAAACCCTAAATTCCATTTTCAAATATGTGAAAATCTAGAACATTTGAGTGAATTAAAAAGAAACACTTTGCCAAAAATGGACACAAAGTACTTCCACACCCAAAAAAAAACATTACAAATAAAAATTTGCTGAACTTTTGAAACAAAAGAAGAATAAAAGTCTACCCTCTGTTTCAACTTTTGAAAATAAACATTAAAATGTATACTATTCCGCTGGCATTGCATTTCAAAATTCCCCCATTATCACAACATTATATCGATGCCATGATTACTATACAAATAATATACAAACCATTGTCGATAATGTTTAGTATTACATAAATATAATTCAATCCGCATAAAGTAAACACACAAAATTGTATTATTAAATTGATTTAAAAAAAGCTAAAGCTAAAATTAAACTTAAACTAAACTAAAAGTAAACACAGAATGTAAAATGTATTTAGAAAGCAAAGGCCTATCGCAGTGCAACAAAAAGCAACTACTTATATATAAATGTAAAGATATAACGATATACATACACATAAAATAATAAATGGAAATGAAAAACAAACAAGACTAAAGTACAACTTGTGGATAAGTGGGAGAAAGGTTTGTGTTTGCTGAAAACTTGCAGCTGGTTTTTTTTATATTATTATTTTACAGTTTACACAAGCTTCCGCAAGCTTGTGAAGGATAACTGAAAACTGGCATCAACATTTCAAATGGACAAGGCATAATTAATATGCAACAAAACAGAACGTCAAAACTGACGCTGAGAAAAATCTATTAACTTTTTATAAGTTCATCTGAAAGTGAAACAAAACCCGAATTTAGATTTTCAATTCCGGTTCTGGTACATACCAAAATTTTTGTTTTGACAAAAGGTTCTGTTTTGGTTCTCCTTTATTTCGGTGTTCAGTTCCGTATCGTTACCTAGATTTTTATTTCTGTGGACCGGTAAAATTTCTGACATTTTAAAACTTAACTCTAAAGTGGGTAAGCTAGCGAATCACATGTAAGTGTACATAAATTTGGGAAATGCAACATTTTTCTTTGGTAAGTTCTCCATCCGTTTTTTATTTTCGCCCAAAAGTATTTCCATTTTTTCACAAAATGTCTGCACTTTTGATTTCAATGATTTAAAACAAACTTTTACCTATTCTTGGGGGATACGAACTCAGTTTCCTTGAACTGACATTCTATGCGACTGCGCCACGTCACGCATCTAAGATGAGCCAACAAAAAGCTTACTAGTAGTGGTAGTAGTGCTTTATTTTATTCACAAAATTTGGTTTTAAAGTGTACATAGTTGGTGACCTACAATCCCAATTTTTTAAATTGCAGAGGGTGCAGATCGCTTCTGTATCGTTGACATAAGGGCGGGAACGTAGGTTCAGCATTTCCCCCTAAAAAAATTTGTAAGGTTGTTGTTGTCGTGAAAATAGTGGCTTTCCCCCAATGAGTAGCTTAAATTTCTGTAAAGTATCCTCGTCAAGCTGCTCCTAGCTTGCTGCATAAAATCAGGGTGAGATTTTTGAACGGTTCCTTGCAATATTATTCTATAAGATCTCTCTCACGTATTTGAATTAGTCAGCTCCAAATTATCATTAAATTCTTCTGCAAGTGTTCTCCATGTTTCGAAGAACTGGCTTCGACTCAACAGCTGGGATTTGGCAACTACGGAAGCTAAGCGGGTCTTAGGCATTTGAAAAATTTTCCTTATATAAGAAAAATGTAATCCTAGCGTTTGGGTATAGAGGGTCGATAGTCCAGTTTCCACAAATAGGGCAACTAAAAGCTTAGTGAAGGTGTATTCATTGTGTGTTCAATTTGTGTTCATTATTGTCTGCTTGTAATTCTCAAGTTTAAATTCCACACTTTAATTTTAAATGACTTTTGTCTTGTTTTTTCATTGAAATTGATGAAATCAAAAAGAAAAAAAGAGGCAAGCTAACTTCGGCTCGACCGAAGTTTATATACCCTTGGAGCTTGATATGTGCCTGACAGTTTGTATGGCAGCTATACTATATAGTGGTCCGATTTCGAAAAATTTTGGTGAAATGATGTAAAATCATTAAAAACTTATAAATACGGGCGTTGGGAGCTATAACATTGAAAACAAAAAAGTTTTTCTCACTAAGACTTTTTTTTAGACCTAACTTTTGTATGGCAGCTATACTATATAGTTGTCCGATTTCGACATGGCTTGGTGAAATTATGTGAAATCACTAAAAACTTATAAATACGAGCGTTGGGAGCGATAACATTGAAAACAAAAAAGTTTTTCTCACTAAAACTAGTTTTTCAACCGATCGTTCCTATGGGAGCTATATGCTATAGTCATCCGATCCGGCCGGTTCCGACAAATGTGCAGCGTATTTATACCAAAAGACTTCGTGCAAAGTTTGGTTACGATAGCTTTAAAACTGACGGAGGAGATAGCATAGAAACAGACGGACGGACAGACGGACAGACGGACATGGCTATATCAACTCAGCTCGGCATGCTGATTAAGAATATATATACTTTATGTGGTCGGAGATGCTTCCTTCTATGCGTTACAAACATCCGGACAATTTTAATATACCCTCTCCAAGGGTATAAAAATAATTAAATCAAAAACTTCGGTTGAGCCGAAGTTAGCTTCCCTCAATTTTTTTTGAATAATTTTTAATTAACAATGTCTTCACCAAACTCAATGTTTCTCAAGCACAAATAGGTGAAAATAGCTGTCATTGTATTTCCGTCCATCTGATCTCTTAACCCAGTTCACAACCCAGTTAAATTTGATGCAATTCGAGGTCGTTCATGAGGGCAAACGGCCTTCAAACAACAGAGCACAGAGTAACAAACGCATCTCACAAGAAGGCTGAACTTGAACAATTCATCAATGCACCTGGAACCAGCAGGTTTCTGTTCCACTGCTTGATTCGTGTTCTACCGATCCACTTGACTGACTTTTCAATCGGGCAATGAGCGTTTTTACTATTTGGGCCAATAAAAAAGAAAAGTACATACATATATCGCTCACTTACTTCAATATTGGCATAACTCAAAGTAATCCATTTTGAGAAAAACACGTTTAAAGTTATAAATGGATTTAACCCAGAAAAAATTGGTTATTTATAAAACTTGAATATATGATGTTTTAACTGAAAGCCGAAGAATGTTTGCTCAATATCGACAGCAGGACAACTGAGATGTGACGTTTTTGCATTAACATAAAATTTTGAAACTGTAAGATGATATTACGACATATTCTCATCTCACATGGAAACTAGAAGAGATATCAATACGAAAATTTGTACACAATATAGTACACAGCGAATATTTCTACATCATTAAGTCAAAATCGTATTTTTTGGGTAATGCCGGTATTGAACTAAGTGAGCGCTTTGTACAAATTAGCCATTTATGTTCCCTTACATACTTGCATATAGACCTACTAATGTACTTTGTACAATGAAAAAACACATATAAATATAGTTTTCACTTCTTCTTTTTCTCAGGGGCATGCAAACATTAGCATTACCGACATACATAAAAGCAGGCTATTTAACTTTCTAAGCACATAAATACTAAATATTTATGAATATGCATGTCCCATAAAAAAATGAATCAAAGATTATATATCATTGGACTGAGCATCATCTTACATTGAACGTACGTAAATTCGTAAACAGTAAAGTCATCTTAAGTCATCCATACTCCTAAAAAATACAAAAGTGAAATACTGCCGAGTCACATTTGAACTTAGCTTTGGATCTTGTAATTCTTAAACTAGTTCCCTGCTCGTTAGAATAGAAATCTTCTTATTCTTCATCTTTATTTGCCATCACAACCGTTTGACGGTCTCGGCCTCAGCAAATAATGCCCGCCAGTCGCTTCTGCTTCGTGCGAGCTGGCACCAGTTTTTCACACTAAGCTTCGAAATGTCTTTCCGCCCCTGGACGTCCCATCTTAGTGGTGGTCATCCCACCTTGCCTTGTCCCAGTTCTTTCGCATTCTTCTTGTAGACCATTTTTGCTGGTGCTTGTTCGTTCATTCGGGTAACATGTCCTAGCCAGCGCAGCCGCTGTTGCTTTATGCGCTTAACTAGATTGGTGTACCCATAAAGCTCATACAGTTCCACATATAATTGTACACACAGACTTTAGAAACAATTCTTGTTGTCACTCTCTCACGCTCTACACCGTTGGCTGTTAACAGCTCTGAATATAGAGATGACACTATTTCACGCACTCTTCAAAAAATTTTTAATATCGGTTTCGGTACTGGATCCGGTTCTTTGATTCCTTGGCTCTTACCTACTATTCGGCCCCGTTCTAGTCTAGAAATATCTTTTTTATTGTTATTATATATTTAAACGGTTTATTAGGGTCTTAGAAACATCTTGCAAAACTTTGAAGTAGATCCGACAACATATTAAATAACAACAAACAAAATCATTTTTGTTTTGCGATCCTCATATGAAAACAAATTTCAACGACCCTCGTATTTAATAAAATATATGTCTTACATTTTCTCAAATAAAAAAATATTCGTTGTTTTTTAAAACTTGTTTTGAAAAAAAATTATACTTGGACCTAAATTCTCCAAAACTGTTTGAACTGTGAAAGCTTACGCCCAAATGCATTTAATTCATGATGTAAATAAATTGTCAAAAATCAATTTTTTTTTCAAATAGCCGACTTTTTTATAAATTAAATTTTGGTTCATGATTCTGCTTTGAGCCATAAACGCAATTATACTAATAAATTTCCCGTTTTCCGTTTTGCTTTGAGATAATGATGACTCCCGTACAGGGCTGTAAAAGTATGATTCATTTTTTTCACAAAAACTTAACACAAATTTGAATTAATACAATAGTTCCAAAATCAGAATTGAATTGATTTTGATTTAACTCATGTAAACAAAAAATAATTTAATTAATTTTGTATAAATTCAAATAAATTAGAAAATTTGTAAGTTCATTCATTTAATTTAAAACAGAATTAACTTAACTCTTCTACCAACATCATTTTGTCACATAGCCTGCTTAAAATTACCTGCAATCTGTAAAATTATCTTTAATTTAAACAGGATTTGTAACAAAATGAAAATGAATTTCCATTCATTTGAATTTATACAAATTTAATATTATTATTTTTTTTAAACGAGTTAAATAAAAATCAATTCAATTCTGACTTCGTAAAAATTGTATTAATTTAAAATGTGTTAAGTCGATGCCTGAATGATTCCCGGAATATCGGAAGAACTATACTCAAGCTTTGACCTAAAGAAAGTTACTTCCCACCCCCTGGCATCCCTCATTTTTCAATACATGTAGTGGCGCCATCTATTGTTAGGCAGCGCAGGAATATTTCATATATATTTTTGCTATTTTATTCAAATCTGAATATGCCTGCCACCTTCCACCGAACGTTATGAGTTCATCTACCATAAAATGGACTCGCAATGCGGAACAGGTTCGATTGTGTAAACGCTACAAAAAAGAAAAATATCAATATTATTATAACCTCTTGGAAGGGCGGAAAAACTTACTTTGACCCCAAGTTGATTATTTTTACTCGAAGAACATAAAAATTGTATGCATGTTCTCAAAATAAATTGAATTTTCAGGCAAGCAATGAAAACAAAAAGAAAAAGGAGTAGAATGGATGGGGACTTGTTGACTTTTGCCTGTTATATACATTCCCTTTTGCTTTATAAGTTATTTTAATTAAAATGGAATAATCTTTGATTGTCATAAAATAATTTAACCGAAAATGTAAAATTTATGCCATTTTTCCGCTGATTACAAATTAGAATTGACTTTTCGTGGAATTTGCCGCTGCTGTCCCTCATTAGTTTCAAAATTTTATATTTATGGAAATTTATTTATTCATTGGCCACAAAATTTGCTGACGTGGATTG
The DNA here is from genome assembly GCA_018904275.1 of Lordiphosa clarofinis. Lineage (NCBI taxonomy): Eukaryota > Metazoa > Arthropoda > Insecta > Diptera > Drosophilidae > Lordiphosa > Lordiphosa clarofinis. The sequence goes on along the minus strand of JAEIGQ010000235.1, from coordinate 251,793 downwards.
TGGCAATAAAATTCATGAACTTTGACTGGCACCTTATTAAAATTGACAAGAGCCGCACAAAAAGTGCGCCAACAACAAAATCATAAATGAATTAAATATACATTTGACACAAGCACAAAACAAACAAAAGTCACAAACTTGGCAGTCAAATGCCTAGAAACAAAGAAAAAATGTTGAATGGGCACGACCTTTAAAGCGGCAGAATGAAAAACAGTTTCTCATTTGTTTAAATTCAAGGCAGGCAACAGTCATTTACTCGGGACAAGGGGGAAAGAAATGTGGAAATTAAAAGGGGAAAAAGTAAATGCTTTCTTACTGCTATTTTTCTTTTACACTCTGTGTGTGTGTGTGTGTGTCTGAAGGAAAGGTAAAGCAACAGAGTCCGCCAATTGGAAATGCAGCGCCTAAAAGCAGGCAACAAAACACAGACACACTCGCAGGCATCTCTGTGCGCCTCCTGCATACTAAGCAACAAGCAGCGCCTGAGCCTTTTCCTTCCTTTATGGACTAAACGAACTCAAGATGTACACAATATGCAAAGTATATTACACTGAGAGATAGCTTTTGGGATCAGCTTTCCTGTTCGATTTAATTTTTTCATCGATTTCTGACTTGATGCCATTTTTTCTGTCTCTCACGCTAAATTACCTTGATTTGATTGCCCTGGGTGATTAACATTTCGCCGACTCTTAACAAAGGGAACTTTGTGCTGCTCGTGACACGCTGTCAGTTTCAATTAGTTTCCGCTGAAATGCTAACCCAGACTCAGCTTGAGGCATTTTAATGAAGAGCACAAGGCGCCGTCAGTTGCCTTATTAATTCATAAATAGAAACCTCGCCCAGCTAGGTGGCAGGGTGGCTTAAATTTATGTCACTTCATTTAGTGCAAGGTGTGTGTGTGCCTTTTAAAATGTGTGTAGCACACTTTGTTCGGGCACAATTAGCGCATAAATTTCCACTGACTTTTTCACTCGACAAACTCAGCTCGCTCTTTTAATGTAGGTGAGTATTTAATTAACTGCTTATATGCACTTCAACGTTGCCAGTTGAGTGTTCAGCCGGATTACCTGCTTGGATAAGCTTAATTTGAGTCTTTCATTTTCGACTTAATTGAAAACATAAAAGCAAAATACTTAAAAATGTTTAAGCTATTTGAGACTCTTCACAACTGTCGGAACCAGCAAAGATTATACACCAAAAAGTTAGTCAAAGCAACGCAGGACTTTTAGAAGCCTTAGGATTTAGATTTTTGAACTGTAAAGTGTGAGTTCAGGTATCTACGATTGGGACTCAAATACGAGGCGCTTAAAAATAAAGAAGCGACTAATCTGTTATCAACAAATTAGAAAAATCCAAAAATAAAAAAAAAAAAAAAAAAAAAGAAGTAAAAAAAAAAAAAAAAAAAAAAAAAAAAAAAAAAAAAGAGAGGAAAAAAGTTTATACAAAATGCGAGACGAATAAACGAAGCCGATGTAAATGCTCAATGTATTTGTTGTTGTTAACATATGACCGGCGCGCTCCAGTTGTTGTGGTTGACTTCGGAAAGCTTGTACCTCTTGTGACTGAGAAGAACGCAGTTGCTACATTCTGACACTCGTAAATTCATTTCTTTCATGTAATTGTTGATCTGTTTTTTATGTTCTAAGATTTTGCATGTTCCTGCATTCGTTTGACGGCCCAAACATCCACCCATACATGTTGTTGGCATTGTTTACTATAACACACACAGATAGGCCAAATTGATGAAATCGATATTCCGATAACGATAATAATGAAACACAGATGAGCGTGGGACGCTCAAATCACCTAGCGTTATGAAATATATTTATAAGCTGCCAAAAATATGCAATAACGAGAAGGTCAAGCTAACTTCTTTGCCGTAGTTTTAATACCCTTGCAAATGTTTTAATACAACAGAGTTTACGAACGTCAGCATTAAAACAAACCATTTTTCTGATAAAAGCCACTTTTCGACCGATAATTTCTATGGCAGCTATAAGATATAGTCATCCGATTTTGACAAAAACTTCCAAATTTGTGTAAAAGCGTATAAAACTAATAATTGCCGAAGCGGAAGGCGTTCACATTAAAAACAAAAAAGTTTTCTCACAAAGATCCACTTTTCGACCGATAATTCCTATGGCAGCTATAAGATATAGTCATCCGATTTTGACAAAAACTTCCAAATTTGTGTAAAAGCGTATAAAACTAATAATTGCCGAAGCGGAAGGCGTTCACATTAAAAACAAAAAAGTTTTCTCACAAAGATCCACTTTTCGACCGATAGTTCCTATGGCAGCTATAAGATATAGTCATCCGATTTTGACAAAAACTTCCAAATCTGTGTAAAAGCGTATAAAACTAATAATTGGCGAAGCGGAAGGCGTTCACATTAAAAACAAAAAAGTTTTCTTACAAAAACCCACTTTTCGACCGATAGTTCCTATGGCAGCTATAAGATATAGTCATCCGATCCGGTCGGTTCCGACATATTAGCAGTGTGCCGTAATAAGAAGACTCTGTGCAAAGTTTCAGCTCGATAGCTTTAAAATTGAGAGACTAGTTTGCGTAGAAACAGACAGACAGACAGACGGGCAGACAGAAGGGCGGACAAAGCTCAATCGACTCAGCTCGTCGCCCTGATCAAGAATATATATAGTTTATAGGGTCGGAAATGAATATTTCTATGCGTTGCAAACTTCTGGGCAAAATTATAATACCCTTTGCAAGGGTATAAAAATTTCAATCAAATAGTTTAAGGCGTTTCGGAGAAGTTTGCTAGGAGTTTTATATTCTCTCATTCAACACTCTTCTCTCAACTTTTTAATTTTAACAAAAAAAATCCGAAATAAGATCTCGACATGCTCACCAAAACGTAACGTTTTTTGTTAACTTTATAAGAAATTTCAAAAATCGCCAAAATCGAAAAAGAAAGGAAAAGGGTTTTTTAAAACGGGATTTCTTAGGTTTGGTTTATAAGAGAGGTCTCAAGTTGATATTGGTATTGTATATTGGTAAAAGTATTTTGCTATATCGACTCAAATTATAATTTTATAGATTTTTAAATTATTTAATAATATTATAATATAATGCAGCCGTAGGAATGCTGAAAATGGTTGTGGTATAGTTTACTTTGAAAATTCTGGTCACTTTAATCTAAAACTAAATTCAATTTATCAAAGCCATCGTAAGACAGCTATATGATATAGACGTTCGATCTGCGTGATGCTGATATTGTTAAAACGCTTGATAGATGTATATTGAGCACAATTGGCCACACAAGTTTCAGTGAAAAAGCTTTGAGTCTGACTGCGAGTCGCTTCATTTAAGGGCATTTTTATACCCTTGGAGAGGGTATATTAAAATTGTCCGGATGCTTGTAACGCAGGGAAGGAAGCATCTCCGACCACATAAAGCATATATATTCTTGATCAGCATGACAAGCTGAGTTGATTTAGCCATGTCCGTCTGTCCGTCCGTCTGTCCGTCCGTCTGTCCGTCCGTCCGTCTGTCCGTCTGTTTCTATGCTATCTCCTCCGTCAGTTTTAAAGCTATCTTAACCAAACTTTGCACGAAGTCTTTTGGTACAAATACGCTGCACATTTGTCGGAACCGGCCGGATCGGATGACTATAGCATATAGCTCCCATAGGAACGATCGGTTGAAAAACTAGTTTTAGTGAGAACAACTTTTTTGTTTTCAATGCTATCGCTCCCAACGCTCGTATTTATAAGTTTTTAATAATTTTACATAATTTCATTAAGCCTTGTCAAAATCGGACAACTATATAGTATAGCTGTCATACAAAAGTTAGGTCTGAAAAAAAGTCTTTGTGGGAAAAACTTTTTTGTTTTTAATGTTATCGCTCCCCAACGCTCGTATTTATAAGTTTTTAATAATTTTACATAATTTCATTAAGCTTTGTCGAAATCGAACCACTATATAGTATATCGCCATACAAACTGTCAGGCACATATCAAGCTCCAAGGGTATATAAACTTCGGTCGAGCCGAAGTTAGCTGGCCTCTATTTTTTTTATTTGTTTATTACTACAAAAATTAATATCTTTTAAGCTATAAAAGTCTCCATCTATTTGAAAACACCATACTTTCTTCTGTTTAGGGCAATAAATTGTGCATCCTTAGAAGCTATATCATGACTTCCAAATCATATCAGCAAGGTAAAGTTGCTGACTGGTTCACACGACCCTGGCTTACTGCGCCTCAAGGCAACTGACACCTCTGAGTTGCGACAACAGTGAAATTAAACAACGTTTAACGCGCAACGTTTCTCGTCAAATCAAGAGAGGAGGTTATTCCGCCAAACACATTTGGTTGGAATAAGACACTTAATGAGGCCACACGACCAACAAATGTAATGATACTTCGCTAATCACACGTTTATGCAAATATCTCGTGAGCCTGACGTGCTGGGAGAAAACGGACAATTTATCTGAGTTCAGCGGCCAAAAATACTTAAGGAACAGTTGCTAACTTCTCTGTTGCAAAAGTTGACCTTTTTTTGTAAACTTGTGTAATTAATCTTAAATGACAGTAGAGCAAGGTTTTCCAAAAAGAGGGCTAAAATGTGACTGCGTCTCTCTCTCTGGTCAGTATCTTCGTGCCCCAGGGGCTATGACTGGGGAACTCTGCAGTAGATTTTGTCAAACCAATTAAGATATTGAAAGATTTAAGCCGTCGCTGAATTTCGAGTAAGGAAAAAACAGCGGTGGATGAGCCTAAAAGCTAACCACATGAGACAACCATCAGCGGAGGTAGAGATAAACAACACTTATCATTTGGTTTTGCTTAAATCATTAAGTTCCTCTGTTTTCTGATGTGACCACACAAACCAACCCAGCAAAAGAGAACACGAAAATGAAATGTAAGGATATGTATATCTCTTCAAAAGTTGACAGAAGGAAGTATCAGCAACATGTTGTTAACCCAATGACATCACAGCCATGTGGGCAGGGTTCAAGGTCAAGCCGGTGTTGTTGGGTCGCACGCGATTACGATTTACTTTAATTTATTTTTATTTCCAGTGCTTAAAGCGTCACAAAAATTTGTGTTAATTCCCCTCCCACATCCGCATATATACAGATGGAAAGGCATTTTAGTGTTTATGTGGCAAATGCCCGCATCATTCGCCATACTAAAGAGCGATACCCTTCATTTACAGCTCGAATTTCCGTTAGTTTTAAGGCCCAAACGTGCGCCACATAAGCAACTTTGTTGATACATTCGGCCAGGTCATAAAATAAAAATTGCGGACCAGAACTATTTTATGCCCATTTTAAGCTATTAGGTTTTCCTCCTGCGTCATATCAGTTAAAAATTACTGATTGATCAAACCACAAATTTTTTACAAAATTAAATTTGTTTAGAGAAAAAAAAAAAAAATTATAAAACTCTAATTTTTGACATGCCTCCTGTGAGGGTTGAACTCACGACCTTTGGTTTACGAGACCAACGCTCTACCACTGAGCTAAAGAGGCGCCGCCTAAGCGGCGGCCAAATGCCTTATACAAAACACGGGACTGTGCAATACATTCTCTTAAGAGCGCTGCTGTGCTGAAAGAGAAACTGTCATAAGAGAGAGATAAAGAGAGAAGAGAGAGAGAGAGAGCGTTGGATCTTTAATGCAGAGCGGGTTGATTTGTGCAGCTGAAAGAGAATTAAGCAGCAAACTAAACATTTTTGCTGCTGAATGTACCCAAAACCAAAACAAAATTCAATACAAGATTTGAATAATTATTTTTCCTTTTGCATGTATTATTAATGTTAATAATTGGCTCCCACATGTAAATTGGGCTTCCATATAAATGTTAAGCACGTAGAAATATACCATTTTGTTAAAATGTTGGTTTAATTAATATTAATTAGAGTTTTAAATAAAAAAAAAAATTAAAAATAATTAGCAACTCTAATTATTAAGCTGCCTCCTGTGAGGGTTGAACTCACGGCCTTTGGTTTACGAGACCAACGCTCTACCACTGAGCTAAAGAGGCGACGCGCAGAACGGCGCAAAATACCCTTTAAAAACCTAGCGTCAGACACGTCTTGGGGAAAGCTCGATCCGATCATGCTTAAAAGAGGCAAAGTAGTTATTTAATTACACACCTGTGTTTGTCTCTTAAACTTTAGATAAATAACTGAGAAAAAACCAAGTACCCAATGACTTCATTTATAATTCAATGACTTCATTTACAAGTTAACTTATTTTGCTATATCCACACGGCCATTAATCCAAAAATAATAAAAGTACGGTCGAAATAATAAGAAGAGCACAAAAGATGTCCCATAAAATTATTAGAATAATTTTTTATAACTTCATCAACTTTTACACGCTATGAATCCAGGGTTTGTCAAAAAGTGCTCGACCAAAAAGTGAATGTGTGTAAATAAAGAATTCTGGGACGAATTGGCAAGGCAAAAATCCGCTTTAATTTTGACTTATTTTTTCTCGATTTTATTTAAGACGAAAACTGTTCGAATTTAAGAAGGCGGGGAAAGTGCGTTATTCACGAAAAGTCCGGTTGAAGGATTGTATTAAATGTAGATAATTTTGGACACCTCAATTAATAAAACATTAAATGTAAAAAAAAAATCTCCTAGGGGCACTTGATCCCACGATCTCGACATTTTCTAATCGAATGTCTTGTTCACTCGACCCCAGTCCTTGTTGCTCGTTGAGCGGCAAAGTGCCAACTATACGCCAGGTCTTGCTTAGCCTTAATTACCGAAGTCAAGGTTCCAAGTTCAAGTCCACCCAGTAAAGTGTTTTATTAATTGGTGATAATCAAAATGAATGATTATTATTAAGGATCAACACGGCATTTATCACTGTAGTACAATGTTCTCACCTCAAGAACCGAACAACTTAAATTGAGTTGATATTGTTCCGTTTTTAATAACATATTAACTCAATTGGTAAAAAAATTTGCTTGATTTTGGACCAGGTGTGAGAGGATTCCTCACATTTGGGAGGAATAGGGAAAGAGAGTGGACATACCTCTTGGGATTGGAAGGGAAGGCAAGAGGCTTCTGGATATACTCTGCTGCTTCACCCCTATCCATATATTCAGTAAGATCAGAGACATGGCTTGTAAAACAAACTTTGACGACACCACCCAACTCCTTCTGACTCGTTTGATTTAAGTTGTTCAGAAAACGGCTCTGTGAAATTAGACCGCGTGAATTTAGACCGCGGTGCATTTTGTATGGCGGCCTAATTTCATTCTGCAAAATGAATTTAGACCGCCAGCTCAAAATGAAATTAGCCCGCGCGGCCTTATTTCATTTTTCAAAATGAATTTAGGCCGCGATCACAAAATGAAATTAGACCGCGGGCTTGTACAGATGTGCAAAAGTATGTTGATAAATTAAGTGATTTGCATTGTGCAAAATTTTCATTATTTTATTTAAAAAATTGAATCGATGTTAGCGCCGCTGGCGAAAATTTGATAATTTTTCATTATTTATTTTTAATACTTATATGGTTTTTAACTTAATGTTAGCGCCGCAGGCAAAAATTTGATACAAAAAAATCGCGCGATTTTTTTGTATCAAATTTTTATTATTTCTTATAGTTATATTTAGATAATTTCTTTTACTAGAAATCCAAAAATACATTTTATTTGTAATGGCGGTCAAATTTCATTCTGCAGAATGAAATTATACCCCTCGAACTAATTCATTTTGCAGAATGAAATTAGACCGCGCGGCCTAATATAATTTTGTAATGGCGGTCTAAATTCATTTTGAAAAATGAAATAGGACCGCGCGGTCTAATTTCATTTTGTGATGGCGGTCTAATTTCATTTTTGCAAAATGAAATAAGGCCGCGCGGGCTTATTTCATTTTGTAATGGCGGTCTAAATTCATTTTGCAAAATGAAACTAGACCGCCGACGGCGGTCTAAATTCACGCGGTCTAATTTCCATCACCCTCAGAAAACACAGAAAAATTTCTTTTGGCTTGACTGGGAATTGAACCGGCTACCTTTTGCACTTAACGTGTGGAATGACACGCCAACACATTCAGCCGTTGCAGACTTTTGCATAATTGACAAGAAGTTGTGTAGAAAAATCTCTAGAGAGAGATCAAAAAGAGAGCGAACTCGCTCTCTCTCTCCCTGTTATCTCACTCTGCCAAAAACCGGTTTTGAGGTTGTACAAAGCAAATATTAACCAATTGAGAACAAACTCATTCCAGGAACATTTGTTCTCAAGAATTTTGATAACATCTTGTCCCTATTTTAAGTAAAAGGCAACTTATTTTTTAAACCGGGTTTTTCTCTTTTATGCAGTTGCTAGTTGTTCACTACCCAGAAACCAGGCTTACATATATAAATAGTACTTTTACGTATATTTAAAAAAAATCCTTTCTCAATGTACCGCAAAATTACATTTCGTTCATAATAATATGGTAAGATTTTACGCTTGTCTTAATTTTAAAACCCCTCCGTTCTTGTTTTTTGAAACTGAAGAAAACCATTCTGGTAAACCCAGAAAAAAACATAAATATTAACCACCTTAACAGGCAAAAAATTTACAGGTAGCCTTGTTTGAAGACAACGACCATTTCCTTTTTAGACCAGAGGCGGCCAAATGGAGAGACTGCAGCCGTTTTACTGGCAATTCAGTGTTCCCCGACTCACACAACCAACCACTGATCTATACAATCCTTTTGCTCAGTCCCTCTTCCCTGTCGGCTGCGATTTATAAGAATTTTGCTTATATTTAAAGGCTTACAAAACATATACTTTAATAGGATTTTTGATTGCTGGGTATCCTTCTTAACAGGCCTAAGGCCTGTCTGAACATGTTGGATTGGTTTTTTGCAAACGTGAATGGCAAATTAACCATTCGCAATAATTGCGTTCAGCAGGTAAAAGCAGCCCTCCAAAAACAGTAATCAATCGAAATTGTTTGCAAACTGGGAATCAAATGCAGAACATAAGTCAGCCCAAAATGTTTTAAAAATAGAGTTTGCCACTTTTTCCAAATAATTAAAAATTATACAAAAAAAAAAAATAACTTCATCCAAAGTTGCCTCCTGTGAGGGTTGAACTCACGGCCTTTGGTTTACGAGACCAACGCTCTACCACTGAGCTAAAGAGGCGATGTGAGACGGGCTGCCAAATGCCATATACAAAACAAGGCCTGACAAGAGAGAGAGAGCATGAGGGCGAGAGTCAGATAAGCATTGAGAAGCATGCGCAGTGCACATTTTCGTTTGCTAAAACTTGTTAATGGAATTAAAATTAAAACTAAAGCATAATATTAATAATATTTAATTATGAATACAAATTTCTTACTTAATAAAAGTGGTAAAAACTCCAGAAGAGCTACAGCTGTTAAAACAATTTTTCAACTTTGTCGGCAAACATTTTTTTCCACTACAATTAGTTAAGTAAATTCATAGGCTGATAAGATTGTTTATTTATCTACTTCAATTAGCTACAATGTGTTAATAATGCATAAGTAATTAAAATAAATTAACCAAGACTTACACTTGAAGTTTTTGATTTGACAAACCGTTTCTAAAATAGAGACTATAGACTATATATTTCACATATATCTGTATAGATTGTAAACTGCTAAAGACTTACTTTTAAACTAATATAACAGAAAAACGATTTGTAGATTGAACTCAAATATAAATTTTAAACAGGGTCAAATGCAATGGTGCAGGTGTAAACTCTATAAAAACAGCCAGATCATATATATGGTCCAAGTTAATGAAACACTGCTGTAGTACGACGTTTTTTGGTATTTTTTTTGGACAAAAAGGTGATTTTTTAAAGAAATAATCCCGTTGGATTTTTTTTATTGCATTGAATTTTTGCATCAGAAATCAAACCTTAAGGCCTGTTCTCAGAAGCGCGGAAAATAAATTTTTATGACGCACTCCATATAAAAAAAACAGTGGCGGAAAGTTTCCGCGGCTGAATTTATTTTCTGTGTTCTGAGACACGCTAAATAAATGCCCAGTTGGCCTATCGATAGTTGACGTATCGATAGCGGTGTGGGTCGTGAGTGGATTGAAAGAACAGCTGATTTGATTTGCGGAAATAGCTGTAGCAATTTATTTTGACAAGATAAATTAATTATGGAGGAAAAATCACCTGAGCGCAAAAGGAAACGGATTGAAAGTTTCAGACGAGGGGAAGCCCCAAGCAAAGGGCCACAAATCTGCCCAACAAAATGACGAAATCGGCACTGAAGGGACGTACTGAAAACAGTATCCAATGCCAACGTGACGCTTGGAGACGCCTCGGTCGGTTGGCACGGTCGGAGGAAATCGGCAGGTGATAACCATACCCAACCCGGTCATCATTTTTACCACCACCACAGCGAAAACTGTGTCGACCACGGCCGGCTTCTCCTTGTTGGAGTTTAAAAATGAACCCAATGCGGAACAGCTGAAAATGGAGTTGGATAGCGATGCGACTGCTGTGGGCAGCAGTTATTGCTCCAGCGGTTCCCAAGGAGGAGGGTTTTGAATTTACGACAAATAAAACAAAATTTTTTGATGAAAACTAAAAGTATATTGGCCAATCTCTAGCGTAGCGTTTCAGTTGAGAGAAAAACGGTTTTACATCACAGGTCCATGATTTGCAGATACTCCAAGCAACCTTCCTGCACACGATAGAAGCATTCCTGCCAAGAATGAACAGTCAACCAACTTGGAATCAAGCCTTTAAATTGCTACCACCCACCCCTGTCTTGTCGAATATCTGGGCATTCATCAGGCCCGCATGATGCACTATGATCTCCAGATACTGCTCCATCTGACCCACACTGTAGGCCGATTAACCAAGCTTCTGCAAGCGATTATAATTGCCCGAACGGCAAACATCCAAAGAAGCCTCAATCACATCTAAAATAAATTGACCTTGTTGATGACATGCTCGGCCCCCTTGAGACGATAGCAGGACTGCAAAGTGGATCACCGCCCAATATCTGTACAGTTGTAGGCCTCCTCCTCAATCTGCACCTGCTCGAAGTCACAAATGTGTCTCAAACGGCCAATAATTTGATCCTCGCTCAACGCCTTATAACGGAATTTGGTGCAACGCTACCGGCATCAACATATATGTATGTGTTCCTGTTATTTTGGCAAAATACACCATTTAAATTTTTAATTTTTGTAAACAAAACAAAACGGCTGACCACCTGTGTGGCCGTTTCTGTATTTGGTCTCATTGGCTTATATATGGGCACACTAAAAATTTATTGTGGATGCTAAATAAATTAAGTGCAATTTAGCGTGCTAAATTTTTCGCGCTTCTCAGAACAGGCCTTAATGGAACACTTTAACACTTCCGTCTGTTTATCCGTCTGTTTACGAGCGTACACAGCACTCGTTTGCCACAACAACGAAGTGCAAAATAAGCGTGACTAAACATGCAACGCTAAAATGAGCATGTATGTTTTGCCGGCTTAAAAAAAAGAAGAAATCGCAGCTGCCAGAAATCTCGAAGGTGCAAATGCTTCAACTGTGCCTAAGACGTTGCAATGCAACCAAAAAAATTGAAATTTAATTAAAAGCGAAACCCGATTTTTGCTTCGCTCGAACAGAAAGAAATGAGAAAACACATATGTTGTTTTTATTGCGCTTAGCCATAAGCTTTGCGTAAAGGCTATACGCGCGGAAAACAACAACGAAATCGGTTTTAGAGTTTATCACTCCAAACTACCCTGGGAAAAAGTGGAATCAATCCATCAAGGACCAGTCCCTTGCTCTTTGAGCTATTATTAAATAGAGCGCCTAATTTTGTAATTTCCAAATGTCAGTTAGACTCCTGACGCTGTATCCATCATAATCAAGCCATGCCTCGTAAGGTCGTCCAAGGCATTCGCATCACATCACTCATTGCCATGAACCAGCCGTACGAAGAACTCTGCGCTCTAGTCGCACTTTTTCTGTGCAATATGTGACCGACAAAGCGGAAATGCTTTTGTGGCAGCCCAAAAATGGTAACATTTCCTTTGGCGAGCACACACAAAAAAAAAAAACTCAAAAAACAGAGAAAATGGCCCCCAAACTTTGATTCAAATTTCTCTAGTTCTCTGGCACAATACAAGCCATTCACCATTGTTTGGCCTTGGGTTTGTTTCAACTTGAGCAGCCAACCCAATGACAAATTCACTTGTCACACAACACACAATTGTTGTGAGCGATGAGTTCCTCCTTTGTCGTGGAAGGACAAGAGCTGGTTGGAGACCGACAGATGTGCGCGATATGTGAGTGACAATTCTATTAGTTACAAATTGAGCAGCCGGGCCAACCAGCTAACCAGTCAACCAACACGCAAACGAGCTATTAACACCCGCCGTAACTAGTCCCATAAACATGGGTTCCTGCACCAGAGTTATATATGTGTGTAGCTGTATGCATACTCACTAGGTTTGTGCGTTACGAAGTCATGATATTGTGCTTTATAAGTTATGGAAAACGGTCAGCGCTCTCTCCACTTACGTATTTCAAGATTTTAATGATTGGCCCAAGTCTTTCGAGCTCGTATCATTCCAAATGTGCTTTCCTGGCACCAGTTTTTCACAACGAGCATCTTAATGCTGATCGTCCCACCTTGCCTTATCCCGGTTCTTTCGCATTTCTCTTGTATCTTTCGCTCAAAAACGACTATCGCTGCCTCATCCGCTGATGATATTGCCCATGCTTCTGCGCCGTTATGCAGGACTGGGATGATAAGCGACTTATAGCGCTATTTTCGTTCTTCGCGAGAGGTCTCTGCTCCAGAGCCCCCATGAGCCCAGACTAGCATCGGTTTGCAAGAGTGATTCTTCGTCGGATTTCCAGACTGATGTTGTTGACCAGTACGCTTCTGTTTCGAAGATTCGAGGTACTTCGTTTTGTCCCCGTTAGCCCATCAGATAAGACTGCCTCTCAATCTCTGAAAACGCCATGCTTACCGCCCGTTCGGTTTTAATGATAATGTCAATATCATCGGCAAATGCGAGTAGCATTACACGTTTATTAAAGATGGTGCCCAATCTGTTGGCATTTGGGCACTGGCGCAGCATATGTTCCATCAGCAAATTAAAGAAGTCACACCATATGGTATCGTCCTGCCTAAAAATTCTTTTGGTATCAAAAGGCTCGGAGTCCTATTTTGACGGAGCTTTAAGTGTTTCTCAACGTCATCATGCAAAGTCAACCATATTTTGCCTTTTTTGATCACATGTCTATAAATTGGAGAGCGAGGGTAAAGATAAATAAGATGCCGTCAAGAAATGCTGCAACAACCGATGGATATGGTGTTGTTTGATGAGATGTTATTCCCTTCATTTTCAGTACGCATGGCCGTGGGTTCCCGGTTGAACCCAACATTTCTTATATTTTTCAGAATTCTTAAATAATCCAATACTGGTGTGGTCTTTGAAGTGTATAAGGCTGTCCCATGGCTTGGCAGAGGAAAGGAAGAATATTGCTATCTTCCCTGGGATCTAATTAATATTACATATCAAGCTCACAATAGTCTCGAACATGATTAAAATGATCCAGATTTGGCAATAAATTGTGCTTACTTAATTCTTATTAAAAAGGCTCAACTCAACATTTTTTTCTGATCGGGTGAAGAATATCTGGGACTACGTTGATTTCCCGCTTGGGATTGATGTAATCCAGGGATTATAAATAAGAGTTATGAGTTTGAAAAAATCAAACCTTAAAAAAATCATCTGCAACAATGGGAAAATCTTAGATATACTAATTCAGTATGCAGTATCCTGTTAACGAGATAAATTTTTATTTTTAGTTTTTATTCTTAAGGCCTGATTCCAGATGACATAAAAATCAATTTGTATGCTGAAGTTCACATGAATAGAAAAAACTTTTAAAAAAAAACCTCGGCCGAAACAAATTTAAAAACCCTTGGTGCATGATATCTGCCTGCCAGTTTGTTTTATGGCACCACAATTTTGACAAAATTTTGAAAACAAAAAAGTTTTTCTCACTAGAACTACTTTTTCGACCGATCGTTTCTATGGCAGCTATATGCAATTGTCATCCGATTTAAATCAAGAATTGTGTATTAGCATATAATATTGACCAGTAACAAGTTTGGGAGCGATAGAATTGAAAACAAAAAGGGTTTTCCTACTAAGACGTCTTTTCAAAACTATCTTTTGTATGGTAGCTATACTTTATAGTTGTCCGATTTTAATAAAACTTGGTGCAATTATGTGAAGGCATAGAAAACTTATAAATACGAGGTTTGGGGACGATTGCGTTAAAGACAAAAAAGTTTTTCGCACTAGAACTACTTTTCCGACCGATCGTTTCTATGGCAGCTATACGATATAGTCATCCGATCCGGCCGATTCCGACAAATGTACTGCGCATTTGTACCAAAAGTCTTCGTGCAAAGTTTGGTTAAGATAGCTTTTAAACTGACGGAGGAGATAGCATAGAAACAGACGGACAGACGGACATGGCTATATCAACTCAGCTCGTCATGCTTATCAAGAATATATATACTATATGTGGTCGGAGATGGTTCTTTCTATGCGTTACAAACATCTGAACAATTTTAATATACCCTCTCCAAGGGTATAAAAATTATGATATAAAAATTAAATTCCAATTTATTATAAAAATTGAAAATAAAAATTGAATGTAAGTATTTTAGAGAACCGCGAAGTGTATTGCCAAAATTTTAAAACATTTATGATACCTATCAATACCTATCATATGATATATCACATATTTTGGCACAAAAGTGCTTATATACGAAGCATTCAAAAACTATGTTGGTAACTCTACAGCGAAACGGCCAATTTTGAAGATTGCTGATGAGTGAATAGTGGTGATTCTTGAAACATCCATTCTACGGACACTCCATTGCTATTCCAAATTGTTGTAATGAATCATTGTTGTTTTGTGTTATATTATTATATTGAATTATGAGCTCGGGCAAGCTAAAAACCAACTTTGACTAAAATCAAAACAGGTCGCTAAAACGCATTTACTTTTATGTACAATCATATAAAATATATTTGTAAATTGTTTGTGTGCATAAAACTTGAAGACGACTGTACCAAATTTAATAGTTCCTTTTGCTGGATTATTTTTAGTTTCTACGCAAAGGTTTAGAAAAAAAGAAAAGAGAATGAAAGAAAAATTCTTAACAGGTGGCGCACATTTATTTTTTCAGTTCCATTTCACGTGTCGAACTTGGCCCAGTAGGCGGTCATTACATTATTCTCTAGAACTTTATTTCTAACAAATTATTAATTTTTACAAATAAAATATAATTTACAGTTCGGTATTTGATACGATCTGCCATCTTCGTTTCAATTATATTCAAATATATTGATTTCAATTTGATTAATCGCATAAACATGATTACATGATTTCCACTCTGGTGTCATTCCTGTTCTTCTCTCTTTCTACAAACCAAATGATTTACGCACAGGCAACGGGCAAATTAATTGCCACTAATCAAGTGATTTGAATTTTTCATGCCAAGACCTCGTAAAGGGTTCTCTTGCTCGTCTCCAAGTTCGTTGTAAAAGGCAGCATAAAACAATTTATGGCGTTTTATAGCATCACTAATTACACGCAAGCGTCAGGTCTGATTAATAGCCATCAAAACTAAAATTGGTGGCTGATGGAGAACTGAGTGGGTGGAGAGAGGGGCTGGCATATGTTCATTGATTTTCTTCACTTGTGTATACACACGCATCGCTGATAAATGGGGCTAAACGACTGGATTTATGTATGTGGTCCAGGCCAAGACAGAGAGCAGCAGGAAAATTAAAGAAAAGGCTCGAAATAACGCCCCACAATCTTTGGGTCAAGAAGCTAATTTATTGCATGCTGCCCAACGAGTTGTGAGTTGGCATATTTTGTGCTTACCCCCCTCTTCTTTGGGAAGTTCTTTAGGTTTTGGTTTCCGTCTTCATTTGGTTGTTGATTTTTGTTTTCAAGGGACGAGTAAATGTTCATTTGGCTGTGGAAATTTTGGAAGCAACAACAGAAAACTAATATTACATTCCTTTTGAGTTGTTTGAGGTTTGTTTGGGATACTTTTTGATGTGCAAGCTAAAGTTAGTTTGGCATCGGTTGCAATGCGTTTTAATTTGAAAGTGCTTTCAGTGATTTTTGGTTAGAGTACTTCGCCCATACTTGCACTCAGACCAGGACGAAGGAATTCTTTTGAGGTTAGTAGAGAAATATTTTTTTCATTCGGCCGTAAGCTGGCTGCTGCACACTCAGAAAAAAAGTCACGAAACATTAAACATTTGCTACGGCAAATGGTAAAAGTGGCTGTCTTTACGAATACAAAATGCAAATACAATAGAGTAGCCAAAGAAATCTATCGCAAAGACAAAGTTTGTCTATTAGTCCCCCAATTAAACGCCCGTAAAAGACCTTTGGCTTCAAGAAATTTGTCCTTCAAGCTAGGTACTCAGACGCTGTTGTTTGACAATTGTCACAGCGACTCTGACCAGGCAACAGCAAAAAGTCAGCAGTAATAAAAGAGTGTATAAAATAGAAAGGGAAACTCACTAGGGGAAATTCATAGGTTATAGGCAATGCCATAGTCTCTTTTATAGATGCACTAGCAAGTATCCCGTCGCGCTTCGCTGCGGCTTCAACAGTATAGAACCAACGCACACTCACTTCAAGTCCACATCCCACACACTTCCCGTCCACATCCCACCCACATACCACCCACTTCCCGGCCTTTCCCGCCCTCTTCCCTTCCACTTCCCGCCCACTTCCCGGCCACATCCCACCCACTTCCCGCCCACATCCCACCCACTTCCCGCCCACATACCACCCACTTCCCACCCTCTTCCGCCATCTTCCCGTCCACTTGCCGCCCACATCCCACCCGCATATCACACATTTCCCGCCCACTTCCCACCCACTTCCCATCTACATCCCACCCACATCCCTCCAACTTGCCGCCACATTCCACACACTTTACACCCACTTCCAAAACAATTTACCACCCACATCCCATTCACTTCCCAACCACTTCCCAGTGGGCATCCCGTCTGTATTTCCAACATTGGAAAATAAAAACAAAAATTAATGCCGATTTTGACCTTACAAACAGGGACCGTAACGGTTATAATTTTTAAAATAAAAATTATAAAATAAAAGTTATTTGTTAATTTTTATCAAAAAGTTAAAAATTAACTCTTATTTTTCGATCAAAATAAAAAAATTGTGAAATAATCATTAAATTTCAATTTTTATTTAAAAATCATAATATAACCATTATTTTCAATTTTTACTATAAAAATCTAAAAATAAAAGTTATTTTTCAATTTTTATTAAAAAGTCTAAAAATAAAAGTTATTTTTCAATTTTTATTTAAAACTCCAAAAATAAAAATTATTTTTCAATTTTTATAAAAAAATCAAGAAATAAAAGTTATTTGTCAATTTTTATTATAAAAATTGAAAATAAAAATTGAATGTAAATATCTTGAGAACCGCGTAGTGTATTGCCAAAATTTAAAAACATTCATGATGTACAGCTCAATACCTATCATTTGATACATCACATGTCCTGAAAGGACCAACATTAAGGATCCTTAAGGTATGAATTCATGGGAGTAAAAAAGTAACAAGTGGTGGCAAGGAACCTCGTATTGTAAATCGAAAAGTTACACATATATATATATAAGGGTACAGCCAATGAAGTAATAAGGACACCACCCCGCCCCCTTAAACTCCCTCTCTCCCCATCAAGGAGTAATATTATTTTCATGAAATCCGTCAGGGTTATTGCAGGGTTGCAAACAGCTTTTGAACTGAACCAAATCGTAATTGAACCGCTAATTCCAACTGACTGACAGAACCGCAAACCGAACAAGCAAAACAAGATTCTTTCGTCACTTTCTTCTGAAGGCATGGCTAATATAAGCTGTGAGAGATTAATAATGTATGACCTGATGTGGTGCAGAGGTTAGTGTGTGGAACTGCTGTGCGGGAGGTGTGGGTTCAATTCCGCCCCGAAACAGTTTTATTTTTTATTTATTTATATTAAGTTTCACATTAGTTTTCACTCAACAAGAGACACCAATTATAGACCGAAATAATTATTTGCGGTACAGAAAGCTTTTGAGGTTAAGATGCCAAAATTTTTACATCCTGCAATTGCCCTCATATACAGGATGAAAAATAACTTTTATTTTTAGACTTTTTAATAAAAATTGAAAAATAACTTTTATTTTTAGATTTTTATAGTAAAAATTGAAAATAATGGTTATATTATGATTTTTAAATAAAAATTGAAATTTAATGATTATTTCACAATTTTTTTATTTTGATCGAAAAATAAGAGTTAAAATTAATTTAAAAAATAAAAATTAAAAATAAAAATTTATCTTCTTAACAGGATCCTGCATCCCGAATTAGTATATCTAAGATTTTCCCATTAACGTAGATAATTTTTTTCAGGTTCAATTTTTTCAAACTCATAACTCTTATTTACGATCCCTGCTTACAAACCGAGTTTCAAGTCAATCGGGTAACAAATAGTTTTTTGCATGCAGAAATTTCCGGCCATTTTCCTCGTGGGCGGATTTTCCGACATTGAAATATCACATTTCAAATTATTTCGTATTCTATCCTCACAAACCGAGTTTCAAGCCAATCGGATGAAAAATAGATTTTATCATGCAGAATTTTCCGACCGTTAGGGCAAATTTTCCAACTTCGGAAATCACATTTCAATTTAGTTCACCTACTTTCCTTTCAAACCGAATTTCAAGTCAATCGGGTAAAAAATATTTTTTTTTGCATGCAGAAATGTTGGAATATCACATTTCAAATTATTTCGTATTCTAACAAACCGCGTTTCAAGCCAATCGGATGAAAAATAATTTTTTCATGCAAAATTTTCCGGGAGTTTTCCGACCGTTGGGTCAAATTTTCCAACTTCGGAATATAACATTTCAAACTATTTCGTGTTCTGTCCTTACAAACCGAATTTCAAGCCAATCGGATGAGAAATAGTTTTTTGCATGCAGAATTTTCCGACCATTTTCCTCGTGGGCGGATTTTCCGACATTGAAAAATCACATTTCAATTTATTTCGTTTTCTGTCCTTACAAACCGCATTTCAAGCCAATCGAATGAAAAATAGTTGTTTTCATGCAGAATTTTCCGAAAATTTTCCGACCGTTGGGTCAAATTTTCCAACTTCGGAAAATCACATTTCAATTCATTTCACCTACTTTCAAACCGAATTTCAAGCCAATAGGATGAAAAATAGTTGTTTTCATGCAGAATTTTCCGGGAATTTTCCTCGTGGGCGGATTTTCCAAAATCGGGAAAACACGTGTCGAATTATTTCGCTTACTAAGCTTACAAATCAAGTTTCAAGTCAATCGGATGAAAAATGGCATTTTTCCCATACAAACTTTTCCGACGCTTTTCCGACTTTTCCTGGTGGAATTTTCCAAAACCCCGTCTTAGTACGCACTTTCACCACCAACAGAAACTCCTGTGAAAATTACAGCCCTCTATCTCTTACCGTTTGGGCTGTGCGATGATTGCCAATCAGTGAATCAGTGAATCAGTCAGGACACTCTCTTTTATAGATATAGAGATTTTGTGAGGGGCTGGAGGTATTTTTGTGGCCTGAAACATAATGCTATAAGGTTAACCCAAAACGCATCGGAAGATTAAAATTATCACATTAAACCAGAAGTAATATTTATAACCAAAATCAGCTATACACAGAGAGAAAAAAGTTCAAGTTTATATTTAGGGTGTTCAACAGCCCGCGTAAAAGTGTAAAGCAAAAAGCGTAAACTCCAAAAGTTTACGC
The DNA here is from genome assembly GCA_018904275.1 of Lordiphosa clarofinis. Classification (NCBI taxonomy): domain Eukaryota; kingdom Metazoa; phylum Arthropoda; class Insecta; order Diptera; family Drosophilidae; genus Lordiphosa; species Lordiphosa clarofinis. Next base: position 231,967 of record JAEIGQ010000235.1, on the reverse strand, counting down.
CACAACAACAAAACATATGAGAAAAAGTTTACGCTCTTTTTGCTGCCCTGGGGTATGTTTACAAAATCCGCGTAAAAGTGTAAAGAGAGTAAAGTGTTGAAGTGTTGTAAAATCATTCAAAGTAACGACAAAAAGTACTCGGGTACTCTTCAAAATATGCGGTCACCCCTAGAATAATTAAATTTTTTTTGCCAGTTTAACTGCATCTGGCCAGCAAATCAATTGAGACATCTTCCCCAAAATAGCTGTCTGTAGCTACACCTCAAGAGCCGTCATCACCTACTGTAAACATTGTTGTAGTTTCACTTATTGAGGCAGCTTCCCCAAAACTACCCCAAACAGAAAAGTGCTCCCTGTAACTCAAGTTCCACTTGGGGTCGAAATGCATTCGACAAAAAGCATGGGGCCGCACAGACCCATTGGTCATTGAAAAATGGTAGCTCATTGGTTCGCCAGTTGACTCATTTGGGCACACAGAACTTGGATCCTCGCCGCCAGCATGCAACTGCTGTAAGAACCTCCATAACGTCGTCTACCACTTCATCGACAGCATCATGGTTGTATCTCAAGATTTTTTATATATTCATATTTCTTTATTTAGCTTGATTTATACACCAACAATCAATGCTTTAAAAATACGAATTTAACTTTGACACACACAAGCAACAGAAAAACTCACAGCTTGTCAAAAACAGCTGATTTACGCCAAAAATTACGAGGGCAAACCCTTTAGGGGCGCTCAATAGCTGCGTCGCGTAAATTTACACATTTACTTTTTTACGCGGGCTGTTGAACACCCTAATTGTTATAGGCTGCTTAAAATGAACTTATCAAATTATCATATTTTTAATATCAATTAGAATTTGAAATTCGAAAAACGGAAAGTGACGGCATGCTCGTTTTAGCTGTTCCTCAAAGTTATCTTCCTCTCACTCCCCTTGCCTATAAGAACGAATTTAGCTCGGTTCCAAGAGCGACATTTTTGTAAATCGTACTCAAACCATTTGTTCTAGTTTTCTCTTAGTGTATTTGCTTGATTGAAGAACATTTATTTCCCCCTTTGGCCGCCGGCTTGATAAAGAGAAGAAGCAAATGTTAACCATAGTTACAGACCAGGGTGGTTCTCGGAACGGATTGTGAATAAAGAAAGGAACGATCACACAAAAAATGAAAAAAAATTGTATGCCTTACACTTTATGGTTATGGTATTTTGCTGAGGAAGGATGGTATTTTGGCATTGAGCAGTTCCACTGGACCCTAAGGTGACCCCCATATGAATAAGCTGTTTCGCAGCATTCGCTTAATGTATTCTGAGCTTTTACTGTATTCTTTCCTTCTAGTTTTTTCTTACTTTCCAACCTTTTTGGTATTTATAAACCTAAATAGAGTAAAAATCAATCGATTTCTACTTGTCCTAATTAAAATGACAGGAAACTACTTTGTGATTTGTTCAATTGTTTAGTAACAAGTTGCACTTTCCCCTCATTATTTGGTTGAAACATGCAATGGTCTCCCCCCTTACACACACACACCTAGCTGTTAGCACAGAGAAACTGATGGAAAAACCATTAATGTTCGTTAGCACAAAGCAAACCGACAATTGAGAGGCGTAGAGCATGGACGTGACATGTCCATGTCAATGTCCATGTCCTTGGTTTGCTTGCAGTTTGTTTTTGCTTGTTTGTTCTTTTTTGTATGTTGTGCGCTTGAAACGAACTAAAAGAAGACAAAAACTGTTGTCAAAAGCCGAAAGCGCACCTGGTAATTTCATTATTCAAAATTTGTATGAGAGCTGAAAGAGAATGACCAATTGACTAACAGACAAACAGACTGACGACTGACTGGACTGGACTGGACTCTTTGGCAATTTCCGGTTGTTGTTGTTGTTTGCTTATTTTCACTTCAATTAATTATAGCAGCCTCCCTTGCCTGGGCATCCGGCGTTTTATTGCTCTGCTCTATTAATTGCAAATTTCATGCATTCTTTATGGTAATTTTCTACTTGGCCAGACGCCCGCAGCTTTTGTCAAATTGTTTTTCGTGCCTCATTAGTCGATTGTTTTGCTTTGCCGCCTCCCCTGCCGCTTTACTAGTTCTATCTCTGTTGTACTTAACGGTAATTGGTAAATTTCGCCATGATTTTTAATTATTTTTGCAATTAAATTTATGACCCAGCTATAAATAAATAAATATTGCGTGCGACTACGAAATGTTATTAGCTGTTGAAAGGCGATTAATTGGTATTTAACTAACCGGAAATGTATGTATATATAGTTTATTAATGGAACTAGGCGTGCGGCTCGTAATTTTCTTTAATCCAGTGATAAAGAGCTAAAGCATTACGTGACCGCCAGCAAAAAGTGGAAGGCTATTATTATGTATTTTTTTACTGATGTTATATATATTTTTATAATATAAAAATGATACTTTTGTGTATTTCGTACGTAAACGAATATAAGAAAAAGATACAGAATTTCTTTTACTTTTTACAGCGCTGGCTCAAGATCGGTGGTTAATTATAACTCAATACAATTAACACAATTCAACAGAGATAGCTCATAACATTTATGGAAATAGCATTGGTATGTTTGGACAGGCTATTTCGGAACTGTCCCCAATTCGGTTATCAGCACCACTTGTTTATTTTTATATTTATTGGTCAACTTTGCCGCATAAAGACTTGCAAATTACACTAGTGTGAAATTCATGCTCTGAATTCCTGATTTGAAATTTCAGCATGAAATTATGCAATGGTTTTGAAGGTGTATCCAATTTATGCTGTGAGTGGAAACTACTTTTATCTCTTTGGCTCTAGCCTGATTCTGAACATCGTTCAGTGATTATTTCTTGTGGATTCCTTGTCTTGGCGCCGGCATGAATTGAATCCCGGAAATCCCGGAATGGAATGATTTTTTTAAGTGTAAAATACTCTGTAACTGCTGTACCAGCGCTGCTGCTACGCTGCGGCAGCTAACTGTTTCTTGGTCATAAGTTGACTAATAGATGACGCCATTACTTGCTGCGTTGTAGTTATTCGGTGTAGCAAACCTTATTTAATAACAATATAAATTGCTAAAACATAGAATAGAACTCGATCGCCACACGCCTCTCATATCGGTAGCATCCATAAATATCGATAGGTGGTTGCAGGTATCGCATGAGGGAATTGATCGGGGATGCCACAATGTTTGTTGAGTGATTTTTGAAGTTGACCAATAGATGGCACCACAATTTTCTTTTGTTTATAACATGTTCAAAGTTCATCCGATCTTCATTATTCCTTCGGTAAATCGAAAAATAATCTTGATTTCAAAATATCTATAAGGGGTACAAACCATCTATCTACAACACTGTGGGAGAAATTCAATTTTTCCCGAATTTCGATGGAGGGAGGGGGGGCGATAGTTGAAAATAAACTTTATCGGCCTGCAAGTAAAGGGTGACTTTTTAAGAGCTATAGTAGTAGTAGTAGTTCTTTATTGAAAATAAGAACAATTTGTATAATTAGGCATGGCGTTATTGCCGTCAGCCTTATTCTATAACTAGTACAGTGCAATATTATTATTATTCATCCTATAGAGCTTAGGAAGTCCCACCCTTCGGAGTTACACCACCTGCCTTCCCCGCTCGTCGCGAGATAGCAGATCTTTCACTCCTAATGGGGCCGTCCCAGGCTCGTATTAACCTAACTTAGTTTATAGCTTGAATATTTTCCTAAAAAGCTTCCGCCAAGATGTTCGCTCTATACTTGTAGGCCTCCAGCAGATATTTTCCCAACTGCTTCCAGGATTGCCCATTCAACACCGCCTTCAACTCATCCATCGTGAGCATCGCCTTTCCCAGCAGGCAGACTCTAAACTCCTTCAAAATTGGGCAGATGGCTATGAAGTGTGCAACATCCTCTCTAGCGTTCATATTACAGAGACTGCAGAGCTCATTTCCCTCGCGTCTACCTCGACCATATGGCATGTAATTAAGGGCCAGTATCTCAGTTCTAGCTCTGAATATATAAGATATGGTTAAGGTCTCGATTTGTTCCTTGAAATACGTTTCATCTCCTAGCTCATAGTCGAGAATCTTGTACGTGTTCCGAGTTTCGCTTGCACGTGCACGTTGAACGAACGCCTCACGATTTTTGTTGCGAATAGCCGCCAGCAGTTTCGCATGTCCGTCCTTCCAAGTCGAGGGATTGGAAACGGCCAGGTCCACTCTGTGTTCCACAGCAAGTTCCTCCCATTTTTGGAAAAATTGTGAAGTCGACTCTTTCAGTGCAGTTGCTACTATTTTTGGGTATCTGTCTTCCGGTAGCGTGGAAAATATTTTATTAACATAGTTAAAGTGGGTCTGCATCGTGTATTCAAACAACTCCGGTAGTCCTGTCTCCAAGTGAATGGCATAAGTTGGCGTATTATTTGCGAGAAAGAATATTTTTTTTTAAAAAGAACCTTAGCAGTTTTTCCACCTCTTCATGCGCCTCCCATCCCCAAACTTCCGCTGCATAGCACATAATGGATCTGGAGGTTGCTTGGAACATTTTGTACTTAGTACTGGCGCTCACACTTTTCTTTCCCATGAGAGCTTTCCACGTGCTATTTAACGCTCTTTTGGACTCTCCAAGCTTCATTTCAATGTGCCTTTTAAAGGACATATTTGGTGTTAATAGCACTCCTAAGTACTTGTACATTTTCACCGATTCCAGTTGAATGTTACCGAGTGTCCAGCTTTCATTTCTTGCCATCCTACCTCTTCCATTCCGGACTACCATCACTTTGGATTTTTCCGTGTTAATCACTAGTCCCCATTTTTGGCAATAATTTTGTGCTTCGTCAATCATCTCCTGGAGCGTCGATGGTGATTCAGCAAGCAGAACCATGTCATCCGCATACATCAGTATTTTAAAGACGCTACTGCCGAAACGTGCGCCACCATTTAGTTGATCTCCGATATCATTAATAAACAAAGAAAATAATAACGGGCTTATGATGCAACCTTGCTTGACTCCACGATTGGTCTCAAACCATTCCGAAAGGTTATTTCCATCCCATACTGCAGTCTTATTTTCCTCGTACAGACTCTTCAATACATTGATGATTTTGGACGAAATGCCCATAGCCGAAAGTTTGTAGAACAATAAATTTCTGTCTATTGTATCGAAGGCTGCCTTGAAGTCAATAAAAAAGAGGTATAGTTTTTTATTTGCCCTCAGGAACTCCCTGGAAATTGACGTTAGTACGAATATGCTGTCTATTGTGGAGTATCCTTTTCTGAACCCACACTGGTTTTCACTTAGTATCTTATGTTCCTCAAGGAAATAGTTTAGACGCGTTAATATTACTGAAGTGAAAGTTTTTAACAGCGTATTCAGAAACGAGATTCCCCTATAGTTTCCTGCCTCGTTAGGGTCTTTGAAAACTTTTGGGAACACGCTGTTGAACATTTGATTAAAAGCCTCCGTTAGCTGTTCCACAAAGGTATCAGAAGCGTGCAGCAGGAACTCCGCAGGAACTCTATCTTCCCCTGGTGCTTTTCCAACTTTATTTTGGCTTATTGCGAAGCGCACATCTGCAGTTGTGATTTCTCGGTCCATCTCTTCATTTCCAATAATCGGCAGCTCCCTGGTGTGTGTTGTTATTACGTTGTTGAAAAGCAGCCCTCTATAGTATTCAGACAGCTTTTCGGCGGAAATTTGAATTCCTCTTCTTCCAGTGGAGCCGTTTATTTGCCTTACCAGTCCCCAAAATCTTTTACTGTCTCTAATACTATCCAGGGACAGCTGGAGGCTTTGATAATAAATGCGACGCTTTTCCACACATAGTTCTTTATATGCGCTGTTTTATCTTTGATAGTTTGCTTTACTTTCGGTTTTTGGTTGGAGTTGCCTGTCTTAGCCAGTGCATTGATCGCTTTCTAGCCTTGTCGCACTCTTTATCAAACCAGAGTTTTTTAAAGTCGGTAAGTCTGGGCTTTTGCATGACTTTTGCGGCATCAATGATAGCCAGAGTTAGGCGTTGAATGCTCTCCTCTGGTGGGTATTGGGATGGGTATTGGGCTTATAATGTTTTCTAATTTTGCTGAGTACTCATGTTGATATCTCGCCATCCACCTTAACTTCGGTATAAGCTTATTGACCACCGGTAGGGGTTGAGCGATTGTACATGCTTCTATTTTAAGAGCTATAGGAAAGTTTAAAAAAAAAACACACATAAAATTCAGAAAAATTCATGAAATGTCTATTTGAATCGATAGTACGGTCCATATAATTTAATGTTTGAAGATTATTTCATGCAAATGTTGACCGTGACTGAGCTTCAAGTGGTCCGCTTAGTCCAATTTTGGCATACTTTTTCCAACATTACGGCCGCTATCTCACGAATAAAAAAATGTTGTCTTCCAATGCGTCAATTGAAGCGGGCTTTTCTGTATAGACATGAGCTTTAACATAGCCCCACAAAAAAAGTCTAAAGGCGTTAAATCGCGCGATCTGGTGGTGACCCAATTGCTGTGAACGGCGACGAATCGATAATTGATGGTCATCATTAACACTGGCCGATACAGCTGCGATATTTTTTTCAGTTCGCACTCTACGTAAGCGTGTTGGTGGTTTAATGTCCACCAATGTAAATTTGAATTTAGTCACAATAGACCGAAATGCCGCTTCAGTGGGTCGATTATACTGACCATAAAATGGAAGAAGCCCGCGATGAACTTTCTTAACAGAGCACGCAATTTGATAATAAAATTCAATAATTTGCAAGCGTATAGACTAAACTGAAGATGTTTAACAATGAAACAAAACACGAAACGTGCCAGTGTTGCCAAAAAGATAACAGATAAAAAATTACTCATTATATAAAATACTAGCATATACCCCGTCGCACTTCGCTGCGCCTTCAACAGTATAGAACCAATTAAAGAATCAGTTAGAGGTTGATCGTGACGAGTCAAATATTTACCGATGTTGCAAATATTTTTAAAATTTTTGGGTTTTCCCTCCAGTTCCCCCCTACTTCCCATCCAAATCCCACTCACTCTCTTAACCATTACCCACCAACATCCCACAAATAACAACCACTTCCCGGCGGTATTTTCACATCGAAAAACTAAACCAGAAATGATATTGAAATATATCATTACAAACCAGATTTCAAGTCAATCAGATAATAAATAGCTCGCCTAGAGGGCGGATTTTCTGACATGGCAAAATCACATTTCAAACTATTTTGTATTCCATCCTTACAAACCGCGTTGCATGTCGGGTGAAAAATAGGTTGTTGCATTCAGAGTTTTCCAGGAATTTTCCGACCGTTGGGTCAAATTTTCCAACACCGGAAAACTACATCTCAATTTATTTCATTTACTTTCAAGCCAATCGGATAAAAAATAGATCTTTGTGCAGAATTTTCATGCCACTTTTCCCGTATGCGGATTTTCCGGAAAATTGGTACGCAGTTATTGTTAAATTTTTATAAAGATGTTTGAAAATACAAAAAAGTTCAGTTTTCCGCGAATTTTCCACACTTCCCGACAGAATTTTCCAAAATTCGATCTAAGTACTCACTTTCAGCATAAGATGAAACTACTGTGAAAACCTCAGCTTCCTATATTTTATGGTTTAGGCCGTGCGGCGGTCACCAGTCAGTCTGTCAAGCTTTGCGATTGTGTGTGTAGCAGCGAAACACGGTTTACCCCAACAAACATTTTCTTATCACTGAAGATAAGAATGCGATTCTTCCAGTAGGTGTCGCTTCACTCTGGCGATATCGCAGATTTATCTCATTCTCATCTCCCTTCGGGAAGAAATGTGCGAACTCTGCGACACTTCTTGGAGGAGAGAAAGCGTTTCTTGTGGGAGTTACGAAAAAGTCTCTTTACAGGGGTAAAAAAAGCGTTTCACACTAAACAATTCAATTTCTAAAGCATTCACCCAAAAATGGTTGCATGTAATTCTCAAGTTCTTATTTCACGCTGGCAGAATTATGACTTCCTATCACATGGGATAGGTAATTGACATTTTGGGCACCACTGCTTTATAGGGTTGGCATTAATTTTTTTTCCCTGTCACATACCTTGGCAAAAACTTACCTTTGGTACAGAGTATAACTTAATTGAGAAAACAATCGCATACAAATCAAAGCATTCACAAACTGCACTCAAAAAGGAGGAAGGAAAAGTGAATAAAAAAAAATGTCTCCGAGCGCTCGCCAAAATACTGTTTACTCTCTTTGGCTCGTGTCGGTCTAAACAAATTGTGTTCGGCCCTTGCGGGCCACGCGTGCCGGCCAGTCCATAACCACCGCAACTTCTTTCTTCTTTTGTTTGTTAAATATTCAAGCAGTTGGTCCTTGGTGTGACCTTCCAGTGTCGCCTGCTTCGCTCGCGGTTTATGTCGGCGGCTGCAAGGCACAAAAATAATTAAAATTCCAAACTTTGCAGGATTTGTGCATTAATAAATAAGTTGAGCTGGGCACTTGGAGACATTTGTTTTATACTCGGCCTATTTGGACTTTACCGAAAGACCACTTAAAAGTCATGAAGATACCGAAAATGCAGATGAAGTTAGCGCCAGAGAGAGAGGAATGGGGTGGGGGAGGACCTGCTTTGTATTAAGTTGGCCATTTTATGGCTGCTTTGTGCCTTTAGGGTGGGGCAGATGCATTTGAATTTCTAATCAGTTCTCCCATCTCCCCTCCCCCCATTACCATACCATTTGTCATTCATTTTTGATGGCAACCAAATGGATTTCGCCAACATAAAAATTGTCCTGCACAATAAAGGAGAACGAAACAATTGAAATCTGAAAGGCTTCCTCCTGCTTATCGATTCAAATGCGGCCATAAAATGGCAAAATGTTGTACCCCTTTGCGCCAGCTCGTGCGTCCAACGCACCGAGGCAACCGATTACGTTTTTTGTTGTATACCTAATGTGCGTCATTTTAAAGTGGGGCGAAAGGATGTTTGAAGGTCACACCCTCGCCTGTTCTAGGCCGATAAGCAGATGCTTCTGAGTGGAGCAGCAGCCACCTTCTATCTCACTAATTGAATAATTGAGTTCAGAAACTCATAAATATCGTTACGATGCCGTGGCTCCATCATTATCATCAATGCAGCGGAAATTTACACCATTTATTTTTCGGCCAGCCGGAAAACCTTAAAATGAACATGACTGTGCACCAGGTGGCCCCACCGGGACGACAGGGAGACTGGGGCCATATTAAATGATTTATCGGGCCATGTCTGCGGACTGTGTGGGTCCTTAAATTTCATAAATTTCCGACTCAGCCTGCGCTTTATGGCGAAATAAAGCAACAAAGTTGGCCGCGTCAGAAGGATCAAGTGGGGCAGGGTGGAGAGAAAAGTCAATAAATGGAGCTGCCTTATTATGTATTACATATTGCGGTGGCTCCACCACCTATCGAACGAGTTTCACATTTTTCACGTCTTTGGACAACCAATGCAAATTGCTCTGAAATCAAACATGAAAGTTGTGAAAGCATTTTGTTGCTGTTTGTCTTTCTTCTTACTTTTTATTTTGTGCAATTTTGCGTCCATTTTGCTGGGCAATGAAAATGTAGGAAGCCCCGAACAAAGAACTCAGGCGGCAGGAGAGTGGAAAACTTAAGCGAAACGGCATTGGGACTTAACTGATTGTAACGAAAATGTAAAGCAGTTGTATAAGATTTTGGCCATTGTGATTGTTCTGGTGGAAAATTGTTGCGGGGAAATTGTAAGTTTTGTTGCGCTTAAATCGTAAGCCGGCTTCAGGGACAGTCGCAAATCTTTATTTTTCTGGACAAAGGAGAACATATAAAGAAGATTTCTGGAAAATAATCGGGCATTTTCTCCATTCCACAACTGTTTGAAAAGTAAATCGAACGCAATTCCGCTCGAATGCAGTTGCTCTCTTGTGACATTTTGCAAACCACTAGATATAGAGCAGAATATGTAGCCTTGGAATGTTCACCACATGACAATAGCAAGTACATTAAAAATATCGAAAATTGTTATGTTATTACTCGCCCAAGAAGCAGTTTGCACATTCCAGTTTATGTGTAACGCATAATCGTGTTGTTTCGGCTGGGGTCCAATGACGAAGGAGCATCCATTGTAAAATCTGCTGCTTTCGGGGATGCCGGCACCATAGAGAGACTAACAAGAAGTGCGTTTAAACTTTAAAGCTATATTAGGTTTAGTTAAATGGCACATCCAAGTTCTGCTGCGCGCAGCGAGGAAATAAATGAGTTGCCTGAAAGCATTGGCTACGTCGCACAGTGGACGGTTTGGCGAATTTAGCGTTGCAAAAATCAAAAATTGATGGTCGATTTTTTTGACCGCTTTAATTTAATTTAATAAAGGGAACCCCAGATACCCCGAAAATGTTTAGTTTTTTGAATTTGGTCAATTATTTTGGATTTTACAGTGGTTCAAAGTTGAACAATTTTTCAAACTGATAAATTTTTGTATTTTTTTGGTTTCAAATGTTACCTTTGGGAACGTATAAAAACCAAACGGAAGTTCCGATTGCAAAAAGGTTTTTTGCTTATTAAAGATGCATCAATTCTAAAGAAAAATAAACAAGACAATTTAATTTTTTTTTTTTAGTTTTTGAGTTATTGTCGTTTTACTGAAGTACTACTTTTTTGTACCTCATTTTCCCACTTTGGTGGACTGAGAAAAGTACAGTCACGCTAGTTCACGCTTCTAGATTGAAAAATTTTTTAAAATACATATTTCTAAATAAAAATATATTTATTTGGTCTTGCGCATAGCTGCGCCATGCGAGCATGAGCGACTTGAACATATTAAAATGCATGAATAATCTACGTAATTAGGTGAAATCAAGCGGAGTGCCGGTTTTGGGTAGCAAAAATCGTAACTTTTGAATGGAAAGAGATATTTGAAAAATTCCAAAGGAAATGTGGTACAGTAGCTTTCAAATAAGCTTAAGTTCATTATTGTAGGTCAACTGGGTGTTCCAGGATTGGCCGCCAAACTGCAAATTGGATAAACTAAAAAGGTTGCAAGAAATAAAAAAATCATTTTAACTTTTTTTTAACGCGATTTATTAAAAATATAATTGTTAAACTACTTAAAATTAACCAAATTTAATAAATAGCTAACTTTTAATTAAATAAAAATAATAAAATATATATATATTTGAAAAAAAAATTATTTATTACTAAAAATAATTTTAAGCAAAATTATTTATTTCTAAAAATAATTTTTTTCATACAAAATAAATATTTTTAGTAATTAAAAATTATTTTCTTATTAAATTTTGTTAATTTTAATTAGTTAAACAATATAATTTTTAATAAATCGTTTAAAAAAGTTAATTTGTTTTTTTTATCGCATGCGATATTTGCAACATTTTAAGGGGTTATATACAGTTAGGAGGTCGAAAAAGGCATTTTTCAAGAATTTCTTCTAAGCAAACTATTTGGTTTATTGATTTGAAACTTGGCAGGTATATTATGACAACCTTAAACTATATTCACATTTTTTTTATTGCCAAAAATAATCATCGGGAACGTTGATATTGCCAATTTTGCAGAGGTCCGCAAAAAAAAGGCCTCTTGCGGTGAGCACGATATTTTTGGACTGGATCATTTAAAATGCAAAAACCAAATAAATTTCATTAATATAATGAATAATCTAGTGATTAATCGAAGGAATTAGCAAAAAAAAATTTTTTGACAAAATGGGGGCTACTCAAAGCAAAAGGTTCGATTTTCGACCAAAATTCGGCTCTTTAATTGTTTAGAAAAATTAGAAATTTTCATCGGATCGGGAAATCCTTCGATTAATTACTAAAAAATATAGTTAGGAAGCTTGTGTAAAAATCGCAGACCGATCGGTTTAGCCGTTTCTGAGAAATCTTGCTCACCGACTTTGAAAACACTGTTTCGAGAAAAACGCGATTAAAGTTTTGAAAGCACTTTACATGTAGTTAATTTTTTTTCACTAATGTGTCTATAACTTCGAAAATATTCGTCGGATCGACTTGAAATTTTGTGTGTGTATACTCAGATATATATATATTAAGAAAATGCAAAAAAAAAAATCGATTTTTTGAAAATCCTAACTGTATATAACCCCTTAAACTTTTCACTTTGACAGTCGATTCTGAGTCACCCGGTAGACCTACAATGAAATCCTTACGCTCATATTAAAGTTTCATAAATTCTTTATAATCGTCCCCTTGATTTTTTTTAAAAATCTCTTACCGTTCAAAAGTTATGATTTTTGCAACGCTAAATTCGCCAAACCGGCCACTGTGCGCCGCGGCAGAATTATGAGTTTCTATCTAATGGGATAGGCTTTTGGCATTTTGGGCACCACTGGCCTCTTTAGGCAAATACACGAGACCACTTGTAATCTTCAAATTGGAATTCCATAAACATATTTTTAATCAAATCAAAATACATGAAAATTGATTTCGATACGAAAACGGCATATTAAATCAAATATTATTGCCATAGTTTTTACTATGCGCTTTTTACCCGAGTTTAAACTGACCTCCCTGTGCGGACCAAAAATCCGGAAATGAATCTCAAAAATTTTACAACCATTTAATATCATTTATTAATAGCTTTTTAGGTTCTTTCTAAAAAAAAAACCATAAGAAGTCTGTTAAGTATTTGTAAAAAAGTAATTTGTTCAATTCAAATTGAGCAAAATGAATATTTTACGTAAAGGTATTGACTTTACAACGTATCTTATCGGTAGTTCGTATTAAAATTTTCCGATTTAAACCGATTAACAGATTAAAACCGATACTAACTATTTTTGAGAACCGAATACCGTTTTCATATATTATTGGAACCGATAGTACCGGAACGAAACCGAAACTTTGGTACCGGTAAAGTTTCGATTTCTTTTTCTACGCGTTCCGTATGTAATTACATTAAGTTTGTGCAGAGAGGAATCATTTTAGACCTTATTCTTGATCAGCCCATTGATGGCTTTATGTAGCAAGTCCCGTGCAACTACTGATTTGTTTTAATACTTTGCACGAAGGTGCACAGGGAATTCGCAATGGGCCCATAGTGGCCTAAGTGGGAAAGCGACTTGTCGTTCTTAGACATTAACCCACACAGAGAAAGTAGGTTAGTGCATTTGGTTGCATTGCAAATTGGAAATATAATTATGTTGCTTCGAGCAAATCACAAGAATGCTATATAATATACGTATAAAACTTAAAGGTAAATTCGAATACTATTAATAAATAATACAACAATTATGTAAATATAATGTAATCATTAGTTCGTATTTGTTAACTTCGTAAAAAAATACGATATTTGAACTCAATATAATTTTACTTTAAATGTACATTGTACAACAATTTATTATGAGTTGAATTTTGATTCCCATTATTAAACAGGAATAAAATGATTTGGATTTATTTCAGAATTTGTTTTTTTGTTCAGTATTAAAAATAAGTTGTACTTATACCGAAATAAAAATCCGGGTACCGTATAGAAACCGAAAACCGAATTAGAACCTTTAACCGAAACATTAATTTCGGGACGTACCGGTACCGGAACGGGAACCGAAATTCGTTTCGGGATTAAGCCCTGCTCTTAATATTTTCAGATTATAATAGTGCAGAGGCCTGCGGAGGCTTGATTACGATCCACACATTCAATTAATTGCTAAGGACAAAAAAAACTGAAAAGTTTTGACATTTTTAATTATTATCAAGTAAGAGCGTTGCAGTCGAGCGGCTAGACATCGAAATACCCTGTACACTGGAGAACCACCCTCATACACAAACGTACACGCACACATGCGTGCACGCACACTGACTCATACACTCTTGCTGCCTGAAATAGGCACAGCGCTCCGTGCCCAGAGCTGATCAAGAATATATATAATTTATGTAGGGTCAAAAATGTTTGCTGCTTCCTGTTACAATTCTTCATGATCCCCTTCATTAATTTTCACTGTGTACGGGGTATAAAAGGATTACGATCATATCGGAGTAATCTTATGAGGTTTAAATTAAAGGCATATACTCAGATGAGATAAAAATTTAGTAATGCACATCATTTCATATAAATAGAACAACTTTTCATAATCATTCAGATTTTATGCCGAACTAAATTTGTATCTCTTAAGCTAAAAACTTGAGCACAACTTAATCCCTTTAAGAAATACATTTTAATCATGTTCGAGAATTTTTTAAAGCTTGATATGGAATATTGATTAAATCAAATCTTTAATCTTTCCTCCATCCTTATACATTTCAAGATCCATACCAATCTCTGACGACATAAAGCATATTGTAGCGAACCTAGGATCTGACTGCGGGGACTAGATCCCGGATCGGTACTCATGTCGGCGTGACTGTTAGTTAACGATCAACGATGACAGGCGATATCGATTTGTCAATTTTATTCTCAAAAAGCAGACACGTGCCTTAACCAAATTGTTGTCCCAATAAGGGCGCTGAACTGAAATTTGTTAATTAACACAAGAAAAGTCTAAAATTTCTCCCCTAAGTAAAGGGTACATCGAAGTTCAGCCCTGGCCGACTATACTCTCTTGTTATTTTACGGTATTCAAACAATTGCATGCTTATGTTCGCTCATCAACTCAAGCGCTTAAGTTCACTGCTGTCAGATGATTTTAAAGCAAAACTCCGCTTAAGCGACTTAACCAACTATGTTTCATCAAACATTTTGTACTTCTTTTGATCTTTCTACACAATGTTGAAGCATTTCTCATCAAATACTTTACTTTGATGCAGCCTCAAGGCCTTTATACATACATTTAGATGTATATCCGTAGGGGACGGGCGAAATATTTATTACATTACGTGGGGTGAAACATAAAATCATTGCATAAGTTTTTCTTTCGCTGGGCGGAGAACTTTGAAGCGTTGCTTTTTATTTCTTTTCACCTCGAGCCACTAGGGGCCATGGAGCGATAGGCAACTGTGTCTGTGTCTGTGTGTGTGTGTGTGTGTGCGTGGATGCATCCTTATTTCCTGCCATCTATTTGTTTGTTTGACAGTTCGTAAAATCAAAGTTGTGTCTGACAAAATGTAATAGATTTTTATGGCCGGCGGCGGTGGTTTGCTCCATCTAGTCACCACTTCCATTTTGCGACTTTCTGGCTGTTTACGCTGCACACAAATTCACACTCGCACATTGCCACAAAAGTTTTGCCGTTTGGCTGGGAAATGCTTTTAATCTAACAACAAAGTTGTTGAAAAACTTGTCGATTCCTGTTGTCAGGGACTAAATTTAACTTGTCCTTGACAAAACGAATTCAATTTCAAGTATAAAAACCCAGTAAATCCAGTGAAAAGCGTGTGTTTCGCTCAGAATCTGACTTGGAACTTAATTTCTTTTTGGCCCCTTCAAAGGGGCAACGCGAATTAATTGAAATTGCCTGCAAGGAAAATTCCAAAATTAGAAGCGCAAGACAAATGAAAAATTTTTGTTTAAAGGCAATAAAAATTAATTAGCAGCCCGCGTCTGAGATAGCATTCTCAATTATGAGTTCTCCGAGTTGTATGGCCCAGAAAATCAATAGAGCAGCAGGACGAAGGGAGGGCGTCTTGGTCTCGACCTTGCTGGCGGCGGACGAGCTAATTTCAAGTGCCTTGGGCCATAAAACGTATCGTGGGAGAATATAAAGCCCTAAAAACAGAGACGACACTGGGAGCTGGGTCCATCCATAAGTAGCTGTGGATTAGACAAGAGGTTTTGAGTTGGCAGCGGCTCAAGGAGACGCACAAGATCTTTTAATTAGACGTTTTTAGTGGGAATAAACGGCCCTGGATTTGATTGTTGAGGTAAGTAAGTATTCTGTGTACAAAACAACATTTTTTTTGAGTTCTCCTTGGCTTTGTTAATTAATTTCTCAAGTTGACAGCGAATAAAGTCACAAAGGCCATAACTGTTGGGAGGTGAAATTACATATTTTAGAATGAAAAAAACGTTACTCCAGCCACTAGTGTACTATGATATAAGCATATGGAACTTTAAAACCATTGCAAATTCTGGGTTTGAAAATAAAAACTTATTTTGGTTCCGTTAGAACGATGAAGAAATCATCAAACTGCTGGGAAAGATTATAGGCGTGGAAGCAATAATTTAGAAAACGTGCGATCTTAAAAATGACGCTTAAAAATTGGATTTCAATACACAAGATTTTTTGCGTATGTCGAGTTTCATTCAATAGAATGTTTCGTAAAAAGTACAAAATTTCATTTTGAAAGAGTTTGTCAAGTGTTTTTTTTAGGTATATTAGGTATATTTTCAGTTTTGGAAGATTTTTATTATTTAGCGGAGTTGTAGAGTAAAGGTAGCATTATTATTATGACTACTTTTTTTTTTAGATTTGATAAGGAAAATATTATATAAATCAAAAATCCATATAAATGCATTAAGGGCATATAAATATCTTATATGAAAACGCAAACAGTTTTTCCAATTCTGTTTTTATACACTTGAAAAGTGTATTATAATTTTGACCAGAAGTTTGAAACGCATAGAAGGAATCATCTTCGACCACATAAAGTATATATATTCTTGATCAGCATGATGTGCTAAGTCGATTAAGCTTTGTCCAGCCGTCTGTCCGTCCGTCCGTCTGTCTGTTTCTTCGCGAACTAGTCCGTCAGTTTTGAAGCTATCAAGCAGTTTTTGCACAGAGTATTCTTTTGTCTGCACGCTGCTAATATGTCGGAACCGACCGGATCGGTTGACTACTTCTTGTAGCTGCCATACAAATGATCAGTCAGAAAATGGGTTTTAGTGGGAAAAAATGTTTTGTTCTCAATTTTAAATATTAAAATAAATAAATATTAAATGTCTTTAAGCTGATCTGCGAAGTTTGGTCAAAGTCGCTAACCGTTGAGACAAGCTTTTTCAAGTGTATTAAAACTTCGGCACTTTTTTTCAATTTTTATTATGTTACAAACAGATTAAAGTAAACAAAAAAAATTTTACTGTTTCGATGCGAAGGCTGTTCAAAAAGTTGTCGGCCGTCAAAGTGGGTATCCAAAAAATAGATTTATTTATTTATTGAATTCATTTTTTATTTTCATTCATTCACGAAGATTAAAGATCAGTAGAATACAATGGACGGAGTCAAAAATGCTGCAGTTTTTAGACCTTGTCTTTGACTTAATAAAGGGTATTCGGGATTCCATATCTTCTACTATTTCATCCTGCTTCTTCCTATCAAGCGCTTCCAATATACTGATTAGGGCTGCAAACCGGTTCGGAGTTGAACCGCTCCGGAGTCGGAGACAATGTGCACCGACCTTCTGAACCCGATCCGTATTCCCGAACCCATAATAATTCACGCGTTCGAACCCGGTAGTGAACCTTCCCCGAGTTTAAAGGGGTTTGCAGCCTTGATATTGATTATGTTAATAAGGGCGTACGCAGGAGGTTGCAGATTTGTAGTATGCTTTGCAAATTTCTTATCAAACAAAAGATGTGTCAACTGAACAATAATGAATCCAAAATCGATTTTATCAAAAATAAAAACTAAACATTTTCATTATAAAACTTGAAAAATTTGTCCGATGAGCAAAATCAGACATTTTTTTTCAAATAGAATGAGTTATTAAAATCCTTGCTACATTTAAGAAAACACGCAAATTTATACTGATAATTATAAATGAACAATTAACAAACTCTAAATAATTTTTTCACATTAATTCTTCATAGTTCACGATCCATCGAGGAAATACATTTTCCGATTTTTTGGGGTTTACAATACTAAAATATAAACACACAATATGGGCAAAAGGTTCTGACCTTTCCTAGTTAAGGTCTGGTCACATTTAGAGGTAATTGTTGTTGATATGCTTACACTTTTCTCAATTAATTATATACGGGGGTGCCACAGAAACCTCTTCCAACCAAATTCCAACCCAATTCCAATTCTTAGGTGCCACAGAAATTCCGTTTGGTTGGTTTCAAACCTCCCGTGTTTTGTAAGGAGATTTAGCAAAATTCACCACCCAAACAATTTTAAAAAGCAAAATAAATTTTGGAAATGTAAACAATATTATTTTCTAGGATAGATTGCATCAAACGAATAAATTATTTAATTAGTTTAAACATTGAAATTAACGTTTCAATATTTATTGGGAAAAACAACCAAAGTCTTTCATGTTAATCAAAACCAACCACTACTGTGGCTCCTCCTATCGTTTGTCGCGAGTTTGTGTCGCCATCTGGTTGGCAGCCAGCGGATTAAGGGCTGGCAAGATATTCTTCATGTTTTGCGCCAACAAATTTTTAAACTTTGCATTTTATTTATGGAGAATTTGACTTTAATTTAAATTATAATTTAAAAATGCATCACAAAACATATAACACAATCAAAAATTTAATTTAATCATCAATTTAACCCTTAATTACAAGAAGAAAAATTTTTTGGCCAGAAATTCAGCCCTGTTTTTAGAGATGGAACTTCAATTGGAACAGCTGGTGCTCTAACTACATTTTCTAATATGAAAATGAAATCTCTCAAAGTTCTGTGGCACCGACGGTTTTTTTCGAGAGATTTACAAACCAACCGTCGGCAAAATAACAGTTTTTTTTGGTACCCCACCCCCGTTAATTTAATTTTTAAACTTAAAAACAGCAAACAAAAAATTATAATTAATACACACACATTTTGGTATAAAAAAAAAAAAAAGGTTTTGGTGGTTGTGATGTTTTTTTTTTTGGGGGTTTGGTGGGGATATGGTCAAAATCTGGTGAGGGTCTATTAGACGGGAAGTGGGTGTGGGAAGACTGACAGCTGACAAACTGATCTCAGAAATGGTAAGAGATAGAGGTCTGATACTACTTGCGGGCAAATAAAGTTAATTAAAACTTTTGCCTCGAAAAGCAATGGTATGTCCGTACAGCGCTGTTTAAAAAATCACCAGAATTTTTCATCAACGGACTTGTTGCATTTTCACGCTCCTACAACCTGCATATTTCTTTTTAATACAACTTATATAGGCGAATAAACTCTTGGGAATTACAATGGTGTAAAATTCCAGCCTGAAATAGGTCTATGGTTTTTTAAGTTTAAAAATTGCTGTAATTAAGTCTCATTGTTGCTTTGGCTGCTGCTACAGTTTCTTTAGTTTTCCCGCTTTTCTGTTCTTTAAAATAACTATTAACTATAGGCTTGTCTGAAGGGCTTAACATTTCTGGATTTTAATTGTCTGAGTCAAATTTCTAACAAGTTCTGATGTGCTTTTCTGTACTTTCGAGTAAGTTAAGCACGTTTTTATTTATTCTTTGCTTTTATTCGTTGCAATTGCAATCAATATTATAATAATTATGACCTTCTCCATATCCCAGTTGTATCGGAGAGACATCGCTTGAATCAGATGAATTTCCTCTTTAAGGAAATGTCTAGCAAAACTTTAATGGAATGGCATCTAAATGGATTCCATATAAGCGAAGTAAGGCACAAAGCGGCAGTTGCTATCAATGCCATTCCATGTTGCTACCATTCCTGTTGATGATGATGAAGAAGATGATGACGATAAGGTCGCCTGCACAATGCAGGATATTGTTTGACATAGAAGCGGAGTAAAGGACATAAATATTGACGATGATGTTATTAGTTGTTGTTGGAAGTAAACCAGCTTACACACACACACACAAGAAGGAGACCCTTTGGCAATGAAACGATTCTGCTGCTCTTCTCATAAATTCGATTAGTTGGCAGTCACACACACACACACGAATTGAATTATTGATTTGCCCTTCAGACTTGGCATAACTTCATTAATTATTTCTCCAGTGGCATTTGAAAACCCGCAAGCCTTTAACAAACTGAACATTAATGAACCTTTTCACCGTTCATAAGCCAGGTTAGCAGTCAACGGAATTTTCAGTCTTCAAATGAAACCGCAGAGTAAATGAAAAATGCAAACCGTCAGCAAATACGCTTAAATGCCGCCCAAAACAAACAAAATACGTACATATGTATGTAAATTCGTAAGTAAATGCCTCGGGCCAAAAATAAAAATGGCAAAACCAAAAAACGGAAACGGAAATCGTGTGCTTTTAAACTTAACCCAGGGGCAGAGGCGAAGCAGGAACCCGGAAACACGAAAAAAATACGTTACCAGTAAGCAAATTAACTTTGCAACCCAGGAAGAAGACGAAGGCGTCCTAACTGCCAATTGGCATGAAAATTCATGTAGAAATCAAAGCAAATAAAAGGGAGCGAACACCGAGAGCCCAAAACAGAGGAAAGAAAACTCTGCTCTCCGGTTTTGTAGCGTGAAACACATAAATTTCGAATTTGTCACAAGAAATGTGTTTGTTGTTTTGTGTGAGCTTAGTAGCTGCTTTGACGGTATTTTGTGCCAGGTAAATGAAAATAAATCACAGCATTCACACATTGCAAGCCAAGGCATTTGGGATCCTAATATTTTGAAAGCTGATTTTCTTAAAGCTCGAGGACTTGGCCAAAGAAGTATGGCTCTGTGTGGAAGCATTACATTGACTGCGTCTTTATAGAAACTTAAACTCTGACAGAAGAAAGAATATCTAAACGAAAGATTGCACTCAAATGTTGATTTCAGCACCCAAATCATTGTTGTCAATTACCCAAAGTTATGATAATACAGCCCATTGCTTTCATGCCGTTGAGCTAACTTGCTCTTCATACTCACCTTAACAAAAATACTGCGAATCTACGAATTTGTGGGAGATACGGCGATACGAGGGCTTCAAAGTTCACTTCTACGAAATAGTAAATTGAAAAAGAGGAAATTGAAATTTTGAGAATCAACTTTAAAGCAGTGCTCCCCAAAAAGAGAGCACTAAAACGTGACTGTGTCTCTTTCTAACACACAATGAGGTATGACTTCGGCAAGTAAGTTCGTGCACCATTTCGAAATTGGGTTTTTCATTACATAATATTTACATTTGACTGAAAATTATCAAAATATGTACATTAGACTGAACATAATCAAATGGGAATTTTTTTGTTTTAAAGTTCTGTACAAAATTAGTATGTCTTCACATCAAACCGGAAAATCAGAAACACGCATTTGCAAGTATAAACGTTAATATGGTGACACGTCTATAAAACACACAGTCATTTCACCCAACAACACAATTCAACAATCCGTCAATTCAACACAAAATAAAGTCTTCACAAAACAATTTCAACACACGTCAATACATCGCTAAATCATTTTACCCAACACAACTATTCAACACACGTCAATTCAACACAAAACAAAATAATTAATTTATTATTAAATTTAAATTTGGTTTGAATTGAATTGACGAAGTGTTAAATTGTTGTGTTGGGTGAAATGACTTATAGACGTGAGTTGACTTTTTTTTTGAAGACTTTGTTTTGTGTCAAATTGACGTGTGTTGAATTGACGTGTTGAAATTGTCTTGTGTTGATCACATTCTTGCACACGTGTTTTCATATACAACAACTAAAACTATAACTATTACTACTTAACGTGGAACGCTCCCTTTACTCCTTAATTTAAAACACAGATTAGGCTTAAGTTCGGTGTATTGGAGGCGGCGTGCTGCCGGTAAGAACGATTGTCACAGAGTGGCGGAGAGATTAGTCAGTTTGTGTGAGAGAGTTAGAGATGATAAGATACATAAAAAGGCGGGAGTATCGAGCATCGATAGTTGTTAGTGAAGTGTGAACTAGTTAGATGAACTGGATCTGTGACTGCACCTCGATGAACTGGAACCGCCACAGCCAATCCCCCCTTAAATGAGGCGTTGATGCTGAATCTGAATGCTGGCTTGTATGTATATCCATGCTGTACGTGGCTTAACGCGTACGGAGGTTCAAGTGGGTGGATGTTGTTTAGCAGGAACTTGGAATCCATATGTTGTTGAACTTGTTGAGCGACTTTTTTTTGGTGCAAGCTTGAACACTTAGTTGATGTAAAGACGTGAAGATTATAGCTGAAAGCTCGTTATTATAGCCGAGCTCATTGGACATGTGTCGCCCATATGTGAATGGCTGATGTCGATGTTGTGGATCGGACATGTGTGCCAGTAGCTGTGTCGTCGAGCTGACTGGACATGTGTGCGAATGTAGATCCGCCAGCCACCGGCTTCTTTTTGACAAGGTGGACTTAACCAAGTGTTCTTGAGTGGCCATTTAAGCCAGTTAGAAGGAGCTCCTTGAACTCTGATATGACGTATTTATGTATGGATGATCGATTGTGAGTATAAGCACTTCTTGATTTTATTTATTTTGAAGAAAAGACAAAGAACGACCGTTTTAAAGAAATCCAAAAATGTCAAAACGAAGAAATGACACAAATTATTACGGAAGCGTTGAGAATAATCCTTAATCCGTGTCCCACCAGCAATTTACACAATTTATTCAGTAGCACCCATCCCGTCGTCTTACAAAATGTCCCGCTGGTCTCCTGGGTCCGGTTTCTCGCACTCATACTGTGCACCACATTCATCTAAAAATCACACACACACACACTCACACATTGGAACACCTGCTGGTCTCTCGTTACAATTGCTTTTAGAAAAGTTTCACGATTTTTGTTGTTGTTGTTGCAACATTTAGTATGCTGCCTGGACAATTTCAAAGCGAAACTTGTGAGGGATTTGGAAAAGTGCAGATGCCCAGATGACCAGATTCTTTTAAAGAAGTTGCCAGCTGCAGGTGTCCTCTGGCCAGCGTAAAATATATGGCACTTTATCTCAGCATTTTCCCTTCCACTTGGATTGCATTTCAATTTGCCACACATTACACTCTTTGTTGGGTTTTCACTTGTGTCTCTTTCTGCATATTTGTTCCTTTGGCCACGTGCCAATCGGTAGATCGACATTCAGCCTGGCAGGGTAATCTAATTGAAGCGCCAGTTTGCAAAGCAAATACATGAAACAGACATCCAGTTATTGGTAGCACAAATGGAAAATTAATTTTGAGCTTGGTTGAAATTGAAATCAAATTATATCTCTCAAATTTAATTAAAATTTTGTGGCCACCGCGAAACACAAAGTGCAAGTTGCCATGGCTGCTGTAAGGTTGAAAATTGAATTATGACCGAAATTTGCATACATCAATTTTGTGTGCAGTGCACACAAAATTGACTTTTATGATAAAGTTTTGCTTGTGTTGTTTGTAATAAGTTAGATTAGTTTTCGGAGCGGACACCCTGGAGGTTTTTGTATCGAGGGCCTGGATTAGTTTTGCAAATATAAATTTGAATAGAAATGGCGGTTGTATTTTGCAATAACTATTAAACGTGAACCCAAAAATTTACGGTTCGGTTTAACAATACTAATCGACATACACAGTATTTGGTTTTTTTTAACAATATATAAGCGCGAATGGCGTCTAAGGTGCTCAAAAAAGTCAATGTACATTTCGAAATATCTTATCTGGAAGGAGCTGAATGTTAGTGCCTCGACAAACTGTGTTGAGGTGTCCATGTACCCAGATGAGGTGGTTACTACGCGAACGCACGGCTTCTTCTTTTTTGAGTGCCGGCTTTTCAAGCTTCCTCATCCTCCGCAACAACCAGTAGAGCACTCAGGGCCTTGCACGAATTTCCGTGAGCTACTTGTGAAACCACATCCTCTGCCAATTCCACATTCATTTTGCATTTGCCTTCTCTAAATTGCTTGTTTGTTTACTTCTGACAGCTGTGTGCTATCGATAACAAATCATAATCAAGCGATTCTAACAAACTATTTCTTTGTTAGATTCACATCTAACACAATCAAGAAAAATAGCAAACATGATTGCACATCATGCCTGTTCACCAGCACAATCTAACAAAAATAGTCGATTTTTTGTCATCGATTTATGATGCTGAACACGCTCTATTGAGCGTGACTTATTAGTCCCGTCTTCTTTAACCAATGAATTCAAATAAAAGATCAATTGGGTGTCATAGGATGTCCGGTTTGAGCGAAGCACTACGACAAATCTGATAGTAAATTTAAATACTGGCGTACAATTCACTGTTAAATCACCGCTAAGTATCAGTTAAGTCACTGTTACTTCTTCCCCCGCTTTGCAAAGTCTTTACCGCCCCTTCCCCTTAGTGTTGTGAAAACATCGATAGTGAGTACAATCGATAGTTTGAACATCGATAGTATTTCACAACTATCGAAAGTACTATCGGAGAAAATTGCTTTTGATACATGAACAACAAATATACAACAGCAAAATCAAATATTTTTTTTTCCATATTATCCAAGGACTTGCAAATAAACAAGTGAGAAAGTTGGTCAAGCCCGACTATAACATACTCTGTACCTGGAGTAGAAGCTGAATCCAATGCTGGTGCTGCGCTCATCTCTAAGTCTCTCTCTCTTTTCTCTCTCTCTCTCTCTCTCTCTCTCTCTCTCTCTCTCTCTCTCTCTCTCTAAGATTGTGCGGTGTTAGTTGTAAGAGGGTGGGAGGGGTTGGGTTGTAGAGTATATTAAGTTTGTACAAAAGTATGTAACAGGGAGAAGGAATCATTTCCGACCATATAAAGTATATATATTCTTGGTCAGCATCAACAGCCGGGTCGATATGTTAAATTATATTATTTCGGTCACAAGTAGGCTGGATTTTTTAGCTGTGTTGTTGTTTCTTGGGTGGTATGATTCCGGATGTGGTAGCTGCTTCTTAGGAAGTTTTATTTCCGTGCCATCGACGCGTGCCATCGACGCGGCGTCGCGGCGGACGCTCGGCGGCTTGCTTTTTCACGACTCGTGCATTCCTTTTTTTGTTCTCTCACGAAGGGGGCAAAAAAAGGAGAGAAAAAAAGGGGTTTGTGTGGGGGGGTGGAGAGTCTCCCCAGAAAACACGCGTCTTACTTGCAATACAGTGCTCACCAATTCACACTTCCTTAAAAAACACGATTGACTTCGGCTCATTTGAGCTGAAGGTGGCCGCTTTTGCTCTTGATGCATTTGTTCGTTTGCTTGTTGCTCATGTTTGACGTAATGACGTTTACTTCGTGTTTTGCTATTACGCACACAAGCGCAAAGCTTGATACTGTGAGTTTGGGCACCACATTCCAACCATATTCAGTCCAAAGAACCCCGAGTTCGAATTCCTTAAGATTGAGTACAAATTTACAAATACCCACCCCAGCTGGTGGTGGATCTCTTAAATATTTCAAATCCAATGGAATTTCTAAACTGAATTCAGAACAAAATAATTAGTTGAAAAATAAATAAATAAAATAAAGTGTAAGTATTAAAATTCCAAGGATTTTTCCCTTGGTTTATATAGAGCTTGCTTGGAAAAAGTTCGGCCTACGCATCTTAATAGAGTTAAAGCATAAGGATGCGGTTAAGTCTGCCGGCTGGTTTGCGCCAGCATGAGACACTCAATTTTGGTTAACCTGCCGGTGAGTTTGACTAACCGGACATTGAGAAAATGCGCCTTAAAGTATTAGTTGGGGCAAAATTGTTTCCCTTCTTACTTAAAGTTAAAATCTATTTCCGTCTGAGGACTTTAATGCACATTCCCATAAATCCATCAATTGCCAAACTTGTCCATATCTCTGAAGCTTTCAAAAAAGTACTTTACAATGCAGCTGCTTGCTTTGAGCTTTGGACCACCCACTAAGCTTCATCCCTTCCATCATCACAGACCATAAATAACAGGGTTAAACATCCATGCAATAGGCAAAGCGCTGCCAAAAACATTTTGGGTTTTTTTTTTATTTTTTAAATTGAAAAGTTGTACGCCGCGAAGCATAAGAGAGAAATTTGTGGCCCATTTGTGTTTTAATCATTTTCGCGGCTCAGCGATGAAAACTTTTTAATTTGCTCATCATGCTTGGGAAAATGAATTATCATTGACATTGGATTAGCCAGTGAGGAGCAGGTCCTCATAATCACCCATTTGGGGGAAGCCAGAGCAGTTGTCAAGTTTCTTCAGGTGCAGAGAGCGGAAAATCAGATGGAGATGCCAGCATTTATGTGAAATTTGCGTTAATTAGTTTGATTTTATGCTTCATGTCTCTGCGGGACAATTTCAGATTGGCAATTCCATTCCGAGAAAACTCATTAAAACTTTGTAGCCAAGTTGTGCTGTCATCGGGAGAGGAAGAAGAAGTGTAAGCCACACCAGCTAGTTAATGAGAAAATAAAAAACCAATCATGTACATTTGTGGTGCTTTGTTATTGTTGTTTTTGGTTGTTTACTCTCTATTAACCCGCAATTATCCCAATCGATTTTATTTGAACTTTTAGGCAAATATAATTTATAGGTTGAGGCTCCCAGGCGACGGCCCTTGTCCATTTACATAATTCAATAAGCGATGAGGAATTTAATTAAAAACACACACAACTTTTGAAAAGGGTTTTGCGATCTAATACAAAAAAAAATAGAGGGAAGACTCGACCGAAATTTAAATACCCTAGGAGCATGATATATGACCGCCAGTTTGATATATGGCAGCAACAAGATATAATATAAATTACTTCGTTTTAACTATATGTATTATCAATCTAGCTGAAGCAGCTTATTGAACAATCCTTGTGGAAATCATGCATTACGGCTGGCCTTCTAGGCCAACTAGAAACTATTTTCTATTAGTATTGCCTAGATGCACGACTGATTATGCAAAGCACAATCGATTTCGAGTCTTATGTCAAAATTATAATGATCTCTATCACCTGCAACATCACCATCTCTCATCAACATCTCTCTATAATTATCTTAGGGGAAATCTCTGACCACTCCTGGCTGTGAGTAGGGGCATAGCTTGCCGGACTGGCTAAAAAATCTTCCCCCACCGGGTCAGAGATTTCTAGTTATTTTATTTTAAGTATAGCTTATTAATTTTGTATTTTTAATTAGTTTTAAATTTCACTTTTAGTTAGTATTTTTTTTATTGTTTTCTCCTACATCTTTTTTCTCTTTATATCTGATTTATTTTAGTTTTATTATTATTTTTTCCTTTGCCTCTATTTAGGTCTTGGTTTTTTTCTCTTCTCTATCTCTACATCATTAAAGTTTTTGGTAGCTCTAACAACGTCTCTGACTACAGTTGGCTGTGAATCGGGGCATAGCTGGCCGGACGGGCTAATAAAACTCCCCCATCGAGTCAGAGTCGTTATTAGTTATTTTGTAATTTTGTTAGTTTTTCTTTGATAGGCTTTCTTAGTCAATAAGGCTTTTTTATAATGTATGTGTAATTGAGTTGACAGCCTTTTTTGTCGACTAAATAAATAAATAAATAAAGTGGGCTAAAAAGGCTACAAAAAATCAAAAGTCAAATCAAATCAAATAAAGAAAAAAAAGTAATGCACTACAATAGCGGATTATTGTTAAAGGAATAGTAATCGAAAACAAACTGACTGCGAACATTCTGCATTACAATTCTCAAAAAATACACGCATTCGTAATGGGAATACGATGGCAGTTCGGCTCTGGCATACATGCTTTATTACTAGTAATGCAGGCTGTGGACAGTCCGTTTACAAAGCGGCCATGCATATGGCAAAGTAATGCAGATTGGATGGGATTATTTCCCTCTCACTGATAGCAAAGTAACGTATAAATAATCCATTTGGTAATGACAATTTGCGCCGCTGGGATGTGATTGATATGAGTTTACTCTCTTTAAATAGGTTTTTTTTTTTTATTTTTATCTTTTGGACAGTTTACTTGTCTCGTCCTTAAGAACCTAACCAATCATTATATGGGTCAAGCAAACTTCCTGTCCCTCGTCCATTCTAGTAATTGGGAGTCTGATACGTTCCTATCTGCTGTGTAGACGTAGACGCACTCAGAGTTTTCGTGTAGAAAAGGCATTGCAAAAAACTTGGATTCAAAGTTTATCACTTATACGTATTGTTGGCCTTGCCCGCATGTTAAATTTTTAAGCAGTTGGTCTAGACTTGGTTTGAAGTCATAACATTTGACACAAAGGTAATATGACCATTGAATATATTGTTTTTTAATACAATCAAGACAAAATGTAAATATAACACTGTGGAACACTCAAAATTGCCTGGGATTGGCACCAATAAATTGTGCAACTAGAGGCATCAGGTAGCAACACCTCATACCCAGCTTTTCTGGACCACGTCCAGTTCGCGTTTAATTTGCACTTTTATACTAGCAACACACAGTTACATCATCTGTTGATGAAAAAAATCAAATTTTGTAAAATTCACCAAAGATGAAGGGAGTTACCACAATTGTTATACCAAATTCCCACCGCCAATGGATAAGCGGTTAGTACCCCGCCCATAGAGGACTAACTTAGAAAATGGAATTAATGAAAAACCACTCGATAGAATTTTTAAAGATTTTAAACAATTTGAGATACTGACCAGTTAAATGTGTGCTTAAGAGATGGTAACATGCATCGAAAAACCGCGATGGTGGGTACCACATTTGACAGCACCCATCATCGAGGCAATATAGGTCATAGACCAGAGATCAAATCGCGTTTTCAGTTTTACCAACGAAGCCTTGGTTCGCGGTTCTTTGGAATTTACATACTAGCAATTTCCTAAGAACAACATTAACCATTTAGGTGAAACCTGCTTCACCAAAATTATGGAATTAATCTTATAAGTAAACTGCTTCACCACCAGCAGAAATACAGATAGGATCAATTAAATACATCAGTTCAAGGCATCTTAGCGTATCGCGGTTTGTCCACAAACAAAGATATTTTTAAACCAAATTTTAGTTTTTCTTAGTGGAAATTACGAATTTTATTCATAAGATTAACTGTGTGTTGCTAGTATAAATGTGCCCATTAAACGCGAACTTGTCGTGGTCCAGAAAAACTGGGTATGAGGTGTTGCTACCTGATGCCTCTAGTTTCACAGTTTATTGGTCCCAGTCCCAGGCAAAAAAAAAGTTGAATTTTGTTCCACTGTGTAATTTACTAAATATATATTTAGCCAAACTCGTATATAACGGAAACGGAACTATGCTGCACTGTTCCTTTATAGATGAAAGCAAGTCTTAGCCAACCACTAAGTGGCTATCTTTGAAGTGAGGTCCCACATGAACTGAACTGACGTGCTGAGCATCACGGTTGCAGCCGTTCCTGCGCATAGTATATATTTATTGTGGTGCTTATAAAAAGACTATCGTCTATTTGAGAATTCCATTCCTTTTTTTAGTATTTAAAAATAATTTGGCAAAAATTACCTAGAGTTTTTTTTATAAATAAAAAATTTAAAAATTTTTCTTGTAAATTCATTTCATTCCGCAATTAATGCGGACATGACCCTTGAAACACCGCTGGGGGACTCCAACCTGTAAGCCACACTAGTCGCATTTCCCGAAATCGACAGGCTTAAAAATTTAGTCCCATATACGAGCGTGGATAAATCGCACCTCTTCGTTGGAAATGGACTCGCTTCGTCAAAATTTGTTCCTAGTCTAACAACCAAAAATACATTCGATTCATGCTCCATTTGTATATTTAATTTTTACGACTTTCAAAATGATACGAGGAATTCGTTTCAACCGGGAATGGCCAAATTTGCTTACTGCATCCCCCACACTTCTTTCCTCTTAATCATGACAGCCACGAGATTATCGGGACCTATTGGTACTTCACTGATTGGTGCCAGCCTCTGCCGCAGTGGATGAAAGTGTGTTCGGCATCCTCTATTTGTCCTTTTTCACACCAGCGATGTAGGTAACTCCTGAAGCACCCGTGGCCGCTCAAATAGGGTTAGCCAGTGGTTAACTTCCCCACCCAAACTTTAATTTCGGGAATTAGGCAATGGCTTCACCGACCCTTTGTCGACGTATCCCACATGGATTGCCATTGCCTCCTTGCATCTTCTTTTGCCAAGAGCCTTGGCTGGTCTAAAGCCCTGGCTTCCAGAGCCAGGAGCTCTAATGGAACCATGCCAGTCCTGCTTCGTCGAACATGGTTTGAAATCCGCGTCACACGTAGCGCGCATAACTGGTACGTAGCTCGGACGCTCCTACTGTAGCTTGGCACAGCCATAGCTTGGCCACATAAAGGATTGTGGACCTAAGAATGCTCCTGCCTTCGCTCTTGTTTCGGGCCCCTGGTAATCAGCATGATACTGCTGAGTGCGTTTCCAGTGTGTTGCGCTTTCTCACTTACAGATTAAAGGTGCTCGCAATAGGTGAGTCTTGTATCGATCATAACTCCGTGGTATCGGATGGCTCTCTTAGAAGTTATACATTCGGTGCCCACCTGAATCTGCGCAGTCTCCACGATTTTTCTGCTGCTAACGACAACGGCCTCCGTCTTGTGAGCGGCCAAGACAAGACCAACAGAGTCAAGCCACTGCGTAATGCTAGCAATTGCTTCGTTGCACCTGCTCTCCGCAGAAGCAATCTCCTTTGCCACTATCACTAGCGCCACATCATCTGCAAATTTAAAGACGTGTGTATCAGCAGGGGGTGCAAGTGTCAATATTACATCATACATGCTGTTCCAGAGAAGCGGGCCCAAGATTTCCATCTCCCTTATAAAATTTTGAAAACTTCGCGATATTTTTGAACACTTCATCATCACGTTCTATATAAAACTTACCATCTAATTTTATTTATAATTTTGTGCACAAAAAATCAAATAAAAATAAGTCGCACTGTTTCGGAGAAGGGGAAACGCACGATTCCCTTGAGGATCAGCACTTCTTCACCACCGAAAACTCTAAATCATCAGAAGACGCATCAATTTCCGTGATGGTATTCGGAGAGATGGTATGGGAAAACAAACAAATTTTTCACAATAATTTCAAAGATTTTTACAGGTGATTTAAATCAGGGGTCGGCAACAATACAGACTGTAAGTCTTCTGAGTCAAAGCTTATGCTCAAAAATATTTTCTCAATTGCTAGTGGCAACTTTTCTGCTCTTCTTGCCTACCCCTGTCTCAAAATTAGCCCACAATACTCTGTCTGTACCTATTCGAATAGCTCAAAGTTTGTACAATTAGATACTTCTCTGTTTTCAAATCAAACGAAGAACCACACCCCCCATAAACTTAATCAAAGCCCCGTGGCAGGGGGTGGGGGAGGGGAAAAAAACTACACGAAAGCCATGTAAATGCGATATGTAACATGTAATTTCATGTGGACAAGGAGGCTGATGAGGATGCTCATGTCAATGTCAATGGCCGCAGGGGCGCAGAGGCGTCTCGTCGTTCTCTGATTAGTGCGGTTAAAGCGACACAAACAAACAGCATGTCAGCACTTTCACATGTTTGTTTATGTCGCTTTTACAACTGCAAGGACATGGCCATAATTACGCATCCATCAACGCAATAGTTGACTCGGTTGCCTGATCCATAACTCTTATTGTCGCATTGATGACTGCGTTGATTGTATTGACAAACTCGAACAGCGAGCATCATCATCAATTGTCGCCGGGGAACAATTTAAGAAAACTCCACGAACTTCGCCCGGATTCTCTCATTTTGCCAGACAATAAATATTTGTTATTTGCCCTGCAGCGAAAAAAATCAATACGCACAGCGAAATGCTTGCATACTTTTGGGCAACGGCGCGTTAAAATGTTGGTGTACACACCCATTCTTTTACACTGTTGTTGTTTCATTTCCTGTGTATTTTCAGTGAAAGCAGCAAATAAATTGAAAAGTAGTTTATGCAGATGCCACAAACGGGAAACGTCAAAAGCAAATATTGTACGTTAAAGAGTCTTTTTTTGGAAAATGTTGCTAAAAATACAAGTTTCGGGAAGAGGAATAAACAGCTTTATATACCTTAATTTATATATAAGTGCACAATTGTAAGAGGCTTTCAATATAACATTTTTGGAATGAAAAACGCTGACAATAATTTGTAAGTATTCAACTGAAAGGCCTACAAAACCAAACGAAATTCGCTTCACAGCACGAAACGTCTACCCCAAAAGATACACCTGCTAAATTAAGAAAAAGAACTGCATTAATTGCATACGCAAAATGTAAATTGCTGAAATCTACACGTGGCGTGCAGAAATTTGGCATGTTTAACGCTTCGTGGGCCAAGGCAAAGTCTACACGACATTAGACAATTAGCTTAAATTACTTTAATACCACCCAACCCATAGGGGTGGGTCCTGTTCTGCTCTGAGATGATATCTCAATCTACACGAAAATGTATGATTTCTACACATTTTGACTGTGATTTTCAACCCATTACTTTTGTGTAGCTTTTGGGTGTGTAGCTCCAGGGATCTAATTTCCGGAGCTCAGAGCCCTGGATGGCTAGAATATGGCCACTGCGTGGTCTAAATTCATTCTGAACGAGAAAGGCAAGGCTAACTTCGTCCGTGCCGAAGTTTTTATACACTTGAAATCGCTTGTCTCAACGGTTAGCGACTTCGACCAAACTTCGCAGATCAGCTTAAAAACTTTTAATATTACCCATGACCATGATTGAAAGCGGTAATATTGAGAAAAAACCAGTTTTTCTCATTAAAATCCATTTTACGACCGATCATTTGTATGGCAGCTACAAGAAGTAGTTATCCGATCCGGTCGGTTCCGACATATTAGCAGCGTGCAGAGAAAAGAAGACTCTGTGCAAAATTTCAGCTCGCTAGCTTCAAAACTGAGGGACTAGTTCGCGTAGAAACAGACAGACGGACGGACGGACAGACGGACGGACAAAGCTTAATCGACTCAGCTCGTCACGCTGATCAAGAATATATATACTTTATGTGGTCGGAGATGATTCCTTCTATGCGTTGCAAACTTCTGGGCAAAATTATAATACACTTTTCAAGTGTATAAAAATGAACTTTTGTTCGTAAAACGAATAAGTTTTACTATTGGGTCGTTCACTAAGTTATTTAGTTTGATAACCACAGCTGATCTTATTGAATTTTTCGCAGCCAACTTTACACTTAACCGTTTTACTGTTATATATTTGAACAGCTGATATAGTAAGGCTTTTTCTTCAAAAATTTTTAATGTTTTGGAATTGTTTTTGTTTGGTGAAATTTTGAATGAACATTTTTTGAATGGGAGAACCTTCACCTCGAATTAGGATGTCAAAAACCACTTGGACCAGTTTTTTGCTTGCAGGGATCAAAAAGTTTTATATCTTAACAAGTGAGAAAGTCTGTCAAGACCGACTATGACATACTCTGTACCTGGAGTTGGAGCTGAATTGCAGTGCCGCGTGGTGATCAGGTGGGGATTTGGGGAGATCTAGTGGGGATCAGGTGGGGATCTGGTGGGGATCTGGAAGACGTTTGGTGAGCAGCTGGTGGAGGGGATCTGGTGGGGTCCAGTTGTGATCTGGAGGGGATCTAGTGGGGATCGTGTGGGGATCTGGTGGGGATCTGGTGGGGATATTGGGTTGGTCGGGCCGGGATATGGTGGGTATACGGGAGTGGGGGTGCAAAGGGTGGCTAAGGTCAAATTGTGAATTCTGTGCTAAAAACTATTATGTTCTTTGTTAACAATGACTTGACAAAGACTTAACAGTGACTGAATAGTGACTGAACAGTGACTTAACAATGACTTAACAGTGATTAAACAGTGACATAACAGTGACCTAACAGTGATTCAACAGTGAATTAACAGTGACATAACAGTGACTTAACAGTGACTTGACAGTGACCTAATTTTGATAACACTAGTTTACAAAAATAAAAAAAAAATGACCCATTTCAGCTGAAATTTTTCTTAGTATAGTTTGGAATGGTGATCTAAAAATCGATTTCAAAAATTTTTTCATGGCTCCGTTTTTAAAATATTAATTTTTTAAATTTTTTTGGTATGTACTCTTACATTTTAAGAAATATCTCAGTTCATAATTGTCAGATAGAGTCAAGTAAGAAATAAATCGAAAGGTAATGGAGCTGCCAATAATTTTGTGGAGCATTGTTTTTAAATCGGTTCAGTAGTTTGAATTCAACAACCAAGAATATTTTAAAAAAATCGATTTTTTGCTCGAAAATCCAAGAAATTTCATTTTTAAACGACTAGAAAAAATATAAAAAAATACAAAAAAATTATTTTTATTTTTTCTACTTAAGAATCGCACTTTTACGAAGAAAATACGGTATTTGTGAGGAAAATCGTGTAACACGTACCATAGATGGGTCAAATTGAGTAGAGGAACTAACAGTCAAATTTGAGTATATTGTGTGTTTCCAAAAATTAACATTGTACTTTTCTTCGTTTTTTGGTCAAATTATGAAGTGAATGAAAAGCCAGAACAAAAATAAAAATTAAAAACTGAACAAAAGTCGAAGCAATCGAAAATTTATTTTAAAATATTCAGGAAAATATCACATATTTTTGCACTAAATTGCTTACAGCTCCTGTGTTTGTTCACAGATTTTGATCATCGATATCTGTTTTTCTTCGTAGAAATGCGGTTCTTATGTAGAAAAAATAAAAATAATTTTTTTGATTTTTTATATTATTTCCAGGCGACCAAAAATGAATTTTCGAGCAAAAAAATCGATTTTTTCGAAATATTTTTGGATATTGTAGTCAAACTAATGAACCGATTTAAAAACAATGTTCTACTCGATTACCGGCAGCGAAATAATCGATTCGATTCTTATCTTGCTTGACTCTATCTGACAATTATAAAGTGAGATATGGCTTAAAATGTAAGTGCCCCTACCAAAAAATAAAAAAAAATTATATTTCAAAAACGGAGCCATGAAAAAATTTTTGAAATTGATTTTTGAGATCACCATTCCAAACTACACTAAAAAAAATTTTCAGTAGAAATGGGTCTTTTTGGCTGTAAACTAGTGTAATCTAACATTTATTTATACAGAATCCAAAGTTGTCTTTTGCCATTACTTAAATCGGATTCATCGTAAAGAGCTTCGCTCGTACCGTGCGTCTCATGACACACACTCTTTTTTTCCAAATTGCGGGGGCGTGAGGGGGCGTGGCAAAAAATAAAAATAGAGGCAAGCTAACTTCGGCTCGACCGAAGTTTATATACCCTTGGAGCTTGATATGTGCCTGACAGTTTGTATGGCAGCTATACTATATAGTGGTCCGATTTCGAAAAATTTTGGTGAAATGATGTAAAATCATTAAAAACTTATAAATACGGGCGTTGGGAGCTATAACATTGAAAACAAAAAAGTTTTTCTCACTAAGACTTTTTTTCAGACCTAACTTTTGTATGGCAGCTATACTATATAGTTGTCCGATTTCCACATGGCTTGGTGAAATTATGTGAAATCACTAAAAACTTATAAATACGAGCGTTGGGAGCGATAACATTGAAAACAAAAAAGTTTTTCTCACTAAAACTAGTTTTTCAACCGATCGTTCCTATGGGAGCTATATGCTATAGTCATCCGATCCGGCCGGTTCCGACAAATGTGCAGCGTATTTATCCAAAAGACTTCGTGCAAAGTTTGGTTACGATAGCTTTAAAACTGACGGAGGAGATAGCATAGAAACAGACGGACGGACAGACGGACAGACGGACAGACGGACATGGCTATATCAACTCAGCTCGGCATGCTGATCAAGAATATATATACTTTATGTGGTCGGAGATGCTTCCTTCTATGCGTTACAAACATCCGGACAATTTTAATATACCCTCTCCAAGGGTATAAAAATAAGCTTGAACAACTGCTTTTTCGACCGATCGTTCCTATGGCAGCTATATGCTATATAGTGGAATTAATAAGGTGAAGCTGAGCAAAAGAGTGCTCTTTCTGTTTGTAAGCCCAAAATGCCAGTGCAGTGTGAATGATAGAAGCGAACTGCAATACACAAGTAGAGACAAACAAAAATAAGGACAACGCAAGGGTATATAAACTTCGGTCGAGCCGAAGCTAGCTCTCTTTATATTTAAATTTACATAAGAACACCCCAATAGCAATCATTAAGAACACTGAGAGTTAAATTTTCCTATTATGTAATCACATCTACATTTATTTGGCCCACAGCTATAGCTATTTTCCAGACTTTAAAAGTTCTTGCACTAATAAAATTCTCATATTTTTCATTAAAATTTTGACCTTTGGCAGCTTAAACAAATCAAATGTTTTACAGTGTCTTTAAAGACAGCTTAAATTTCACCTTTTTCTCACTGGCCACGAATTGAAGGGAGCAAAAACCATATTAGTTTCCAAATCTTACCTAAGCACTTCAAGCTTAACTGTCTGTGTTGTGGTCATTTTATTTTCATCCCCTCTCAAAATGTCCAGGCAATAAACCCAACTCAAATTTTTAATACAATACCGAAAAAAAAAAATTGGAAGGCGAACAAAAGGCAAAAGTAATTTCACTAGCACTAAATCTGTAGCATATTACACACACACAACAGCAATGCCAAGTGCTTAAATAACAAACACACACACACAAACATTCGAACACACTGAAAAGCTGATCCACTTAGATGTTAGGACAGAAAAAAAAGTGTCCTATAAATTCCTATGGAAACAGTCGAAGCGCTGGCACGCTGTATTTATACTCTTGTGGGGAGATATTAGTTTTGGCAATGGATAGAAACAAAAAGAACGGCTCAATTTAAGAACTTAGCTGAAAGTTTTAAGTCTATGAAAATATTAAATTGGATACACTTGAAAAATATAAAAGGAAATTTTTGGTTATGGAATCAAGCACAATCATACTTGTTACCAGGGCTGTAAGTCGAAGATATTACTCTTATTTAGTGACACATTGTGTCGTAATTTTCTTCAATTACTTCAAATTACAAATTTGTAATTAAATTTTTGGGTTCATCTATGGAAATATTTGTGATGGTAAGTGTAAATTTTAGCTACGAAATAATTGTAGTTGTAATTTCATTTTTAGTTAGCCAAAAAAAATTTAATGGCAATATCTTAGAGTCTTCATAGTCGCTCATTTTAATCTTGTTTGCAATTTGTAAGAATAATGTATGTAGATTATCTAAGCAGAGTTTAACAAGGTATATTAGAGCTCTTCTAAGTATCGGCGTCAAATAAACACAAAAATATATTTATAAAATATTCTTAATTTTTATAATTCAATTTTACGTGACCCTAAGCCAGATTTCTATCGCTATAATCAAGTTTGTTTCAGATTTTGCAAATTTTCCCCCTCCCCCATTAAACTGCAAGAAAACTGTCAGACCCACCATTTTAAACTAACTACTCCGAGGCCTAATATATATTATCTAAGGCCTTAAGTCTATCTTTTCTGAAAAGCGCATTAATTTCCGTGCAAAATCACCAAAGATAAACGAAACCAGGATCGGAATACTCGACGGCAACACTTTTACTTGTTTATAGAATCTTTACTTATAAATTTATTATCTATACCACAGCCAAAACTGCT
Source organism: Lordiphosa clarofinis (assembly GCA_018904275.1). Classification (NCBI taxonomy): domain Eukaryota; kingdom Metazoa; phylum Arthropoda; class Insecta; order Diptera; family Drosophilidae; genus Lordiphosa; species Lordiphosa clarofinis. The sequence goes on along the minus strand of JAEIGQ010000235.1, from coordinate 194,739 downwards.
TTTCGTAGAGATCAAAGCTTTGGCATAGACATTCGTTTAGTTATGCAGGAGCGCACTTAGAAAGTAGATATGGAAATTTATGCGCGAAGTGGGTCAAAACGCCAAAGAAAAGTTTAGATAAGCCACATAAAAGGAACTGACGCGCTCAGGCAATTTTGTGGACGAAGTTGTTTTGCTAAGAGCGCGAGAGAAAGTGAGAGAGGGAACGACTCACACTCACACAAATTAGGTATGTCTTGTATGTATTTGTATTGGCTCTCTGAGACAGTGATAGCTGCTATAAGATACTTGTGTTAGAAAGAAATAGCAATTAACAAGAGAAAGGAGGATAGGGAGTACACGGAGAAAGAGTAGAGAGCTGTGGTTGGAGAGTGGGCAGTGCAGGAAGAGAAAGGGGGGAGAGGAATGAGACTAGACGGGAAAGAGCAGAGAGGTGTGTTGGAGGTGGTGGAGAAAAAGGGTGAGAGCTTTTATCTCGAAGTTTTATTCAAAAACATTGTCTCTTAAATTTTTGGGGAAGACTGAGGAATCTTTACGTTCCCAATTATGGGCAAGCAGTGCTGATGCTGCTGTGTAATCCACTATCATCATATATTTACTAGAACAAAAGTTGCTAGACCCGGGTACAAAGTCGCGGTGGGTTCAGCCAGTATCAATATAGACCTAAAAAGTATCATATTGATATTATGATTAGCTCTGGCATGAACTAAGAGTGGTTGGGCTCAGTACAAGTGGGCAAAGATTGCTGATGATTTGGTAGAGATACCAATTAAACAGCTGTACGATAAACTAGATCAACTTAGTGTTGTGTTGTCTTCCTACTTTTTGAAGTTATGTGCAAGCATAACGAGACCTCGAGCCAGCTTAATATTGATGGTTTGAAATTAAAAGTCGTTAAGGTCGTCCAAGTGCATACAAACTTCGGTATGGAGAAAATATGCTTTGCTCTTTAGTTTTCTTCTTCTCTCAACCTCATAGGCAACAAAATGAATTGAACTTTTGGTCAACGTGTGAAAAATCACAAGAAAAACAAAAAATCAGGGTCAACGTTCAGCAGATGAGTCTAAAGGTCGTGTTCATGTGCGGCGTTTGAAATTTATGAGTTTTGTGTGCAGAAATTCAACAAATCTGAAACCAAATCAAATAAACTTTTAGCCGTATCATGTAGGACATCTAGTACACATGGCAACATGCCACAAGGACACGTTCTCAAATGTAAGAAATTAAATTCAAAGATATTATTTTTGCTTTTTGGTTTCTCAACTTGAGACTTTGTTTGCCTTCGCATAAAACTTAAACAAAATGTTGTTCCACGGCAGGACAACAAGTATCCAAGCAAGGACAAACACAATCCTAAGAGAATACAAAGGAACACATTAAATTTGCACTGTCACATAGGGTTTTCTTGGCCACACACACCTTTTGTTGATGCAACAATAAAAGGCAAAGTCAAAGCCCTGTAAGGACGCATGCAAAAAAGGATACACGTTGTAAAAAGCGCATAAACTTTGCCAAAAGTGACAAACAAAGAGCAAAGGCAAACGGCCTACGCCGAGTGTGTGCGTAGGGGCAAAACAAAAGGTAGGCGAAATGGAAGCCCAACTTGATGGGCTGTAAATGGCAAACTTTTCTTTTTTTTCCATTTTCGTTGTACAGGTGCTAAAACTTTAGTGGCATATGCGTGGCAGCAGCAGTAGCAGGTGGGGACAACTGAATGGAGCGTGCTGAAGTGCGAGTATCTATCTATATTGTAGTCCTCGATGTTGTGCCTTATCTTTGCATTTGAATTAGTCTTGTGCACATAAACAAACGAAATTGAATTTTCCCACGACATATGTGAGGAGGGGTGTGAGGAGAGGGGTGTTTCCATACATTATCAGAGTTTATTGGAATGGACTTGTCAAGAATAGAGTAGAGCTGACATGGCCTGTCTTTTCCAACTATCAAATCTCATTTGTAAAATAATATTTCATGCTCCTTCAAACTTTTTCAACAACTTCATTCTAATCAAAATACTTATTCTTCAATTAAAGTTTTGCCATCTCTGCCTGTCAACTCTGTCCATTTGCACTTAATGAGAGTCAAGCCAACTAAAAAGTGTCATTTTTTTTGTGCCTTCCCATTCATGGCAACGAGTGCAAGGCTCTTTCGCAAGCTTCAACTGGCCAAGGCTTTTACAGGCCTTCCCAACGCAAACAACAAAAAAATAAAAAACCCCTTCCAGCATGCTTGCTTCAAGAGGAAAATGTTTTAGCTGCTGCTCCTGGCATGTAAATGGTTTTTTTGTACATCGAAAGTGCCTACCCGCAGCCACAGTCAGGCGAATTGCGTATGTATTTGCCTGCAGGACATTTCAGTTTAGTTCGGTTCGGTAAGGCTTACAGGCGCACACTTGACTAAAGGGAAAATGGAAGACAAAAATGCTGATTTTATTTTGTGTGCACATTGTCACATGATAATCAGAGCGATATATGCGATAATATAAGACCCGCGCACGCACGTACACACACACACACAGACAGGAAATACCAAAACACGCACAAGGCAGATAGACTAGCTTTATCGTTCATGTAAAAGTAAAGGCTCAAAAGACACACTTAATACACTAGTCAACAGAATTCAATTGATTTTCACTTATGAGTATTTTGTTAAACACAAATTTTGATGAATAATGTTGTGTCAATCTATACAAGCCTTTAAGACAAATGAGAGCTTAATATAAAAACAAGATTAATAATCTCGCAACTTATCAACCATCCTACGGTTTTCTGTAAAGCTTCAGTTAAAAAAATTGAGGCAAATTAACTTCGGCTCGACCGAAGTTTATATACCCTGGAGCTTGACAGTTTGTATGGCAGCTGTACTATATAGTGGTCCGATTTCGACAAGTCTTGTTGAAATTATGTAAAATCATTGAAAACTTATAAATACGAGCGTTGGGAGCGATAACATTGAAAACAAACAAATTTTTCTCACTAAGACTTTTTTCAGACCTTACTTTTGTATGGCAGCTACACTATATAGTAGTCCGATTTCGACAAGTTTTGGTGAAATTATGTGAAATCGCTAAAAACTTATAAATACGAGCGTTGGGAGCGATAACATTGAAAGCAAAAAAGTTTTTCTCACTAAAACTAGTTTTTCAACCGATCGTTCCTATGGCAGCTATATGCTATAGTCATCCGATCCGGCCGGTTTCGACAAATGTGCAGCGTATTTATACCAAAAGACTTCGTGCAAAGTTTGGTTACGATAGCTTTAAAACTGACGGAGGAGATAGCATAGAAACAGACGGACGGACAGACGGACATGGCAATATCAACTCAGCTCGTCATGTTGATCAAGAATATATATACTTTATGTGGTCGGAGATGCTTTCTTCTATGCGTTACAAACATCTGAACAATTTTAATATACCCTCTCCAAGGGTATAATTAGAAAAGGTGTGAGAGTCGTTATTACTCACGTGGCATTGATTGGAAACAGGATGCTAAATTTAAAGGCTCAGTTTCAAAATCACAAGCTATCTCAATATTATAGGTATATAAATCCGCAAGGACAATCTTTCAAAAGAAGAAAACTCAGATATGACAACAAGATTATTTGCATCTGTGTTCTTTGTTTCTATCTGTCTGTTAAGTCTGTTGACTTGTCAAGTCACTGATTAGACACCTTCAAATCACTGTTAAAACATTCTTAAATCACTGTCAAGTCACTGTACGGACTCGGCCCTGAAGCAATGCTTCGCAAAACCTTCAGCACTCTTACTACATCATGCTCCTTCTACTGCGCTCCAATCTTCGCAACTCGATCATTATAGTCTTTCCAGCATAAGTGGGACTAGGTTCTCCACCGAAAGCCGTCTTGGGCGCAGAGTTTCCTCTGAGCGCTGCCTGTCACATCTGAACCTCAGACCAAGAAGGCGTGTTCAGCATCTTCCTCTAAGTTTTCGCAGTAGGTGAACGTTGCGTCTGTCTCCGAAAGCAGTCATGGCCGCTTAATACCTGCCTATACCTCCTGTTGACCCAACCTTCAATATTGAAAATGAGGCGGTGAGTCCAGCGACCAATAGTGGATGGTATCGAACTTGAGCACCCTGTTACAGAAGTAACTGCGGATCATCTGCAGCAGGTATGGGAGGACTCTAATGATTTCTACGGCCCCTAGAATGGAGCTCCACCTTGCAGAGTTAAAGGCGTTGCGTATGATTAGTGCAGCAACTAGGCAGTATTCTTTCTCTCTGTTTCTCCATCTTGTGCCCCCTATCGCGATCGCGCCTTCCTGACCCCATACTGGTTTCGTGAAAGATCACCATGGGCGTCACGTGACGTATTGATATCTCTTATACTTTCCATGCGAGATGAGAATATTTCGCAATATCATTTTGCAGGTTCATTTTAATGTTAATGCAAGAACGTCATATCTCAGTTGTCCTGCATTTGATATTGAACAAAAACATACCTCGGCTCGGAGCAATATATAGTTTTATTTTGTTAAAAAAAAAAAAATAGTAAACAAAAATAGTAAAAAAAACTAACCCGCCCCTCTGGGACTCGAACCACAACCTTTTCGTTCCAATGAAGCTTCAATGAAGCTCCATTTATCTCACTCAGCTAATAGCCGTAAATTTGTTTGGGCACCTGAAAAGTGACGGTCGAGTGGGCTGAGTGGCGATGTAGTGTGGTCAATCACCCAAGGTACTCAGTTTAAGTGCCAAGATTCAAGATTAATAATTAACATTTATATGAGATTTTCAGCAAGAACCAAATGTGACTAACTAAAACAAACACAGCAAACATAATAAATAATATAGTTATCAGTTTTTGGATGAAACTTGGCAGAATTGTTTAGTAGCATGTAACACTGATTAGTAACAAGTTTGGACGCAATAGCATTGAAAACAAAAAAATTCTTCTTACTAAGACTTCTCTCAGACCTATCTTTTGTATGGCAGCTATACTATATAGTTGTCCGATTTCTTGCATTAACATGAAAATGAACCAGCAAAATTATATTGCGAAATATTCTCATCTCACATGGAAAGTATAAGAGATTTCAATACGAACATTTTTACACAGAATGCATCATTAAGTCAAAAATCGTATTTTTTTGAGTTATGCCAGTATTGAAGCAAGTGTTTGTTGTATTAAGTTATGTTAATGATATTAAATTAAGGCTCAAGTCATCTCAAGTCTGTGAATGGAAAGCGATTTCGTGCACAAATGTCTGAAAAGATTAAGTTGAAACTTGGCACGCAGATATTTAAGTCAAAAAAACTTCGAAATATACAAAATTATATCGTTAATCCGATTATTCCGTTATCGTTAAACTTTGGGGATTTGTACATCACTTTCCCTGAAAGGTTCAAGTTGAAGAAATGGTTGTACGCTTGAAGAAAACGGGTAAGCTAGATCAAACGGGTAGACCAAACTTACCAAATTGTATAATAATATTGGTTTGCTTTATTGCCCAGTAATAATTACATGTGCTTTTGGCAACAAAAAATCGTATAATGAGTTCAAATTACCATTAAGATTTGATGGATAGCAATAGTAAAACTGATTCTCTGGTATTATTTCGCCTTTTTAAATACGCAGATTTTTATAGAAAATATAACCGAAGTCGCATTAATTCTATTCAAATCGCATAATCTCGCCAAATATGGTACTTTCGCCTTTGCCTCTATCTAAATACAAATGTTGCACAGTGTTGTCTTCCTCTTAGCCAGCATTTTCGTTTTGTCGTCCTGTCCCATTTTGGTGTGCTGTCAATCCAATTTGCATATGCTGCCAAATCCGTGATGAGCCGCTGCTTCCAGTTCTCCGCCAAGGAGTCGGCCCTGGTTAATTTAACCCAGCAACACCTCCAAATTGAGTAAATTGCCGCTGTCTGACAAATAAACTGGCTTGATCATCAAGTAAACTTTGTTATTTCATAAACTTTATGACAGGAGGCCAGCAGTCAATGTTGTCCTCTCAACCCCACCTTCACCCAGGGCCAGACAAGACAAGTTTTGGTGTGAGCATTTCAACACTTGCATTGGTAATTACTTTTCCACAGACCATGCTTGCCACATAGACCATCAAAAACTTTAGCCCTCACTCACATACAATAACAAAACTTTTCTAAACACAAAAAAAAAACGGAAAACAATTCATTTTTAGCACAAAAACCATAAATGAAGAACTTTTAACAACATTTTCCTGAAGCCGTCGAGTGCTGATTGAATTGAATCAACTTGTGTGAGCAAAATTAAGTTAAGCAATTTGTAAAGTGTGCTTAAAGAGCAAACACAGATGTGCTAAATAATTAAAGTGTTTAAAAATTCCAGTAGTGACTCTTATTAATTTAACACATTTCTAATAAACAGAGATGTTGGCAAATTCTTTCTCCTCAGCCTCGTTCCAAGTAGGTGGCTTTTATTGATTGCACAACAGGGACAGAGAAATGCTGAGCAACAATCATGAATATGCATATGATGAAGTTGGCATATGTAGATATGCATATGTATGTATGTACTTATGTACATTACACTTTTGTAGCGTCAAGATGGTGCCTCGAAAGTGGATTGCACCTTTATTCCCCAAACAAACTGAGTTTGTAAACAACAACAAATCCAAACAGGAGGAAAATATTTAAATTGTTAAACGTCCCAAGGCAAAAAAAAAAATGGAATAAGAAAACAGGCAGAGAATACAGCGCAGGGAGCAAATAGCTATAATGTAACCATGTAGGGAGCCACCCACAGAGTGTGATTTAAGGATAATGGTATAATGATTTCAGGTTTTCATGTTACAATTTACAAAGAGTATGAGTTTTGAGTTTTCTGTGGTCGCTGGCATATGAAGAATTTGGTGTATATGTCAAATTTTTGTTCCAAATCCTTATGAAATCGTTAAATCATTATCCCCTCTATCACAAACCATTTTCGGGAAATCATTCGATCATTCAAGATCAAATCGATTTTTAGCTTGAAAATGCCAGAAATATAATTTTTAAACGTTTAGGAAAAATTTAATAAAATTATTTTTATTTTTTCTATTTAAGAAAAGGGTAAAATGAAACAATTCTGTTTGTTTGTATCTCAAGCTCCATTGACACGACCTGATCGCTCAGATGAGTTTTCGTCAGACGAACACTGTAACTCAATAAATGCCACTCAGATGAGTGCTCAGGCCGAATAGAACCGGTTCTATTTCGTCTGATCGCTCATCTGAGTAGCTTAATGTCTACTCAGACGCCTTTTTACACGGTCAGACAGCAAATCAGACGAAAACTCAGATGAGTGATCAGGTCGTGTGAATAGAGCTTCAGTGACTCATTAAAGATTAGCAGGTCATAGCGAATACATTGTCCCTCACAAAAAGAGATATTCACTCACAATCTGAATATTTGCAGTTACAGATGCATAATGCGACAGTACGCAGCTCATTAAATGGAAGCAGGCTTTAAAAACCCTGTGCTCATTGTGCCCGTACGCCCGACTGACATATTATCAACCCACAGCCAAAACTGCTTAGTTATGCAAGCGCGCACTAAGAAAGAAAATTTGGAAAATTTCGCCGCGAAATTCCAAACACATCGATAACTTTCACAATATGTTGACCGTATTTTAAAATAACGAAGCTTTTTTCTATGGTCCCTCGTTTGTTAGACTGTCTTTGACTGTCGATTTTTATGTAAAATTCAGAAGAAACATATAGCTATTAGAATCAGCAACCAGTTGAATGAAAATTTCTTTGATGAAAATCTCTAACCCTTTGACTGCCCTAGAGTGTTGCTCTTGAAAGGCAATTTAGTGAGAGAAACTGATAAATATTTAATTTTTTGGTTGTAGCTTACAAAATTTTCATCCAACTGCTTGCTGATGTCAAATTTTCTAACTTCCGAGGCCTTTTGCTATGGGATTATCTACAACAAAAACTTCGAAAATAAATATGGAAATTATATTTTTGTGTCAAACTTTCAGAATCCGTTGGGACATTTTTCAATCTCCAGAACTTGTCAAATCTGGACCAATCTATTGCTCACTCTTAATTCTTCTCCTGCTTTCAGTCCGTTTCCATAAAAGTAGACTCTTTCAAAATCACTTTTTATTGCGAACTGTTGTTATCATTTTTAGACGCTTCAATCGATATAAGTCACAGCCTAGATCGCTTATCCTGGAGATCTTATACTTAACAGATGAACATAGGTAACCTAAAAAATGATATAATATCAATTCTACAAGAAGAATAAAAGAATATATAAGGAAATAATATATTAAAGAAACGATAAAGGGGAAAAAAGGGGTGCATAGTTACTCATGAAAAAATCATGTTTAACAGTGTTCCTGCGTTCATTACAGTGAACATCCGAAAAGCATGCAACATTTTGTTAGCTTGGTGCTTGGTTCACTTTTTTGCTCATAACTTGAGAATTGCTCATCCGATCTTTATCATTTTTTCGGCTAATTACTAACTATCTCTAGATGGTACGAATCGTCTGTCTTCAAAACTGTAGAAGATATAACGTTTTTTCCAAATTGCGGGGGCTGGAGGGGGCGTGGCAAAAAATAGAAATAAACTTGATCTGCCTGCAAATATAAGAAGCATTTGTCCCATACATGTCAAACCTCTATCTCTTTCCATCTCTGAGATTTGTTTGTTCGTACGGACGGACGGACAGACGGACGGACAGACGGACATGGCTATATCGACTCGGCTGCTGATGCTGATCAAGAATATATATACTTTATATGATCGAAAATGATTCCAAACAAGATAAACCAAGTCTTAAGGTAAAAATATACTGCACATTTGTCTGAACCGGCTGAACCGGTGAACTATAGCATATAGCTGTCCTAGGAACGATCGGCTGAAAAATCATTTTTAGTGAGAAAAATTTTTTGAAAAAGAAGTCTAAGTACCAAAATTTTTTTTTGTTTTCAGTGCTGTCGTTCCCAAACTTTTAATATTAATATTAATATTATACACTTCTACAGAATTCTGGCAAAGGATATACGATATATTCATCCGATTTTGATCAAACTCTCCAAAATAGTGTTGAAACAGAAATTATTTATAACTGCAAAGTATAAGGACGGTATCATTGAAAACAAAAAAAGTTTATGCCGCTGATATTTGTTTCTAAAGAATATGAATTTCTTCACTCCCCAAAAAAAACCCCAAAAGAATCTGTACATTTCTATTCAAAGCAAAGTCGAAGCAGTAGCTTGCCTGAACACAAAGCTGAATAGTTAATCCCCAATGTTTCTTCCTAACACTTATTATTTGTGTTTTTGAGCTATTCTAGCTCCACCGAGAGTATTCCTACACCACTTCCACTCTAAGCAGCCTACAACCGTATGTTTTATTTAACATTTGAAATTGTCCTAATTGAATTGTTCCATCCTAAGTATCTTTATATGTCACTTAATCCATAAGTGTACTGTGCAGCCAGCAATCGCACAGAAAATCCATTTTTAATAGACTCTCCACAGTTGACAGCACTTGCGACTTCAAAGTACACAATCAGACGGAGGAAAACGAGCTGGGATGTATTTTTACTCAATGGCAACCATATGCTTATATGGTACCAGAAGGTGAGCAAAAGTGATGACAATTCCCCTCCCCCTCTGGACCCGTTTTAACTGTTAGCCATTTAAGGATTGTGGAAGGGGTTAACATCATCACACTTGTTAGCAGTTCAGACCCACATGAGGTCGAGTTGAAAAGGATTGCGGCAAAGCTAAGTGCTAATTGCCTAAATCTATCCCACATGGCACGGCCCCAGACGCCGATGAGCTGACAATTTGTAGGCCATGTCTTTAATTAGCTGGCTAACAACCTGTCGGCTAATTAATGTAAGCTGCTGAAATTGGTTTTGACAACATTTGCATAGTGTGGCCAAAGCGAAAGCATGTTGCATACTTCAAGGCTGACAAGGATCGGCGCAGTGCAGTCCTTTGCATTTTTTATCAATGCCTCCCGCTCTGCTTCTATTAACCATCCACTCAATCTGCAGACAGCGAGCATAACGAGCGCGTGGCATGAATAAATTAAAGCGATTTCAGGCTACAGTACTTTTTCCAAAGATTTATTACAAATCAGGCGAAGCACAGTGGTTGAGCTACAGTTGCCTTTAGGCCACAAATTGAAAGTATTAACTAGGCCAAAAAAGTTAAATAGATAACAGCAATACAACAGAAAAACCATAAAGGGATAACTTTTAATGAAAGAAAATATAAATTGAGTTAGAATAAAATGCCTAGGCCAGAAGGTCTGCAATGGGAGCACAGACGTTGGCAGAATTTCTGTAGTTGGATTTGTGACTCAGCGAATAAAGATTCTGAATGAGCTTTAAAGCTCTCATGGCTTCAATGCGTCGACAGCGGTCGAGTATTCAAATCAAAGCTAAGTCAAAATGCTTTTAAAGCTTTTTGAGACACCTTTATGTATAGGAGTTTAAGAATTTGACATCTTGTGCTTCATCATTGATGTTTTAATTTAACCATAAAATAATATTTATAATTTATGTTATATTACAAAAAGATAATTTTTTTGATGTACCGTGAACCATGAAGATTTTTCTGTGTTTTTTGTTGGGCCAATTAACTAGAAATTTTGATGGTCGTCATTTTTATTTTAAATTGTCCTCCTACGCGTTTCGATTCAGCTTTTGCTTTGGCAAGAAGTGGTGTGTTTCGGTGGCACCAGGTTTTTTTGGAGGACCGGGAAAAGGTAGCCGATGAAGACCGAGCTGGAAGACCTTCGACAAACACCGACAATGTGACTCTTTAGACTAAGTCCTTCAATTGTCCAGATGTTAAATATACCAAAATCTGTGGTTCATGACATTGTGACAGAGCATGGGAAGATGGTCACTAACGACCAGAAATTGAGGCGAGTGGAAGTGTGCCAAGGCCGGCATCCCAACGCTTCCGCAGCTGCCCTACAGCCCAGATGTACTCCCCCCCACCCCCCACCCCCCCGGATCTTTTTTGGTTCCTCGTCTGAGAAGGCCGATGAAAGGCAAGCATTTTAAAACGACAGAGGGAATCCAAGCAGCATGCTATTCTGCGACGCCTTCAATGCTTGGAAATCGCGCTGGCAGCGACGCAGAAGGAGCCCATTTTGAAAGTTTTTTTATAATTGTAACGATTGGCTCAACAAATTTTTTGAAGTCGACTCAGTCCTATTACTTTTCGGACAAACCATGTATTTTTGCAACTGTCCGTTTGCATGTTAATTTCTCCACTACACATTTGGTACACTGGATGCATTGTGTCTTCTCGCTCTTGTCTCTGTTTTCTGTTCATTGGTCTTCGTTTGAGTGGTTTCGGTATTAGTCGTTCAATCAGCTGTTTCGGAGAATTATTTTGTCTAAGTATTGTTTTAAGTTTAATGTATATTTCGGGTCTGTATGATGCTCTGGTAGCATTTGGCAACTATATAATATAGTCGTCCAATCTGCGTAATGTTGACATATTTGAAAAGCAACAAAGTACAAAATACAAGTGCCAAGTTTCAGCTAGATAGCTTTGAAATTGACTGCGTGCAAAGCTTTTTTTAATGACATCTTTTTATTTGCTTATTACTTCAAAAATTAATTTCTTTTCAATAATAAAAGTCTCCATCTTTTGAAACCATCATAATTTAAGTTATGTTTAGGGCAAGTAATAGAGTATCCTTTGAAGCTGTATCATGGTGGTTAACACTGAGAAAAAATTATAAATAATTTTTAGCAACAATTACTTAATATTATTAAATAAATAAAAAATCTATAAAATTATAATTTGAGTAGATCTAGTAAAATACTTTTCGGCAATATCAACTTAAGACCTGTCTGACGAACCAAACCCTCAGGTTCAAACGTGAGATATCACGTTCAAAAAACCCCTTTTTTCCATTATTTTCGATTTTGACGATTTTTGAATTTGTTTATAAAATTAACAAAAAATATTTGTGCAAAACCGCAAATGACGTTTCATATTTTCTTTTTTGAAATCGAAAATGAAAAATTTTAAACTGTTCGATGCATAAAAGAATGACCCATATCTGACTTTAAATAATATTGTCATTATTTTCCGTTAATACAAAATCAAGGATTTCCTTAAATCTAGTTATTGGTATCATCGCAATCTAGGCTATGTCTGTTCTTTTGTTTATTATGTTTGTCATTGCTAATTTCATAATCATCGATTCTGGTATATTTCTTTCTTGCAAAAAACATCGCAGGGACTTCCATGGTTTCTTATTAAAAGTATTTTAAAATGGGTAGGCTTTAGGAACAATTTTACTTGAAATTTTACAGTTATTTTAAAGTAAATTACATGGAATTGAAGCCCAACGACTGCAAATCAGCAGGTGCCTTCTTACGCCAGTAGTGCAATATAAAGCCAAACGCTAACTTGACAAAATAATTGGTGTATGTGTGTGTGTACCCATTAAGCCTGACTGTTTTAGGGAGACAGATCTTCTTAGGTAAGTTTCGATCCTGCTCACGCTTACTATTTCACGAAACGTTCACTAACGAAAAATTGAGACAATAATTGTCGCTAAAAATACAATATGACATATGTTCCACATATTAATGGACATCAACCATCAAAAAAAGTTCAAGTAAAAATAGTATAAGTAAAAGTTACCGCTTTAATTTTAAATGACAGCTGAAAGTATTATGTTCTTGTTGATTGCACATCACATTCGTTCACCAAAACAATCGAACTGGATCCATCGATACAGAACCAGCCAAGACAAGGTTTTTCTTACACTCTCCCTATGACTTTTCGTTTTTAGGCACTGTGCAGCTCCTTCGGCAGCTACTGCTCCTACATCTGATGATGATTACTCGCCCATCCTTCTATTTTGGCTTTTGGGCTGCTGCCGAAGATTGTTGCATAGCAAATGGCGTCTAAGTGCTGGGCGTATGCCCGCAACGGGGCGTGTGGCATCAGTGGCGCCTCCACTAACACAAATCAAATCACAATCGAAACGCGTGCCGGCGAGTCGTGCTTTTCGGCTTTTACGGCCTTCTCGACTCCATTTATTTAAATTCAATTTTATATTAGCAGCACTCACTTGCGTCTTGATTGCCAAGAAATGGCTTACAAAGTGGATTGAAGGCGTCCATAAAAACCCAAAATATAGAAACACCCAAAAGCGACTTTAAATCGTGTCCACTGAATTTAATTCAGTTTTCTGCTTATATATTCTCATCCGACATCCCAAAATCAAATGTGTCGCTGTCAGCTTTCGCCACTGACACAGAAGGCCAAGTGACGTTGCCTGTCGAATGCACTAAAAAAACACTAATCAAAATGTCCTTGAAAAACTAAAAAAAAGGAATAAAATAATACGAGAGCACTTAGTAAAAGCTGCTTGAGTGGCTTTTTGTTCGCCAATTAATTGACAGGAACAGAGTTTTTATTGTGATGAAGCATCATAGTTTATGTATGCAAGTTTTAAAGTGTTCTGGCGTGCATAAAATTGATTAATTTAAATTCATTTACGTTTTGGCGACGAGACGCAATAAATCAGTGATTAAACATTTTTATCCATATAGTCCAACATGTACTTATAATATTATTTTTAGAGAGTATAAAATTAATATTATGGGTATTAATTAAATACTAAGAATATTAATCTGATACGCAAATTTATTAATTTTAAATTATAAACAATTCAATGTCCAAAAATGTCGCTGCTGGCTGCTTTTAGTGTTTCCATTTTAGTGCAAACACGACAGTACTTAGTTAAAAGTAAATGTTATAAAATACACTTTCCCAGACGACGTGCTGAAGATTAATGGAATGCAGGGCAAGTTTGAGCAGCTAAGCATACATGTGTATATATGTTGATGTGGTCATTTGTTGCAGACATCTTTAAACAGCAAATGTATATCTATAGACAGTAAATACAATAAAACGCCGCTATGCTGCTGTGGCTGTTTCAGCGCTTTGCAAGATGGCGCAAACATACGAGTTGACACGAAGCATGCAGAGTGTGACTAGGTGCGAAAAATAAAATCTGTCTGGGTGTATGATTGTGTAAAAGTGAAAATCCTCTCATCTTTTTTCGATCTCTTGATACCAGCAGTAATGCTGCCCTTTGTTCCGAATCCGGTTCCAGGGAGCTGGTTCCCGGAGTCTGATGCCAGGTTCGCTACAGTTTGTTAACATTTCTTAATATCTTGAATATGGATTTTTCTCTTTTATTTCATAGCAATTTTTTAACCTGCATTTTAATAGCACTTTCTGAAAATTAAAACAGAATATCGAATGATATTTTCAAAAAGGATCAACTTATATCAGTCCTTATTTTACTAATTTAATTATTTAAGCATTTTTTGGTTCTAGGTAAACTAGCTTTATTTTTTTAAAGTTAATTAAACATTTCACAGTTTAGTGTTTAAAAACTATTAAACGAGCACCACGATGAAACAAATTTTCTTCAACTTTAACCTTTTGCAAATGAAAATGACGTTGCTATAATTGAAAATGCTGCAAACATTTTTCGCTTGGCTTGGGTTTTAATGCTCCAAAAGCTAATTAACTTAAAATATACAAAAGTAAACAAGAACGCAAACAAAGAGAAAGGGGAGAAAATGCCTGGTCATATGCAGCAGCGGTTTTTTAATTACAAGCCAGAAATAGACCGGACCCTAGGTCGGGAGCAGGCAAATGGAAGTTGGCCTTGCTGCCGTACAAATGAGGCTTGCGGGCTTCAAAATATTTTACAATAGTTTTTCGACTTTGTTTTGTTTTCGAGAAAGTTTGCTGACGAAAGATGTAAAGTATTCTTTACACAAAACAAAGGATTTAATTACAGATAAAATAAACACAAAATCCAAAAAATTCATTAGCATTCCACACATACGTAATGTTACAGACAACCGCAGGCAAAAAATTTGACGAAGTTAAGGAAGACGGCCAAAAGTAAAAACCCCAAGCGAACCAAAAAGACTATTATGCTTGGTTGAGCTTACAAGAAGATCAAAAAGAATTACTCATGAAAAAACATGTTTAACAGTGTTACTGCGTTCCTAAGGGTGACCATCCGAAAAGTATGCAACATATTTTTTAGGGTGGGAGGGGAAGTAGCGGGGGGGCTTGGTTCACTTTTTTGCTCATAACTTGAGAACCGTTCATCCGATCCTAATCATTTCTTCGGCAAATCGATTCATTTTGCTTGCCTGACATTTTGTATGGCAGCTATACTATATGGTGGTCCGATTTCGGCAAGTTTTGGTAAAATTATGTGAAATCATTGAAAACTTAAAAGTACGAGCGTTGGGAGCGATAACATTGAAAACAAAATAATTTTCTCACTAAGACTTCTTTTCAGACTTAATTTTTGTATGGCAGCTATACTATATAGTTAGGGTGGGAGGGGGTGGGGGGAGGGTGATTTACTTTTTTGCTCATAACTAAAGAGCCGCTCATCCGAACTTTATCTTTTCTTTGTCAAATCGATACATTTTGCTAATTACTAACTATCTCTTAAAGTTATGAAACGTCTGTCTTCAAAACTGTAAGAGATATAAAGTTTTTTCCGAATTCTGGTGGCGGGAGGGGGCGTGGCAAAAATTGAAAATAAACTTGATCTGCCTGCAAGTATAAGAAGCATTTGTCCACTTACCATCTCTGAGATCTGTTTGTTCGTACGGACAGACGGACAGACGGACATGTCTATATCGACTCGACTGTTGATGCTGATCAAGAATATATATATTTTATATGGTCGGAAATGATTCCTTCTCCCTGTTACATACTTTTGCACAAACTTTTTATACTATACCATTGGTAAAGAGTATAAAAACACCAAAATTTATATTACCATAATTCTTGACAAAGTCTTACGTACGTACAAAAAAGTCACAGCGTCCGCTTAGTCAGCTGTGGAGTTGATAACTAGTTTGATTGTTTGTTGTGGTCAAGTAAATATCTGTATAAATGAGCGCAATTTTCTGTGTCTTGTTTGTAGCTTATCCTCATATGTGTTGGTGTGGATATAATGTGGAGCATTTCCAAGGTAAACTGTTTATTGTAATGTTGTTCTTGTTGTAAGATGCTTACAGCTGTTACGTCAGGAGAGTGTCCGCTCTCAGTACAATGGGCCACAAGTGCTGTTTTTTGGATTGTTGTCTCATTCCTTCTTTTTAAGACTTGTGCCGGAATTTAGTTTTATATGAGAGGGTCGTTGTTTGTAGAGAGGGAGCTCCCTAGTTACTTTTGTTATTCCTTCTTTTTAAGTCAGACTTGAAAAATGTTTGTGAGACCGGATATTCTAGTTTTCGATTTGGGTGGTTCCTGGTTTTGTTTTAATGTTCCCACCCGTTGTTCAATGATTTATAATTCAACAAGATTTCGAAATGGCATATGGCTCTCGCGTTCTGTCCGGTGCTTAGTTTTGTTTTAGTCGTACTTTCCCGCATACATTTGTCCCGTCACCAGCGCAAGGTATTTTGTAAATTATATTATTTTTGTCAAGTTTTTCTATTTTGCTCTTCGTGTTGCTAAAAAAACATTGTCGTTTTGTATATTGTTGTGTGTGCTATTATGACATTGTCTTTGTTGTAGCAGTCGGATTTGGCAAGTCTGTAGGACAATTTTGGTATGTATACTAATGATTTGTATACTTTGGGGGAAGTTTCTTTCTCATTAGTATTATTAAAATTATATGCTTTTATTAAGAGTATACGTGGATTCGGAAAGTCATTATTTTTGAGGATTGTGAATATTTTCTTTTTGTTGTCGTGGTGGAAAATTGGGTCGCTAGAGTCTAAGACTCGTCTTAGTACCGTTTGGGATGACTGGAATAATAATTAATCATCCCCCCGGATGCCATCGGTTTTTTGGTACCAATCCATTTAAAGGGTGTCATCTACTCTGCAAGCGATAGTGTCACGTAATGGTAACTGGCTATCCTTTTTAACTTAATGTCGTTATGATATGAGTTTAATATTGTCAGGTTGTTTTCTATTTGGTCCTCCTTTACTATGGCAAATAGGTCGTCAACATATTTGCTTAACAATCTAGTGTCAGGTGTTCTCCTTATGTATCTTGGGGAGTCCATAAATTCTGGGTGGTAAGGATGTATTCGTCGATAGTCTATATTTTTCTTTCCTTGTGATTATTCCAGCTGTGTAATTAATTTCTTTTGATTAGTGTTAAGCCGGCTAAATCATTTGGGAAACAGGCGACTAGAAAGAATTCTTAAGACTTCAGAGGGCGGCATTTTTTCGATGGTTTTCTTTATACTAGCTTAAACCCGCGCCTGTAAGTAAACTTTGTAAGTCACATTCCATAACTTTCTCCCATATTACCTTGACCACTTGTTTTCCAACCCGGGAGAGAATGTTCCGAAGGATTGGTATGCAGTGATTGACGAATTTTTGCCTAGGTCTATCTAGATTATAAAAAATTAAATTTCTTACAACACTTCTGCCAATATTCTACATTTCCCCGTAGAATTTTCAATCTGATCTCTTAGCATAAGATAAAACTACTTACTCTAACAAGTTCAGCTTTCTTCTTTTTATGGCTAAGGCTGCATGGCAGGTTCCATTCAGTCAATTAGTCAGATTGAACTCTTTTATGTATATAGATTTTTTGCCTACCTGCTTAAATTTTCGTATTTGTGATTCTCTTTACAATTCCGCAAACACTTCTGTTCATCATTTAATGGGTACACACATTAAGCCAACACCCGGTCCATAAGCTCTTTTAAGCCAAGCTCTTCGACAATTTGGCCTTTGTGTGCCTTGGGTGGGTAAAAGAAATGCCAACGCTTCCAGTTCGTTCTTTTGAGCGGATTCCCGTTGAGAATTTTGCACTTGAACCCCACCATTTCGTCTTTTTACATGCCGAATGGGAAAAAGGATTAAACGAAACGGCAGCACATAAATAAAAGAAAAGCTCATTATGCTGCTGACCGCGTTGAGCTTAAAGTGCATGGCAAAGGGAAATCGGCAACAACAACAACAACAGAAAGAAGAAAACGCGGATGTGAATTGCAGGCGCGTTAATGTGAGTGTATTAACAATTTAACAAACAAAAGCGAGGGTCATTAATAACACAACTTCGACTCTTTATTGTATATTTATTTATTATTTATGTGTGTGTGTGTTTTGATGTGGGTCATAAAAACGAAATGTCCCTTTTAGGACAACCACCGCATTTTTTATTAAAGTCTGTTAAAAAAAGGACATTGAAATTGTGTTTTCTTAAAAATTAGTTAAAGGAAATATTCATTCACTTTTTGGCTGGTCATAACCTTTTAGAAAATATTAATCAGGACCCTTTATTAAGCCACTTATATACTAAAAAGTTCAACCTGACGACTGACTGCTGGGACCGTCGCACAGCCTAAACCATAAAAGATAGGAAGATGAGATTTTCACAGTAGTTTTATCTTATGCTGAAAGTGAGTACTAAAAACGGATTTTGGAAAATTCTGTCGACAAATGTGGAAAATTCGCGCAAAACTGTTGTATGAAACTTTTTTGTTTTTCCTCCGATCAAGTTCAAACTCATTTTCAAAGATCTATATGAAAATTCTACAACAACTGCATACCAATCTTCCGGAAAATTCACCCCACTGGATGGAAAGTGGGTGGTCAAGGTTGTATGGGCGAAACTTTAGTTGCCAGTGATTAGCGCCAAATTAATTTTCAAAATTACGCATAACAAAACATAAGTTGTAAGCATAGTACGCGAAATAATTTGACACGTGTTTTCCCGATTTTGGAAAATCCGCACACGAGGAAAATGGCCGGAAAATTCTGAATCTAAAAAAAGTATTTTTTTGGCTTGAAACTCGGTTTGTAAGTATAGAATACGAAATAGTTTAAAATGTTATATTCCGAAGTTGGAAAATTTTACCTGACGGTCGAAAAATTCCCGGAAAATTATGCATGAAAAAAACTATTTTTCATCCGATTGGCTTGAAACTCGGATTGTAAGGACGAAATGAGAATTTATTTTGTTTTTAATTTTCCGATGTTGGAAATATCGCCGGGATGCTCACTGTGAAGTGAAGTGAATGGGATGTGGGTGGAAAGTTTTTTTGGTAGTGGGTGGTAAGTGGATGTAAAGTGGGTGAAATGTGGCGGTAAGTTGGGAGGGGTGTGGGTGGGATGTAAATGGGAAGTGGGTGGAATGTGGGTGAGATGTAGGTGCGATGTGGGCGGAAAGTGGGTGGGATGTGGGCGGGAAATGTGCGGGAAGTGGGTGGGATGTGGGCCTGAAGTTAAAGGTGCGGCGGAGCGTGACGGGCTATTTGCTTGTATATATATATATTCTTGATCAGCATCAACAGCCGAGTCGATTTAGCCATGTCCGTCTGCTAATGTAAAGGCGTCGATCTAAGAGACTATACGAGATAGAGACATCTATTTCAGGCAACTAGAACGTATGAGTCAATGTGCGCGTGAGAACGAATTAAATAAACAGGCTATATATCAAGCTATCTGCCGCATAATTTAAAAACCATAGTGAATGCCATGCCGACTCTAGCATAAGGATATTAAATAAGTAAATATAAAAAAAAAAAATTAAATATCTAAATATTCAAAATCTTTCATTCTGTTAAACCAAACCGAAAATAAAGGATCAAAACTTTTTCATCTTTGATTTGGTCGTCGGGATTCCACCCCTACGTGTTGCTTTTCACTTTAATTTTCAATTTAAATCTCATCTATAACCTAAGTAGAATATGTGGTTAGAGGGATTTTTTAATATTGCAAAACAAGCATATATAAAATATCAAAAAATATAATTTTAAATACAACGGTTACTCTATAAAAAAAAACGAATACAAAAGAACTACAAATTTCGTAGACAACGCAAACATATGCTTCATAAAATGGAATAGTACAAAAGAAAGGCGCTAAAACGAAAAATTCAAGGCAGATTTTGGTCAGAGTTTGGCCTGCACGTCGACGAACCTAAACAAAATGGATGTGGAAATTCAAACTATAGGAACACACTGAGAAGAGACTTAACGTGTATAAACTGAATTTGAGTTCAATAGTTTACAAAACAACAAATGGTATATGCCAACAGCAACTTCGTATGTTTTCTCTCTTCTCTTTCTCTCCAATGCTTGTAAAATCGAACGCAACAGCAAATATGTATGAGTGGTTCTTAGGTGCATCAGACAGCCACGAACACGCACACACATCACCAGGCGATAATTGGGTTACTTTTTCTTGTGGGTTTTGTTTGTTTTGATTATAAGGGTATTAAATATCCCTTAATTTTGCCATACATTCTTCTAAACTCAGTATAGTTTTTTCAAATTTCATCGCTTGTGTCGAGGAATTCTCAAGCAGTTATAACGATGCTTGCAAAAATGGGCCTTGTTTGCTCGTGTATGCTTTCCGCATTTTTGCCGTTTTGATTTTGCTTTAGAAATTTCTAATTATTAATATGTTCTCTCAATGTGCACTGTCTGTGTGGATTCATGCATATCTTGGGGTTTGAGGGTCTTTTGGTTAGTGCCTTGTTTACATTGGCCGGAAGCTGCTGGTTGTGCTCGTTTCCGCTTTTGTCTATGTGTGTGTGTGTGTCACCAAGCCATGCTGCTGATGTCGACACGCGTTGTGGCAATGAAGTAGAGCAATGGACTGGCTCATTAATTTCAACAGAACGCGCTCATACACACAACCAGCTCATTTTCCGCACACGCACACCATAAATTTGCACGAACCACGCTGGCATACATAGTTGGCCCTGGCTTTCGATGGTAATTATTTCAAATTAAACTAGAAAAGCACTTTTCAAGCAGATGCTCCCAAAAGTATGTAGCACATTATTAGCACCTGTATGCATGTGGTACAATGTATGTATGAGCGGGATAATGTGCTGTGCGTGACGGAGTATCATTTAAGCTACAGTTCCTTCTTCTGCTGCTGTTCAAGCATGAGATTGCACTTTGATTTTGTTTACTCAGCACACACACATTTATTCTACAGCAAAGACTTAAAAGCGTTTGACTTTTGGATTTTCCTTTGCTGCCTTGCTCTATCTTTTGGGTCTTATAATGGTAATAAGGCACACACACTCATAAACTACGTTCAGAGAAATGGGGGTTATCCTTGACAGTCGGCGCCTGTTGCGTTTCACGGTCCGCAAACAAACAACCAAAGCGCTGAGCTGGACAATATCATTCATTAAATGTAAATACAATTTGGCTGGACAATGTCTGGCAGTATGTCCTTCCTTACGAGACAGTTGGGTGAGGACTAGAGAGATCGAATTTTTTGGACTGGGTAAATGTGGCCATTGAATTAGACATATGGCCATGAAAGTTAAAGGTTGGAGAATTGCTTGGTCGTAGAGGAGATAAAAGTTTAGTTTCAACTAGAAGGCCTAGACTTTGGCATAATTTGTTTAGCCTTGTAAAATATTTGCAATTATTTGAAGGAGTGTGGATTATTAAGTACGAGAGTTAGAAATTAGGAGCTTAATTACTTTCCATAGTGGCATTATCTTTACCTTAGGTCGGGAATGGGAACAGAATTGTCGAATGAATTTTAGCAGCTTTAATGGTAATTCTGAGTCGACGCCCTTCAGTTCAAGCATTTACATCTCATCAAATGCCTAAGCAAACAATGATTTTGATTTGATATCGAGGTTGAGAGAGCAGAATACTGTGAGTATTTGTTATTGCAGTTCTGCCTACTAAGAAAACAGTTAGCCTTCGTGAAGCGCCGGAAACAAAATATATTTCTTGAAAATGCTGGTTTTAAAATATCAGAGCTTAAAAATATAAATAAAAATTGTTCCGACGGATCCTTAAGAAAAGAACTAGCTTTAAAACTGAGAGACCAGTTTGCGTAGAAACAGACCGACGGACTGACAGACAGATAGTTTTTATACGGTCGGAAATTAATATTTTGTCTGGGCCAAATTAGAATACCCTTTGCAAGGGTATAAAACCATTTTAAAGGATGCTGTATACCTTCAGGAGTAAGTTTTCATTCAAAAGGTAATCGGTTAAATTAAATTTAGAAAATTGTTGTAGTTGTTCCTGCGTTTGTTTTTGTAGTCCAAAAATTTAAAACATAGGCCCATGGTTGCAAATATTTTTAGAGAACTGAATGTGAAAATAAAAATGGGATTTTGTTAAAAACTGATGTGATTCTGATGTTAACTGGGATATTTTGGATCGGTCAATAAACAGAGGAGTTATGGGGTTTCAAAATCAAAATTTCGAAAATCCAATTTTTTGGCTACTCTATTGGTCCTAGCTCCGTTATGTTGAGACCGATCTAAAATATGCTAGTGCACACCAGAATGGTGTGTATTAGGAGTAATTTAAAAAAAGAAATTTGAATATTTTAGATTTCAAACATTGTTTGGTGCATTTGGGTATTAGCTTTTTCCAAAAAAAAGAAAGATCAAAATCGGTCAAATAGCTCTCAAGAAATAAGGTACAAGCCGTCAAGACATGTTAAAAAAAAAAATAGAGGCCAGCTAACTTCGGCTCGAGCAAAGTTTATATACCCTTGGAGCTTGATATATGCCTGACCGTTTGTATGGCAGCTATACTATATAGAAGTCCGATTTCGACAAATCTTGTTGAAATTATATAAAATCATTGAAAACTTATAAATACGAGCGTTGGGAGCGATAGCACTAAAAACAAAAAAGTTGTTCTCACTAAAACTAGTTTTTCGACCGATCGTTCCTATGACAGCTATATGCTATAGTCATCTTGGTTACTACCGGGGGGGCGAAAACATTTCGCTACTCACACGTACAAGACCCGAACGCTTGCCGAAGCTGAGACCAAAAGAGCAAAAAGGCGTCATTCGCTTGACAGAGTTCGAAGCGAATAGGTAAAATCATATTCTAACTTTTCGATCTCGTTCTCGCTGGCCATCGCTTACACTGCTCTCTTTTGCAAAAACAAACTTGTGCTAACTGAGAGCGCTTTCGTATGTCTAAGCACACACATGCAATGGCAAAATGAGCATGTGTGTTTTGCGGCAGCGTTAAGCTGTCATAATCAAATGGTCTTACAAAGTTAGTGAGAGAGATTTCCTCCCCACTACTAACACAGTGACCAATAAGTTTAAGTGCAGATCTGCATTCAAAACGGGGCTTTTGTTGCTTTAAAGGAAATAATATTAAAGAAATATTGATAATCCCTGAAGTTTTCATAAGGTTCGAATAATAAATAGGCCGATTTAAAAAGGTTTTAACTTAATGGATGTCCTCTCTCAGGAACATAGGAACGCTATTAGACATTTCTTCCCCAGACTAAAGGCTATATCGAAATCGAGCAGGACCGACGTTTACTTACACTCTCTTTAAATTTTAAGCTTTCCATTTCACAAAGCTAAAAAGCTCTTTAAATTTCACAAGAAGCATCCATTGTCGTAAAATAGTGTAGATTAATTTATAATATTTTAGTTACTAACATTTAACATATTTTTTATATAGCTAAGCTGAGAGCTTTTAAAAGCACAATCGGCAAAGCAGTGCTCGTTCAACTACCAAATTTTCAAACCACCATTTAATCACCCCCAAGCAAAGCTTAAAGCGTCAGAATTATTCTCTGCCATCCCTAGTCCGCTCGCAGCATCAACTGCGCAGCTGTTCGAGCTGTCAACCGGCTTTTGGATGCTGATGCTGCCCACCACCCACTGGCCAGAGCCCAAGTTCACAGCCTGCAACAGGATAAAAGGGGGCAATTCAAACGTTGCCTGCTCAGTGGATGTTACATCCTCTCTGGCAATAGAGCGGCGTTTACACATAAATAAAAAAATATAAATAAAATACAAGCGCAATTTTGCCGCCTTGGTGAAAATGGCAAAGTGCGCCTAGCAGAGCACTCAAAGTGGAAAAGTGAAATACAGAATATTGACTCAATATAATTAATTGTACTGTAAATTAAAAACAAAATCTCAAAATGTTTTCAAGAGGACGAAATCGCTCGATAAGTTTGTTTTTACCGCTGCTGATTTTGCACCTAAGCTGCAACGTACCTCCACTGGCCCAGGCATTGCCCGATGTCATCAAGATTGGTGAGTTCCAACATTATTTAAGGAATCCACAAATTTAATTCCAAATTCCTTTGGCATCTTCAAGCGCTTATCGATTTTTTTCACGTCATAATCAAAAGCGCGTGCCTTGGTATGCGTCTCTGTGTGTGTGTGTGTGTGTGTGTATCTGTGTTTGTGATTTGTTTGTTTTTATGCTGGCAGAGAGTAAACGCCACCTGCCTTCCGCCCAGCTTAATAACGAAATCAGATACATTTGTAATTATGAACATCATTCAAAACATTTGCTTCCACTCCATTTAACATGACAGGTGGCCTGTTCCATCCCTCCGACGACCATCAGGAGTTGGCCTTCCGTCAGGCCGTGGATCGCATTAATTCCGACCGCTCCATTTTGCCGCGCTCCAAACTGGTGGCCCAAATTGAACGCATTTCGCCCTTCGATAGCTTTCATGCTGGCAAACGAGGTAAGCTAGAACACTTTAATCAGTGTCTGATAACCTTTTGGGCATTGAACCACAAATTGTTGAGGAGAGATCACTTCTAGAATTCATCACAAGTGAATAGAACCAGGATTTGAGGGCTGTGGGTAATTTAGAAAATTTGTATACCCTGTGCTAAAATGGAGAAGGAATCATTTCCGACCGTACAAAATATATATATTTTTGATCAGCATAAACAGCCGAGTCTGTCTGTCCGTCCGTCCGCATTAACAAACATCTCGGGTGATTTAGTATCAAGCTGACATTTTTAGTATCAAATCGGCCTTCATCTGATTAATACCCAGATGATAAGCTCGAATATATCACTTTTACATTTCGATCATATCAAAGTGATATTTTTCAGATCAACTATTAGATATTTGAAGATCAATAATATATTTTAAAAGTATGAAAGCTATATTTTCAAAAAAAGCCTGTGGGACCATATTAGTTTTAAAGATATATTTATAAAATATCAAAATGATATTATCTGTTGAAGTACCAATTTGTTAATTTATTTTTATAAAATTGAAAATTACAAATATCTTCCCGGAGAAATCTGCTCCATGTGGGTAGAAAAAATTTAATTTAGACGGTCCACATCAAGTGCACACTCTTGAAAAACGTAAATTGTTCAATTAATTAATGGTAATTGGCAAGAATTATTATTTTAATACAAAACTTACCAATTAATTTTTCGTTTACCCAATTGTCAAGCTCAAGTTTTTGTGACAGTTTCAAAAGTCTTATATCTTCTATTTCAAACTGTAAGGGTATTAAAAAGAATATAAAAAATTAATATAGATTAATTTATATTTTCGAAATACAAGCATATGCAAAAATGCAGTAATGGGCGTTGTTGTTGCTTATTTCGAGATAGACTTTAGCTGTCTCTCGGACCTGTTCCGTATTTCGACTCGATTTTTGTGTAGACTTTAGTATTTTGCTGTCAAATTTGAAAACGTTGTATAGAATGCGACAAATATACCTACGGCTACTAGATCAGGTATAACAAAACTCGGAGTTGCCAACCGCTTGCTTAATCCCAAATGAATTCAAATCGAGAGAAAATTGCCAAGGAATCTAGTAGCCTGAAATTAGATAGACACTTACGTTTAAATTTATATAAATTGAGTTCGAAAGGACTTAGCAGAATAAGCATACAAAAACTGCCCCCACTTCGATCAGCACCAAAATTAAATATGTTGTTACCATCAATGAGAAACTCACTCTCCTAAATTTGTAGTCTTCTAAACGCTATTGGAGAAGAGTTATGAGGACGGAAAGGTAAGACAAAAAACTGGTTTATCTTAAGAACCACTTAACCGATTTGAATGCGTTAAAAATATGTTATAAGTGTACACCATTGAATTCCAAAAATTATTTTTGCACATTTTTATTACCAATTCTTAGGCACAAAAATAATTATTAAAATTTTCAAATAATTTTTTCGCGGTGTAAATCGATTTCAACTCTTATAGTTTTTTGCTGGTTTTTTCAATAAGAAGTCCTTAACAATGTACAATTTTTGCAGTGTCATCGGGAATCATCTTCATAGTGAATACCAATAAAACATGTAAATAGTTTTACAAATATATTTTATAATATTGAGCACACTGTAACTATTCAAACAGAATTGACAGAACATTTCCCCTTTTTCTCCTTTTTAAGTTGATTTACAGTGTGCCTAATATGTATAAAATATTAATGAAAAAAACTAATTTAACGTTTAATTATATTTCACCATGAGGTACACTTGGGATGTGTTTGCAAAAATTATATGTTGTTAGGGACCTCTTGATGAAAAAACCAGCAAAAATCTGTCGGTATAGCAAAAGGCTAGCACCGTAAAAGAATTATTTGAAAATTTCAATAATTTTTTTGGGCCAAAGAATTGGCAATAAAAATGTGCAAAAATTATTTTTTGAATTGTGCTGTGGACACTTACAACATATATTAAACCCATCCAAATCGGTTTAGCGGTTCTTAAGATAAACGACTTTTTTGATTTATCTTTCCGTCCTCATAACTCTAGTCCAATAGCGACTAGAAGACTACAAATTTAGGAGAGGGAGTTTCTCATAGATGGTAACAACATATCTAAATTTGGTTCTGATCGGAGTGGGGGCAGTTTTTGTATGCTTATTCTGCTATGCCCTTTGAATGTTTACACGAAAATCGACTCGGAATTCGGAACAGGGTCGATTATTGAAATTATATTGAAAAGCCAACTTGATATTTGATCTTTTTTTTCTGTGCATGTATGGGACATAAACTTCTAAACTAAGTTTGTTTTAAAATTCTGCCTGGAAAACGCTACACCAGATTTGTATAAGGAATGAGAGCTCTGTAGCTAGTTCTTCGGAGAAGATTCCAGCTTTTGTGCCCTCTTCCTTCTTCGAAACGTCTGTGCGGATAGTAAGCTCGCTCTCCCTTTCTCTCCTGGACTCGGGCTCTAAGGTTCTCGTTCCATTTCTTCAAACGGGACACTGCTGGGTGTGAAATGCTTAAACTGTGTTCAGTATATTGGGTAATGGCTTTTGATAGTTTTGTTTAACTGCTTAACTATAATCTGTTTCAAGTCTGGACTTTTAATGATTTGAGTCTAAAGTTGCTTAAAATGCATATTTTTTAAAACTTTTAAGACGTGTTTTGTGGAGAACCCACAATTTAGTGTTGACTTCCTTAAGTATTATCGTTAGGAACTATTTCTTAACTTTCCCACTATCCCAAACATGTCTACGATTTTCTTAAGCGACGACATACCATTGTGCGAGAAGTGTTCGAAATGATAACATTTTGCCCAAAATTATGCAATAAAATGTGTTTCAACATTTTTATTAGAATTTAATATAAATTACTAGCCTTTTGCACTTATTTTGCATTGCGATAGAAATTTTTGTCATTTCCAACACATGTATTCAAAATGGCGTATATTTGCTTAAGAACTTTCGAAGAATTGTTTGGTATAAGTTTTGTAAAGGGAAAATTTGGTACTATATGAGGATTTCATAAAAGGTTCTATCAAATATGAGGGTTCTCTATAAAACTATCTCGAAAATGGTCAAAATAGACATTCAAATAAACTTTAGCATTAAAACACCAAAAAATTCAGACGTGGTTTTCGACTGCAACACGCCAAATTCTTAAAGAACTGCCACCACAAGTTCTATAAAATGACCTAGACCACTTCGCTAAAATGGAACTAGTACTTTTGATTTGTTTGTTGTAATAATTGTTTTGATTGCAAAACAGAGTTAAAATGGAATAAAACGGATGGTTTCACGACAATTCAGCTTTTTATTACATTTACGGTGTCCTTTTCTAGCTTCACACTTTGGACACTTCCTTGTTTTTATTCCCGTGCAAAGGGAATTATAATTTTGCCCAGAAGTTTGCAACGCACACCGACCCTTTAAATTATAAATATTCTTGATCAGGGCGACGAGCTGAGTCGATTTAGCTTTGTCTGTCCTTCTTTTTGTCTGCTTCTTTTAGTTTTAAAGGAATCGAGCTGAAACTTTGCACAGAATTTTCCTTTTACTGCACGCTGCTAATATGTCGAAACCGACCGGATCGGATCGGATCACTATATCTTAAAGCAGCCATTTAAACTAACGGTTGGAAAATGGGTCTTAGAGAGAAATTTTGGAGAGGGTATATAAAATTGTCCGGATGTTTGTAACGCATAGAAGGAAGCTTTTCCGACCACCTAAAGTATATATATTCTTGATCAGCATGACAGTCCATCCGTCTGTCCGTTCGTCCATCTGTCCGCCGGTCTATTTCAATGCTGTCTCCTTCGTCAGTTTTAAAGCTATCTTAACTAAGCTTTGCACAAAGTATTTTGGAACAAATACGCTGCACATTTGTCGTAACCGGCTGGATCGGATGACTATAGCATATAGCTCGATAAATTGGTTTTAGTTAGAAAATCTTTTTTATTTTCAATGTACACGTCCCTAAACCTCGTATTTATAGCTTAGTAGAAGATTTCAACTCAGCTCGTCATGCTAATCAAGAATATATATAGTCTATGCGGTCGTAGATGCTTCCTTCTATGCATTACAAACATCTCACATAAAAAGAATACTGGGAAACTAGAAAATTATTGTGATCCCCAATTTGAAACAGAAATTTCTAAGTCTTAGAAAATCCCAAATTATTTTACAACAAATAAACCAAAGGTCTTGCACTGAACCGCCAAATCTACAGGATTGTTGACAGACTTTTTTTTGCCAACGTTGAAATTTGACTAAGCAATTTGACTGATTTTATACTTTCAGCTCTCTTTCAGTTTGTTTTTTTTACCAGTTGCCTTCGATTTATGTTTGCATTCCATTTGATTTGTGATTTATGTTATGCTAATCGCCGTCTTGGGATATTGAGCTGTTGTTTGCACATCTTGCGAATCGCAATTTGCTTTCATCGGTGTGTGCATTTTATTCGTTTCTTTTACAAAGGACTTGTAAATTTTTTAGCTTCTGGTTGATTGTCCCACAGGACGAGCAGTAAGTGACATTTGAGGAAAATAAAATATGGCATGTGGATTTGCGAATGTATTTTCTGACAATTGCAATGCGGGTTTAATTTCTGCCAAGTTCAGTTTAAAACGATGGAAGTCTCTGGCATTTGATAATCGTTAAATGTTTAAGATAATCGTAAAAAACGCAAGCCAACAACTGTCGAACATAGCGTGATAAATGAGACACAAATGACGCCAAAAGTTTCCCCTGGGCCAAAATACCTTGTGGTCCATTACGGAAAAGGCAAAGCAAAAACCACATTTCAGCACGGCACTAACGAGGGGGGATGGAACAAGACACACACACACACATGATTGCATTATTAACCACATCCGCCCACGTCCACCTGACATCAAAATGGATGCACCTTCTCACATGCACTTCCACGTGCTTAGTGAAATTTGATGGGGCAAAGGATGTAATGTGCGAGTGTGGGCTAAAACAAAAAGCCAAAAAGACAAAATGGAATTATGTCGTACTCAAGTGCATTTTAAATATGAGAACGAGGCTAACTGAACACGATTACTGTGCCCAAGCATGCCGCCACATTACTATGTTACTTGGACTCGTTTCAGTCAGACAGAGAATCCGAATGCTCAGCCAGCTCAGAGCTACAGATAATCTTCTTGTGGTTGAAATGGGAACGGCACAAAGCGCATTACGTGTGGAAATCAATTTGAAACTTGTTGTAGCTCTTAAGGATTGGGATTTCGTTTACTTTGAAATAGGGGAAACGTCAGAAATCTGAGCAAAAAATATTAGCTTATTATCCTTATTTATATTATACACTTTTTGTGAGCACGGTTGTAAGATTGAATTTGTGGCGAGTGAGTTTGCTTTTAGTAAGAAATTGTCCTTTGGTCTGGAGGGTAGTTTCCCACACAATCAACGTCAAGTGGTTGAGATCCGATGATCTCTTCTAGTGGTGTCTCGACTGTCCTGGCCCTTGTCAAATCGAAATTAAATTTTATGTAACAAATGACATATTTATGATCTTAGGCTGTGTCTAGTGCATATGACTTTCAGCACTAAGAGTGGGCGAAGACGAACATCATGTTCAAGTTTAAGCATTCCGTATTTATGTGTATTTTAGGGAAGATCTAGCCCTAAAGACTGACTATCAACCCACAGGCCAAACCGCTGAACCTAATATTTCTAAAACTGTACAGACACTTTCGATTTGATATTTAGGCGCGCCAGTTCAAAGTTTGAACAGTTTAGGAAGGGGTTAAAAATTTTTGCGGTGAGCTTGGTTAAATGGAAAAATTGAACTTGTGGCTACATCATGGTCTTATAAATCTTATTCCACTTCCAATTTAAAACAAAAAAATAAAGACAAGCTAACTTCGACACGACTGAAGCTAATATACCTTTATATCATGACTAGCAAATAGCCCGTCACGCTTCGCTGCGCCTTCAACAGTATATAACCAACGCACACCCACTTACCAGGCCCACATCCCACCTACTTCCCGCACATTTCCCGCCCACGTCCCACCCACATCCCACCCACTTGCCACCAACATATCGCACACTTCCCGCCCAAATCCCACCCACTTCCCATTTACATCCCACCCACTTCCCACCTACATCCCACCACTTGCCCACATCCAACTTCCCGCCCACATCCCACCCACTTCCTGCCACATTTCACCCACTTTACATCCACTTACCACCCACTTCCAAAACAACTTTCCACCCAAATCCCACCCACATCCCATTCACTTCACAGTGAGCATCCCGGCGGTATTTCCAACATCGGAAAATTAAAAACAAAATAAATTCTCATTTTGACCTAACAATCAGAGTTTCAAGCCAATCGTATGAAAAATAGTTTTTGCATGCAGAATTTTCCGGCCATTTTCCTCGTGGGCGGCTTTTCCGACATTGAAAAATCACATTTCAAATTATTTCGTATTTTGTCCTTACAAACCGAGTTTCAAGCCAATCGGATGAAAAATAGTTTTTTTATGCAGAATTTTCCGGGAATTTGTCGACCGTCAGGTCAAAATTTCCAACTTCGGAATATAACATTTTAAACTCTTTCGTATTCTATACTTACAAACCGAGATTCAGAATTTTCCGGCCATTTTCCTCGTGTGCGGATTTTCCAAAATCGGAAAAACACGTGTCAAATTATTTCGCGTACTATGCTTACAACTTATGTTTTGTTATGTGTAATTTTGAAAATGAATTTGCCGCTAATCGCTGGCAACAAAAGTTTCGCCCATACAACCTTGACCACCCACTTTCCACCCACGGGTGTGAATTTTCCGGAAGATTGGTATGCAGTTGTTATTGAATTTTCATATAGATCTTTGAAAATGAGTTTGAACTTGATCGGATGAAAAACAAAAAAGTTGCATACAACAGTTTTCCGCGAATGCAGACAGAATTTTCCAAAATCCGTTCTTAGTACTCACTTTCAGCATAAGATATAACTACTGTGAAAATCTCATCTTTCTACCTTTTATGGTTTAGGCTGTGCGACGGTCACCAGTCAGTCAATTAGTCAGGTTGAACAGTTTTATATATATAGATAAACGCCCGCCAATTTGTTATATGGTATCAGTAAAAAGTTTGGGAGCCGATAGCATTGAAAATATTGGTGGAATTATGTGCCATTATACATGCCTCTCTAGTGAATTTCGGGTCTAATTTAATCCAGATTGGCATTCCCGTTTTTTCCACACCTCCTCTTCCCCTGCTCACCACTCTTTCCAGATCGTCCTTTCCATCTCCCACCGCTCTCCACTCGTTCCCCTGTCTCTGAGAGCCAAGAGATGCATTGCATATTTGTGTGTGTTTGAGTCGATTCCTCTCATGCTCACTCTCTTTCACGCTCTTGACAAAACACCAACCAAACAAGACCAACCTTTCGCCTGAGCGCCACAATTCCGTTACTTTTTTATACCCTTGCAAGAGGTATTATAATTTTGCCCAGAAGTTTGCAACGCATAGAAATATTCATTTCCGACGAACCAAACTATATATATTTTTTAGGGGGGGGAGGGGGGGGGTGTTGAGCTTTGGTCCGCCCCTTCTGTCTGTCCGTCTGTCTGTTTCTACGCGAACTAGTCTCTCAGTTTTAAAGCTATCGAGCTGAAACTTTGGACAAAATCTTCTTTTTACTGCACACTGATAATATGTCGGAACCGACCGGATCGGATGACTATATTTTATAGCTGCCATAGGAACTATCGGTCCAAAAGTGGGTCATTGTGAAAAAAACTTTTTATTTTTAATGTAAACGCCTCCCGCTTCATCAATAACACAGTGCTACAAATTTCCAAAAATTGTAATAACCTGGGTATTGGCATAGCGTACGCTGTAGAGCAGGTCGCGTATAGCACTTCCTCATACTTGGTTCCCCCGGGGCCCCCAAAATCTGAAGTTATGGCCCAAAAACCGCTTTTTGCTTTTTGACCTCACTTAAATAGATATAACTCGCGAATGGACCGTCTGATTGCTCATAACCTTATCAATTCCGATAGCCACGAGAGGGATCTAAAGCATTATAATCAATGGGTTGACTAATTTAACGCGATGGCTGAGAAATGCGGCTTACAGAGTTAGCATTTTCAACTTTTTTTGAGAAATTTGTACTTTGACCATCACTGGTTTAACTATTTTATTCTATGCGATTTTTCCTTAAAGTTTGTAATAAAAGCCCATTTAATTCTCCGTAGAACGGTTGTTGTCCCAATGAATTTGGATACCGTTTGACGAAGTTATGCGCGATTTTCTGAGTACACATCGGCAATCTAGTATTTTTTTTAGTGTGCTAACATATTTATTTCTGCTTTCACATAATTGCCCCTAAAAGTAAACTCAGTTTTGATTTGGCGCCAGATTCAAATAATATTTTTAAGTACTTAAAATGCAAATATATATAAACTTAAATGCTTCACGATTTCTGGGCCAAGATTAACGCTCTCCAAT
Organism: Lordiphosa clarofinis; assembly: GCA_018904275.1. Lineage (NCBI taxonomy): Eukaryota > Metazoa > Arthropoda > Insecta > Diptera > Drosophilidae > Lordiphosa > Lordiphosa clarofinis. The sequence goes on along the minus strand of JAEIGQ010000235.1, from coordinate 161,795 downwards.
AATGTTACCTATAAACTATTTTGTAGAAACAGCACAAACCACCCTTATAAGCGAGTTAAGGTCGCCCATACTGCACATGCTGCGCTGTGTGCTTATGCGGGCTGACGTCGACACTCTTGGATTTATTTGTTTTAACTCACTTCAAATCGAGCCAATTACACTTGTTGCGACGTCAGCTTGTGCGGGTCCTCGCCTCAAAAGAAGGCAATATATGCTCTGAGTTTTTAGACAGGATAACGGGCCTGGCGTCGCGGCCCAAGCGGGCTATGCATTACCCATCGCTGCTTAAGTGCAAGCTGATGTCACTTTCTTCTCATTTTTACTTGGCGTGCTCCACTTTGGTTTTTATTTGGTATTTAATGATTCGTCCATCCTGTTATAGTGATTTTTATATTCTTCATCATTGGTCATCCATGGTATTTTATCGCGGTTCTCTACAATCGTGGTTAGACAGTTATCATTGGGCCTTGTTTGTGGACTTGAAAAGTAATTTCTTAGGTACCAAAGGGGTTCATCATTAAATAGAACCCGCAGCTAAATTCTCTGCATTAGACCACATATGTCCAGGCGTGGGCAAGGCTTGCGCCATGAGAGCAATCTGCTTTTCACAAGCCTTAACCGTGCCTACCTGTATACGATTCTTGCTGTGCACGGCTCTTTTGTTTAAAATGCCAATTTCAGCTCATTAAAAAATAATAACAACCACTTGCAGCCCACATCTACTCACTATAGCTCAATTTATTTGTATGCTAGATAACAGTATTCAGAGACCGTTAATATTTGCGAAAAAATGTTGATACATGCATTTTAAGTATTTAAAAATATTATTTGAATCTGGCGCCAAATCAAAACTGAGTTTACTTTTAGGGGCAATTATGTGAAAGCAGAAATAAATATGTTAGCACACTAAAAAAAATACTAGATTGTCGATGTGTACTCAGAAAATCGCGCATAACTTCGTCAAACGGTATCCAAATTCATTGGGACAACAACCGTTCTACGACGAGAATTAAATGGGCTTTTATTACAAACTTTAAGGAAAAATCGCATAGAATAAAATAGTTAAACCAGTGATGGTCAAAGTACAAATTTCTCAAAAAAAGTTGAAAATGCTAACTCTGTAAGCCGCATTTCTCAGCCATCGCGTTAAATTAGTCAACCCATTGATTATAATGCTTTAGATCCCTCTCGTGGCTATCGGAATTGATAAGGTTATGAGCAATCAGACGGTCCATTCGCGAGTTATATCTATTTAAGTGAGGTCAAAAAGCAAAAAGCGGTTTTTGGGCCATAACTTCAGATTTTGGGGTCCCCGAGGAAAACCAAGTATGAGGAAGTGCTATACGCGACCTGCTCTACAGCGTACGCTATGCCAATACCCAGGTTATTTCGCACTGTAGCACTGTGTAATTAGTTTTATACGCTTTTACACAGATTCGGAAGATTTGGTCAAAATCGGATCACTATATCTTATAGCTGCCATAGGAACTATCGGTCGAAAAGTAGGTCTTTCTGAGAAAAACTTTTTATTTTTAATGTAAACGCCTCCCGCTTCGGCAATTATTAGTTTTACACGCTTTTACACAGATTTGGAAGTTTTGGTCAAAATCGGAAAACTATATCTTATAGCTGCCATAGGAACTATCGGTCGAAAAGTGGGTCATTGTGAGAAAAACTTTTTATTTTTAATGTAAACGCCTTCCGCTTCGCTAATTATTAGTTTTATACGCTTTTACACAGATTTGGAAGTTTTGGTCAAAATCGGAAAACTATATCTTATAGCTGCCATAGGAACTATCGGTCGAAAAGTGGGTCATTGTGAGAAAAACTTTTTATTTTTAATGTAAACGCCTTCCGCTTCGCTAATTATTAGTTTTATACGCTTTTACACAGATTTGGAAGTTTTGGTCAAAATCGGAAAACTATATCTTATAGCTGCCATAGGAACTATCGGTCGAAAAGTGGGTCATTGTGAGAAAAACTTTTTATTTTTAATGTAAACGCCTTCCGCTTCGCTAATTATTAGTTTTATACGCTTTTACACAGATTTGGAAGTTTTGGTCAAAATCGGAAAACTATATCTAATAGCTGCCATAGGAACTATCGGTCGAAAAGTGGGTCATTGTGAGAAAAACTTTTATTTTTAATGTAAACGCCTTCCGCTTCGCTAATTATTAGTTTTATACGCTTTTACACAGATTTGGAAGTTTTGGTCAAAATCGGAAAACTATATCTTATAGCTGCCATAGGAACTATCGGTCGAAAAGTGGGTCATTGTGAGAAAAACTTTTTATTTTTAATGTAAACGCCTTCCGCTTCGCTAATTATTAGTTTTATACGCTTTTACACAGATTTGGAAGTTTTGGTCAAAATCGGAAAACTATATCTTATAGCTGCCATAGGAACTATCGGTCGAAAAGTGGGTCATTGTGAGAAAAACTTTTTATTTTTAATGTAAACGCCTTCCGCTTCGCTAATTATTAGTTTTATACGCTTTTACACAGATTTGGAAGTTTTGGTCAAAATCGGAAAACTATATCTTATAGCTGCCATAGGAACTATCGGTCGAAAAGTGGGTCATTGTGAGAAAAACTTTTTATTTTTAATGTAAACGCCTTCCGCTTCGCTAATTATTAGTTTTATACGCTTTTACACAGATTTGGAAGTTTTGGTCAAAATCGGAAAACTATATCTTATAGCTGCCATAGGAACTATCGGTCGAAAAGTGGGTCATTGTGAGAAAAACTTTTTATTTTAATGTAAACGCCTTCCGCTTCGCTAATTATTAGTTTTACACGCTTTTACACAGATTTGGAAGTTTTGGTCAAAATCGGAAAACTATATCTTATAGCTGCCATAGGAACTATCGGTCGAAAAGTGGGTCATTGTGAGAAAAACTTTTTATTTTTAATGTAAACGCCTTCCGCTTCGCTAATTATTAGTTTTATACGCTTTTACACAGATTTGGAAGTTTTGGTCAAAATCGGAAAACTATATCTTATAGCTGCCATAGGAACTATCGGTCGAAAAGTGGGTCATTGTGAGAAAAACTTTTTATTTTTAATGTAAACGCCTTCCGCTTCGCTAATTATTAGTTTTATACGCTTTTACACAGATTCGGAAGATTTGGTCAAAATCGGATCACTATATCTTATAGCTGCCATAGGAACTATCGGTCGAAAAGTAGGTCTTTCTGAGAAAAACTTTTTATTTTTAATGTAAACGCCTCCCGCTTCGGCAATTATTAGTTTTACACGCTTTTACACAGATTTGGAAGTTTTGGTCAAAATCGGAAAACTATATCTTATAGCTGCCATAGGAACTATCGGTCGAAAAGTGGGTCATTGTGAGAAAAACTTTTTATTTTTAATGTAAACGCCTTCCGCTTCGCTAATTATTAGTTTTATACGCTTTTACACAGATTTGGAAGTTTTGGTCAAAATCGGAAAACTATATCTTATAGCTGCCATAGGAACTATCGGTCGAAAAGTGGGTCATTGTGAGAAAAACTTTTTATTTTTAATGTAAACGCCTTCCGCTTCGCTAATTATTAGTTTTATACGCTTTTACACAGATTTGGAAGTTTTGGTCAAAATCGGAAAACTATATCTTATAGCTGCCATAGGAACTATCGGTCGAAAAGTGGGTCATTGTGAGAAAAACTTTTTATTTTTAATGTAAACGCCTTCCGCTTCGCTAATTATTAGTTTTATACGCTTTTACACAGATTTGGAAGTTTTGGTCAAAATCGGAAAACTATATCTAATAGCTGCCATAGGAACTATCGGTCGAAAAGTGGGTCATTGTGAGAAAAACTTTTTATTTTTAATGTAAACGCCTTCCGCTTCGCTAATTATTAGTTTTATACGCTTTTACACAGATTTGGAAGTTTTGGTCAAAATCGGAAAACTATATCTTATAGCTGCCATAGGAACTATCGGTCGAAAAGTGGGTCATTGTGAGAAAAACTTTTTATTTTTAATGTAAACGCCTTCCGCTTCGCTAATTATTAGTTTTATACGCTTTTACACAGATTTGGAAGTTTTGGTCAAAATCGGAAAACTATATCTTATAGCTGCCATAGGAACTATCGGTCGAAAAGTGGGTCATTGTGAGAAAAACTTTTATTTTTAATGTAAACGCCTTCCGCTTCGCTAATTATTAGTTTTATACGCTTTTACACAGATTTGGAAGTTTTGGTCAAAATCGGAAAACTATATCTTATAGCTGCCATAGGAACTATCGGTCGAAAAGTGGGTCATTGTGAGAAAAACTTTTTATTTTTAATGTAAACGCCTTCCGCTTCGCTAATTATTAGTTTTATACGCTTTTACACAGATTTGGAAGTTTTGGTCAAAATCGGAAAACTATATCTTATAGCTGCCATAGGAACTATCGGTCGAAAAGTGGGTCATTGTGAGAAAAACTTTTTATTTTAATGTAAACGCCTTCCGCTTCGCTAATTATTAGTTTTACACGCTTTTACACAGATTTGGAAGTTTTGGTCAAAATCGGAAAACTATATCTTATAGCTGCCATAGGAACTATCGGTCGAAAAGTGGGTCATTGTGAGAAAAACTTTTTATTTATAATGTAAACGCCTTCCGCTTCGCTAATTATTAGTTTTATACGCTTTTACACAGATTTGGAAGTTTTGGTCAAAATCGGAAAACTATATCTTATAGCTGCCATAGGAACTATCGGTCGAAAGGTGGATTTTATTTAGAAAAATTGTTTGTTTTAATGCTAACGTTCGTAAACTATGATGTATTAAAACATTTGCAAGGGTGTAAAAACTTCGGCAAAGACGAAGTTAGCTTGGCCTTCTCGTTTTGGCTACATATTTATGTAAATTTTTTGGCTGCTAGCTTTGTGAAATTCCAATTTTTTTATTGTGTGGTTGTTTGTAGCCCATATTTGACAAACAGGCCTGTGTTCCCGTTTTCGATTTCGATCATATCATGTGGAATCGGAATTTCCGAAAAATTCCGAAAATTCCGAAACGACTTTTAAAAGCGATCATGAGCTTTTTCTTCGACTTATGAACGGAACGGAATCAAAGGCAAAATCAAAATGAAAATTCATGAAGCGATGACTGAAGTCGCTGCTTGCTTTTGATCAAATATCGCTTTCTGCTGTTGGCTGCTGCTGGCGCTTTCGTATTTTGCAGAAGCATAAGCAGAAGCAAGAGTTCTTATTAAAAAATTGAAAAAAGTCGAAGTTGTAAAAAGTAAAAGTTTTGTGACTTTTGCTAATACGACAGAAGCAATTTAAACACTGGTATTAGCAAGTAAAATTATTATTGAATAAAGTTAGTTAGAAAGATAACTAAAGTGGTGACCCCTATTTCTGAAATAACAACAATTTCGTCCATTCTCAATTGCACGGCCTTCATCAATTGGTTCACTTTTTTCCAAATTGCGGGGGCGGGAGGGGGCGTGGCCAAAATTTGAAACAAACTTGATCTGCGTGCAGATAGAAAGAAGCAGACAGACAGAAACTATCCGTGTAAAGACAACTCGTTAGAGATATTGTAAATTTAAAACCGTGTGTATATAGAAAACAGTATAAATAGCATGTAAATAGAAACACGAAACCCGAAGAAAACTTCGATTACACATAATTTTACATAATTTAAGTTCAGTACTGTAGTAGTAGTAGTAGTAATAGTTTATTTTCCAGTTTTGGCTTGGTTAATTTACTGTTAGCCTTCTATTGTAACCAAATATAATTATAATGGATTTTCTTAACTATATTTAACAATTTTTTCCCTATTTATATTTTAAACTTAAAAGTCTTCTAGTATAATATTTTTTCTGTAACTTATTATAGCTTTGATGAACTTTGCAAAACCCTCCCAAGTTTTTTCCATTGAGTAGCTCAATTGCCTCCTTCTGTTCCAAATAACTTTTATTAAAGTATTTTACTTTATATTCCGCCAGGATAGGGCATAATGCAATGATGTGAATAATGTCTTCTCTCGATCGCGTATTACATAAGGTGCGGATATTATCGCTGTAGTGGCGTCGATATCCCAGTGGAAGCAATTCGCATCTGGTTTTGAAGATAATTCCAATAGTTTCCGTGCTCCAAGGTTCCAAGGTTGTAGTTGAGCTGTCTGTACCATATTCTCGATTCGCTTCTTCTCGCTTGAGCTTCACACTGAAATCTATTATTCTTGTCTATTGCAACAAGTACCGCATCCTGCGCCGCCTTCCATTCTTCAGTATTTAAGACATAACACTCTACATTCTGTGTAATAAAGAGCTGCTGCCAAGTTTTGAAGCACTGCGTTCAAGTTCAGTACTGTTAGAAGGAAAATAAATTTTATTCATTTTTTTACAAATATTTAAAGTCTTATTCTTTAAAGTGCGATTTCTCAGTCTAAGTAGTAAGGAAAGAGACCCCCGCATCCGGCGAGTCCTAGTCGAAAACGCCCTGAAAGTGCTGATCCCTAAAAGAGCTACGAACAGAGAAGCGAACTGGAAGAAGCATTAGCTGGCCCAACCAATGGGCAATGTCTGCCCCCAAAAGTGTGCTATAAAATCTCCAGCGAATCAGTTTCAAAAATTAAGAACTGAGGGCACTCTATGTTTTTCCTGGCATTTTTAGTTGCCTCCTTACAATTTAACATATTTCACTTTGAAATCGATTCCGAATCACGTAAATTTCTTCAAAATAAATAGACTTGGAAACCGAACAAAGTCTGGTTATTTGTTTTGCTCCAAGTACATCTGCGTATGTACGTACTTTACCACAAAATATTGACTGGGATCCACTGTCGTCTTACAACTTTTGTTTGTTTGTTTTACAGTTTGCGGTTTATTGAACATTGGCGTTGCTGCAATTTTTGGCCCACAATCCTCGCATACCGCCAGCCATGTACAGAGCATCTGTGACAACATGGAGGTATGTGTGCAGTTTACCCCCCACAACACCCACACAAACAGGGACATGGCCATTAAATCTTGTAAAATACAACTGTTGCCTCGTACTCATTTCAGATACCACATTTGGAGAACCGTTGGGACTACCGGCTGAGACGGGAAAGTTGCCTAGTAAATCTGTATCCCCATCCAAATACGCTCTCAAAGGTGAGTGTGTGTGTGTGCACTTGAGTTGGCATTTGCATTGTTGGGGCTTACGCTTCTATTTAACCTTAGGCTTATGTGGATATTGTGCGGCATTGGGGCTGGAAGACATTTACCATAATCTACGAGAACAATGATGGGATTGTGCGACTACAGGAACTGCTCAAGGCACATGGAATGACACCGTTTCCCATAACAGTGCGCCAGCTGAGCGAAAGTGGGGATTATCGGTAAAGTATACACTCTGAAATATGATTTTAAACTTTTGCTCGCGCCTTCGCAGGCCTCTACTCAAGCAGATCAAGAACTCTGCCGAAGCGCACATTGTTTTGGACTGCTCCACGGAACGTATACACGAGGTACTCAAACAGGCCCAACAGATCGGCATGATGAGCGACTATCATAGTTATTTGGTCACCTCCCTGGATCTGCACACCGTTAATCTGGATGAGTTCCGTTATGGCGGCACAAATATAACAGGCTTTCGTTTGATCAACGACAAGATCGTCTCGGATGTGGTGCGTCAATGGAGCATCGATGAGAAGGGCATGCTAAGATCGGCAAATCTGACAACTGTACGTTCGGAGACCGCTCTAATGTACGATGCAGTGCATCTGTTTGCCAAGGCCTTGCATGATCTGGACACATCTCAACAAATAGATATACATCCGATCAGTTGTGATGGTCAAAATACTTGGCAACACGGCTTCAGCCTCATTAACTACATGAAAATAGTGGAAATGAAGGGGCTGACGAATGTGATCAAGTTTGATCATCAGGGTTTTCGCACAGATTTTATGTTGGACATTGTGGAGCTAACACCAGCCGGCATACGTAAAATTGGCACATGGAATTCCACACTGCCGGATGGTATTAACTTTACGCGCACCTTTAGTCAGAAGCAACAGGAGATCGAGGCGAATTTGAAGAACAAAACCCTGGTGGTGACTACCATACTGGTAAGTGAATATTATAGAGACAGCAATGTTCTCTATCCTCATCCAGAAGCTGAAAAAAATCTTTATTCGAATTTATATGTTTTGCTCACTTTTGGCTCACGCCACTGTGAGTTCTTTGTAGGGTTGCCCTTGATAGCTATCGATTATTAGTCGATATCGATAGTGGGCGCCAAAGCTGTTCGTTAGGTTCAAATTCAAATTCTACTTTATATATTTGTATCATTTCATTTGTGTGTGCTGGGACAGAGCGTCACAATATTTTGTATGCCGATTTTGGCGATTATCGACATTTTTATAAACGATATATCAGAAAAGTTACTATGGTAATAGATGAAAATTTTATGGCTAGCTTGATGAAAGACCGGGAAATACAACTTTTAATCGCATCTAAGAAATAATCATACACGTATGGATGCAGCAATACGCTGCAATATTAGGTGTCAATGTTAGAATATCTTTGAGATATCGGCATGAGCCCATAGCCAATTGGAGAGCTAGTGCAAATGAATTGTTCATGCTGTCTGAAAGTGATTTTCAGCAAGCGTTTAAATAGTTTATGTGTAAATAGAGAAATGTTTTCGGTTCCTGGGGCATCAGGTGACAATCGCTCATTTACAGACACCCGCAGCGAGTTCTCTTAAATTCTTCCCTTGATATTTTTTCTAAGTATAATCTGTAAGTCTTGGATAAGATACCAATTTAGTTCGTCACAATACTTCACATGAAAAAAAACACATATGAACTGGTTTGAAATCAAAACAATTTTGAACAGAAGCCTTACTTATACGAAGTTTTGTGCGTAACTACAACATTCGTTTCTCTATTGAATACACGCTTTTACGGTTTAAAGAAAGGGAAACTCACTATTAATGTACTTGAAAAAAATGTACAGTGTAGTTTCAGAAACTATTAAAAACATTTAAAAGATTAGATATAACAGTCTCTAGCATTTTTATGGTGTAAAGCTTAAATGCTTTTATTTATGATATCGATACATCGGATAGTGAATCTGTTTTCTGCCATTTTTAGCGCCAATTTTCAGCCAAAAACGTTTGGGATGAACAATTGATACCATTCTTTTGATTCTTAATGTCGGCATTATTCCCATATCGGAAAATGACGTTTAGGAAGAAATCAATAATTTTAACGCCAGACTGACTTGTGCACTTTATAAATAAATGGAAGACAGCCTCAGTAATTCCTATTCACAAAAAGGATTCAATAAGTGACGTCCCTAACTATAGGCCAATTTCATAACTGAGCAATATATCTAAGCTCTTTAAACTTATATTTGGTCTCAAAGCATTTTAATTTTCTAATAAATTTTTACATTGATCAGCACGGATTTTTCCTGGCCGTTCCCTGGTTACAAATCTAACTGTATTGAGCAATATTTACATTTTTGCATTTGAAAATCGTTGTCAAGTCGATGTGACAGATTTTCCTAAGGCATTTGGTAATGTTTGTCATAATGCCCTTTTAGCTACGCTTTTTAAGCTTGGCCTTCATTCTTCCCTCCTCAATTTTTTTTTTTTCAACTTATTTATTTATTTATTTATTTAGTGTATTTCGCCAACGCATAAACTTAACTGGCTACTACAATAAAACTTAAAATTAACAGTAATAAATAAAACTATAAGAAAAAGTCCCTAAGTAACTGCTTAACAGTAACGTTGTTACTGTCAAAGTCGAACCGCATGCTAACTGGAAGACGATTGTATGTAAGAAGAGCTCTTAATATTGGATCATTTAAGGCATAATTGACCCTGTGAATCCCTACTCTAAATGGAACCATGGCACGCAAAGATCTAGGCGGAACATTGAAGGGAATTAGGGAAAGTAGGTTAGCGCAATTAATATTGCCTACTATAATGTCATTTAGAAAAATTAGGGATGCAATTGTTCTCCTATCCTCAAGAGTAGAAATATGCATGAGGCGACATCTACTCAAATACGGCGGTAAAGGCTCGGAAAAATTTAAGTTAGCAAGTGCAAATTTGAGGAATCTTTTTTGCAGACGCTCCAGCCTATTCACATGAACTGCAGCGGAAGGATTAAATTAAAAAATTGGTGAAAGTGCGTACTAAGACGAGGGTGTGGAAAATTCCACCCGGATCAGTTTGTATGGGGAACAATTTATTTTTTATCCGATTGACTGGAAACTTGGTTTGTAAGCAAAGTACGCGAAATAATTCGACACGCGTTTTCCAGATTTTGGAAAATCCGCCCAATAAAGAATGAAATAATTTGAAATGTGATTTAAAAATGTCGGAAAATTCGCCCTGGGCGTGAAAATGCGCAGAAAGTTCAGTACGAAAGAAAACTTATAATGATTACGGTCCCTGGAATATAGTTATGTGGAAATTCCAAAAATAGATTAATTAATTAATTAACTAATTTTCTTGTAGTTATCAAAAAGTTTGTCCACAAATTTAAGTATAACTAAGGCCCTACTGTGTGGCACCAGGTAGTGTTCTTCTAATCGGCAGTTAAGTCATTGGTACGATGTCATTGACTGCTGTAACTTTGCTCGGCCTTCAACTGAAGGTCCAAGGCAGTCGATGTTCCCATATTGTCCACCAGCTGACGGAAATAACCCTCAGAATGCTGTAGCAGCTCAAAAGGATGTCCCAGCTCGCGTACTTCACCTGCATCCATGACCAACACACGATCGCTGTCCATGATGGTATGCAAGCGATGGGCTATGGTCAACACGGTGCAGTTGGCAAACTTCGACCGTATCGTCTGCTGAATCAGTTTGTCAGTTCTGTGAAACGTTAAACATTCATTTACTAGTCCACCTTGGAAGGGATTTTTAACAACACTTACTCAGGATCCACATTGGCCGTGGCTTCGTCCATTATGAGAATTTTGTTCCTTCTCAAAATGGCTCGCGCCAGGCAAACCAGTTGCCTTTGACCTACACTGAAATTGGCTCCACTATCATACAGAGCATAGTTGAGTCCTCCACTAAGGGTGGATATATAGGAGCGCAATTTAACATCCTCCAGGGCCTTCCACATATCCTCATCTGAGCGCTCCTCCAATGGATCTAGATTGTAGCGCAGAGTGCCCGAAAACAAAACCGGATCCTGCGGTATTATGGAGATGCGACTACGCAAATCGTGCAATCCCATTTGCTCTATATCAATGCCATCTATGCGAATCGTACCCTCATTGCAGGCCAAACGAAAGATGGCTTGTATAATGGATGATTTGCCGGCCCCAGTGCGACCCACGATGCCAATCTTCTCGCGCGACTCCAAGGTAAAGTTGAGGTGCCTCAAAACGGGGCTCTCCTTGGGAGAATAGCGCAACTTGAAGTTAATAAACTCAATGCGTCCCTTGTTGGGCCATTCGGTCTGCGGTTTGAATTTCTCGGGTGTCTCCAGTGGCGGCTCTGAAGGCTGTGTCGTGTACTCCAGTACACGCTCAACGCTGGTCATTTGATTCTCCAGCTCAGCCGTCTGACGCAAGCCCCATTGACACATCTGCGTCATGGTGGTGGAGTAGAAAATGGCCAAGCCCACATTTCCGCTGTTGAGTTCGTTGTTCAGCAGCAGAACATTCAAAATCACCGCCAAAGTATAGGCAATGCACAACAGATCGGACCACAAAGCAAACGCACGACCGCAGGCAACAATGACAAAACTGGCTGAAGTGTTGACATTTTGATACTGATGGAACTCCGTTTCCAAAGCTTTTTGGCCCTGCAAGGCACGTATGGTAGTCAGGCCCTGGAAAGTTTGATTCGTCAGCGAGAAGACAGGGCTACGAGCTGAAATAAAAAAGAAAAGAATGCAAGTCACCTGAATGGGCTCAGAATGTTTCCAATGGACCGTTTTGTACTTAAAGTTAAAAAGGATGAATGTACTTAAACTTGAAACGAAATATTCTAGAATCGCGTCACTCTCTCTAGCTCTCTTGGCACTCTGTCTTGGCGCTCTCTCTCTTCCTTGTGATCTTTTAGTGCTAGGCAGCTGCAGGGCAGGCCAAAAAAAATATTTAACCTCAAGCAAAGGCAAGAAAAAAAATGTGTATCTCATTCTAGTTGTCTTTCTTGAAGAGCGAACAAGTGAAAAATTCTCTTTAAAAAGTAAGTGCGCGTTTAAATTCATTTATTGCTGCTGGCAAATAATATTACAAAAAAATTAAGAAAGCAGATTATATACATCAACATCAAGTGCAAGAAAGTTTGCTGCAGACAAGACATGACATTCGCCACTGCCATTTGTCGTGACCAACAATGCTTTCTTGCAGTTTAAAGTCAACTATTTACATTTATAATTAAATTCTATTGCAGAGACTTTCACTCTGTTAATAAGGAAGGAAGAGGACTTTGTATTTCCTTTTAAAGCAGGGAAAATGCAAATTTAATTTAATTCTATTTTTTTAATAATAAAAATAACCTACAAAATAACAAAATAAATGTTTAAAACGCTTTATTATTTCACTTACAATACGTGTTTTGTAAAGCTTGTGGAAAGCGTATAAAATTGAAATATATAACATGTTTTGTAAGCGTCTTTTTTAAGCTTATAAGGATGGGTGCGTTTTGATTATAAAACGCTTACTCTGATGCTTTTTATAAATGTCACAGCAGCGTTTTATAAGCGTTTTGCTTATATTTGAACGCTTACAAAACGTGTATTTTTATATGAAATTGTTTGCTGGGTAGTCTTTTAAAATGAAAATAAACGTTCTGGTTCAAATATAAAATTTCTTGGATTAAGGACTAAATAGCAGAGCTGTATGGTATTTCTACCCGTATTTAATTGCTTTTCATTACTTTAAACACAATTTTTTAGGTAGTGAAAAACCAATTCATGATTACGATTTTTTAATAATCGTAATTGTAAGGTGGAGTTATGATTATTCAGTGAATATTCCAAAATTTAATTACTTTTACAATTACTTAGATAATTGTAAATGTAAAGTCTGATTATTGAGTAATTGTGCTTGAAATGTTGAATTATATGTAGTAATTTTGCTAGTTTCGCGGTATTTTGGTCCATTTACATAAAAATGTTATACAGCCTATGTTCAAGTGCAGGTTATCTATCTGAGTGCCAAATTTCTTCCAAATTCATTAAGCCATGCGTGATTGATTGAAAGAATGTTTTCATATGCAAATATTATTAACGACTGAAGACGTCATGCCATTTCCGATTTTTCGTTTGAAAATTTAGTTGTCCTGAAGGTCAACTTGAACTTAATGAGAAATATGAAATATACTTGTTTTTATTTTTACACAAGAACATGTTTTATAAACTATGAAATTTATAATTGGGCTTAAGTAATTTCATTTGACACCATAAAATTTATGAATAATTCAACATTTCAAGCACAATTTCTCAATAATCACCCTTTACAGCTACAATTATCTAAGTAATTGTAGAAGTAATTATATTTTTACAATTAGGATTATTAAGAAATGGGAATCAGGAATGGTTTTCAATTAGTGAAAAATGGTAATGGTAATGGTAATTCAAGTTTACAGCTTTCGTTGCAAATCATAATCATAAATATTATTTGAAACGTGAATTTATATAAGTTGTACGTAACACAAGGATATAAATATACGACCGCAACCCTGTTCCCAACTCCGGGTCGGCTTTCGTGTAAGCGTCGGCAAGTAAAACTCCAATTGATTGACACTGCTCGACAGCACTTTTCCCCAAAGCGCCAAACCAACTATTTCTAAAGTAAATTGGCCCGCTGATCACAAATTTCGCCATATAAAAAATTCTATCGACGCGTTATCGAGATATTATCGATAATCGTTTTTTTCCTCGATTTTTCCAAAAGTTGACTACACTTTAACTCCCATAACTTTAAATGAGTAAGCTGGACTCTCATTTTGACGAGCAGTGTAATTTTACACGGAAGTTGACAATCATATCTGTGGTTGCTAAATCCGGTTTGAAGAAAACCGGAATGGCTTAAGCAGTTGAAACGGATTGCTCAACTTCTAGTAACCACAGATATTCTTGTCACCTGTCACATCGAATTGTAAATTTTAAAGCTTCAAAACGAAAAATGAAGGAGTTTGTATGAGGTGCGGTATCTACTACATAAAATGTCTTTAAACTTACATATAGACTCCAGTCGTTTGACACTACGACAAGTGCTAATATAGATGTACCGAAGACCACACAACAACACACAGAGAACAGCAGCGGGTGCCAGTAGCCAGAGGTTTGCCATGGCCACAGTTACAAATACTCCAGCAACATCGATAGCAATCTGCAAGCAATCCAGCAATGTGCTCGGCAGTTCGGTGTCCACAGTTCCTATATCCTTGGAGAAGCGATTTAGAATGCGACCCGAAGCGTTTGTATTGAAGAAGTACATGGTGGCACGCGTGATCCCTCTAAAGAGGCGATCGTGCAAGTGTAAAGAGATGCGCAGGCACATCTTAAAGAACCCAATGGTGCGTATAAGGTAGACGATTAAGGCAGCGCTCAGTAAAAGAACATAGAAGGTAACCAACTCCTGACGGTTGCCAGCCACATTGGAGGCCACCTCCCCATTAAGGGCAATCCTCTCCTCCCAAACTATCCAACGGGTCAAAAAGACATCCACCCCAGTGAGCAAAACGCGAGCGCACACAAACAGCGACAGTATCAGACCCAACAGGAATGTACTCTCCAGGGCCTTGAAGTAAGAAGCATAAACTTCAAATTTGACAGCTCCCACTGATTGCTGTTCCTGATTCACTTCCTCCACTTGCTCGTCAGAGTGCAGCTGCTCGACCAAGCTCTTCTCTGAATCCCTGCGTGACAAATGGCTGCGAACACTCTGGGTGTCGCTGTCGTAAGTGTGCTCCAGAAGCTGCAACTGGCGATAGCTACCCTGGGCCACACTCCTACCGCCGCTCATCACCATTATGTGCTCCACTTCGTACAGATACTGCACCTGATGGGTAACCAGAATTCGAATTTTGTTGGACAGGAAATCACGTATGCATCGATCAAAGATGTGTTTGCCCACATGCGTGTCCACAGCGGAGAGAGGATCATCCAGCAGATATATATCCGCCTGGCGGTAGACAGCTCTGGCTAGACTGACTCTAGCCTTCTGACCACCACTTAGACTCACTCCACGCTTACCCACCACAGTCAAATCGCCACGCGGCTGCAGCTCCAAGTCGTGCTTTAATCCACATGCACTTACCACCTGGTTATATCGCTGCTCATTGTAGTCCTCCACAAAAACAATATTGTCCCGTATAGTTCCCTCGAATATCCAAGGTTCCTGAGAGGCGTATGAAATCTTGCCATGCACCAGGACCTCACCGTCATCAATCCTTACCTCGCCCAGTAAAACATGGAGTAAACTTGACTTGCCCGCTCCCACGGGACCCACAACTGCCGCCAAAGTCTGTTGCGGAATGTGAGTTGTAAAGTTCGCAATACAATTGGACTGTCCATCAGTCGCATCCCAGGACGCCGATACATTCTTCATTACCACGCATTTATCAATGGCCTCTGGACGGTAATCCCTCTGGCTGTCACCACTGGACAACAGGGACTGATTCACATCGGTATTTTCCTTCTTGATCTGTTCCCTATCTCCGTCCAGCAGGAACTCCTTACATCTCCGGAAGGAAACCGAGGCCTCGGCCAGAGTCGAAATGGCAATTGGCCAGAATTTGAACATGGACAGTCTTAGAAAGTTAAAGTAGGAGCTCACCGCGTACACCTTCGCGGCGGTCAGGACATCACCCAAATACACATACGAACAGAGCGAAAAGCACAACGACAGAGGTGAAATCATGAAGGTGCATCCCAGCACGGTAGAAATATACGCCATGCTCTGTATGGCCTTCACCTCCTTCCGACGCACCTCGGCAATGATACGGGCAAAACTCATCTCCCACGCGTACATCTTGATCACCTGTATTCCCTGGATAATCTCATTCATGAATTTCACCCGAAGATCAGTTTGCTCCGCTGTCTTTTGCCGATAGTGCGACGGCTTCTTAGCTACCCAAAACTGCAGGGGGATTAAGCCAACCATAAGGGAGAGTCCAATTAGGGCCGAGATGCCAATCTCCCGGTACATGAAATAACCCAGCAGTAGAGTCTCTATTGGTCCCTTCCACGTGTCTTGAATATGTTGTAGTGCGTACTCCAAGCGACTCAAATCATTGGAGAGTATATTAATGGCTCTACTACGCAAGCCATCATTGGTGCTGCACTTCGAGATCAGCAGACATTTCCGATAGATGAGACCCGACAGAGCCACCCGCACCCTGATGCCCATTTGTATGTTGTGGAACATGAAAGGATGCAATGCCAACGCGTTTACCAGCATACAAATCACTATGCCCAGTCCATAGAAATAGGCCTCCCGTTTTGCGATCGTTGTTTGGTTTGTGGCAAAGTAACCCACCAAACCTCCAAGGCACAAAGGCAACAGTACTCTGCAAGGAACGGAGAGAAAATTAATTGATTTAGCTAATCTAGTTTTTGTTGTTGAAAACAATATCAACCTCATAAGTATTTCTATTAGAGAAAAAGCCAGACACAGGGTCACAATTTGAGATCCATAGGCGCGCATAATCATGCGTACCACACTAGGATTACTGCTTTCCCTCTCATCCTCCCACAGTTTGCTAAATTTATTTGTCAAGATTTCACTATCCAGGGCCTTTCTATTCTGGAACAGCTCCTTCTCCGTGAGGGGACCCTGCAGTCCGCGCCTAAACAGATCTATCATCCACCTGGAAACAAAAGAGCTGATGAGTTTTTTTGTGATGTGACCACGGTTGCCACTTGAGTATAAAATAATGCACCAAAATAATTTCATAAAAAAAGAGCCAAAAATTTTTTTTCAGCCTTATTTATAAATATATCTCTTTGTCAATGACGTAAAATCGCACATCCATTTCATTTCTTAAGTGTTCCTAAGGCCCCGTACGGACATCAGAAGTAGCGAGAAGTTTCATACAAAAATTAAGGGAAGAAGAAGTAGAAGTTACAACTTCGCCTCTTGAACTTTGTGCTTGTACGGAGGTGCAAAGTTGAAAGTTGCACTTAACAGACAATGTTGCACTTAGCAGCACATTTGTGGATACTATGTAAGATGGCTGTGGGCCTTATTGTGCTTTGACCAACTGAAGCAGCATTGAGAATGCACCATGTTAAGCCACTCTGTTTCTACCTGCATCGATCAGCTGGACTGCTTTTAGCTTAAGTGATTTAAAAAGAAAATTAAAAAAAGAACATGGGAGAAAAAACAAAAGCGAAAGAATCGTTTTAAAGTGTTTTTACATGACAAAAAAATGTTTTTAATTTGGGCGGTGAAAGAGCGAGTTGTAATTTTTTATCTTTTCGCATTCGCCCTTTAATTTTGTGAACAAGGCTTGGGAGAAGTGACCGAGTTTCTACAAAAAATCAACTTGGCATCAAAACAAAATACAAATGATCGAGCGGTGTGACCCACCGCCAATTAATTTAAAAATATCAAAAACATATTTTTTGGCGTAATTTTTTCTTAAGTCCGGTTACACTGCTCTTACGTTTCACTGCGACGAAACATGAGGTAAAGTTAGCTAAATTACGCACTTCGGATGTCCGTACGGGCCTTAAACATACAAATAAAAATTAAAAATTTTTCTTGTACCTTTTAATTAACTTGTTAACATTTAAAATAACCAAGACAGTCAATATTGATTCTTATTTCCAAAACAAATTTCTTCACTTATTCGTGTTATATATTCATTTCATTGAATATAAAATATCTCTTTTAATTCCATTTCTTGAAAATTCTTAAAAGTACAAGTGACAACAATCAATTTTTTTTTGTACCCTGAACTCATTAAAAATAAGTAAAAGAGGATCATAAAGTTGTACAAATGTACGTAACTGCCGAAAGAAGCACCTCCGACCCCATTAAGTATATATATTCTTGATCAACATCAACAGCCGAGACGATTTAGCCTGTCTGCATGGTAGCGTCAATCTCAGAGACTGTAATATATAGAGCCACAATTTTTGGCATGTAAGTAGGTGTCCGAGCAAATACACTGAAGATATGCAAGTGCGCCACCCCATTTTTGCAATTAAATTTTAAAATAAAAGAAATTAAAACATAAAGGAACCACAGTACTTGGTACAGGGTATTTTGCTGTCGGGGCACTCGACCGAAACACTCTTACTTGTTTGTATTTATCATGATTTTCTATATTTGAAAGTCATTTCTTTTAAGTTTTTGACCACACATAATCTGAATATGTATTCTTACAGAGCTTCATACTGAATAAAATTCAAGTCTGTTTCTCAATTTGGTTGTTATCAAACTTATGGTAAAAATATAACCCTCCGCCGAATCGATGCTGTATGGAATAGAAAATATATTTCTTATATATCCAACTAATTCCTTAAAGATTTGAATATTAGTCCCATTTTTTACTTTTGCCACTTCTTCCCAAAATATAGAAATCTCCTTTTCTTTTTGTAACTTAGCTTCTGTCAACTTTAACACGTCCCATTGGAAATGATTTCAACAGGATCCGATTAACACAAATTCTTCAAGTTTTCACTTAGTGGCATTATTTCAGTTTCTTTGCCCAAATTACGTTGGCTGGTGCAATCATAATGAGAGATTTAATACCGCCTCGTCTTAAATCAAACCGCTGCATTTCTTTCACAAGCAAAACCTCCCACTGAACCAAAAGCTCGTAAATAATATCTCTAACGATACTTACGCGAAACATCAATGTGCAAAACTATCGAGAAAACACTCGCAAACGATCCGCAAAGTAATCACCCGTCGCTCAGTTTGTGGCAGTGAAAGTTTCGTTCTCGATAGCCCGCAAAAGATTCGTTTGCGAGCCTTTTTCGATAGTTTTTGTGACCCTCCTACGATAATTTTTGCGACTTACTTCACCAATCGATTGCAAGCCTTTTTCGTTATTGATAACTATAAGTGCAAAGAACGCAAGACAGGCGAAGAAAACGTAAGAATAACGGAGCATACAAAAAAAGGAACGAATATTGTTAGTTTCTGTCCAAATCATTTTTCTCCCTGTTCACATATCATATTCAAGCTTGAATGCGATAATTTGACTAAACTTTCGCCTCTCGTATCACCTTTAAGCTCGAGTGTGATAGTTTTACGATACTCTTGCTTGACGTTCGCTTCGTGGTGCAGTGGGCTAGTAAAACTCGCGTACCGTTTCCTTTACTTTTAAAGTTGTGCATTTCACTATACACTGGCTATCCATATATGTATTGTTGGGCATTGAGACCAACAAAAATTTTGTCATCGCGCCAAAAATAAGAATTTAAGTCGCTAACATTAAATCTACTAAGTTTCATATTCCGTAAAAAATATGTATACATGTAATATGTGCTTTCATACTATAAAAATATATTTAAGATATTTAAAACTATCAATAAGTGTTGACAGCGAAAAATATCCAGGATCTAATTTAGGAATCGAATAATGTTTCACCTTTTTCGCTTATATAAGAAAAAAAGAGCCAAAACGAGCCATTTCCAATAAAAAAGTGCCAGTGCACCAACAGGATAAAAAAACACCAGTTTTGGTGCAAAAACTCCAAGTGTGGCAACCGTGGATGTGACACCCATTACCCATTACCCATTACCCATTACCCATTACCCATTACCCATTACCCATTACCCATTACCCATTACCCATTACCCATTACCCATTACCCATTACCCATTACCCATCCAATGGATTCATGTCTGGGCTACCAGCAGGCCAATCTTTCATTGAAATGAAGTTCGGTATACGGTTCTTTAGCCATGTATCAGTCGTTTTTGTCTAATTTATTTTGACTATTATTAGTATTGAGATACTTTCCAATCTTTGTCCAAAATGACGGATTAATACATTTTTGCCGAAGTTGTTGACCTCTTTTTCACAAAAATGGAGATTGGTAACCCCATCATACGCGACTCCCCACCAACCTATCAAGGGTTGTCGATATTTTTTAGAATATTAATATCGATAATATCAAAAATAAAAATTTTCAATATCGACATTTGAAAACCTGGATATATCGATATATCGTTATTTTCTAAAGCTTAAGAAAACAGAAGAGTTTTTAAAGAATGTTCTCTCTGCAAAATGACCTTTTCTAGTGGCCGTTATATCTTATCTTTCTAATGGGATAACTTTAGGATTTAAGTGAATGATTTAATTTTCTGAAACTGAATTACAGTTTTCCGGGGTTTGATTTGTGTTGGCTAAATAAAATCAACAAAGCGTATAGCAGAAAGGAAATCTATTTTAAATTTTAAGAACATTTCGTCAAAAGCATGGTCTATCTCAAATATTAAAAACATTTAATTTTTAATTGACTCTAAAAGAAAATACGCTACTACTTCCTTATACGAGAAAAAAAAACTCACCATGGGCCTAAAATGAATTCCTTGTCCGCGCAAATCGACCTTAAATAATAAATACATTAATGGATTTTGCCTTTTCCAACGAAACTAAAAAACTCTTTTTATTTATTTTACTTAGAAATTACACAATTTTCCGGAGATTTAGTTTTTTTTATACGTTTTGTGCAGAGGAACATCAACAGTCTTGTTCCTGGATTTACCATTGTCATTAGTTTATAAAAAATCGATAGTCCCTATATCGGCACACAAATTATAAAAATATCGAGCTATCGATAAATATTGACAACCCTACACTGAACACACGGAATGCGATTGGACGTTTGTTTGGATGACACAGCATACACTCTATCGTACTGTTTGTTGAACGATTTCTCGATTCAACGATTTATATGGGCTAATCCGAAAATTTTTAAACCAAGGGTTGAAATTTAAAGTTGTCCAAAATCCAAATGTTTGTTAATGGAATAATAGGGTACATATTCAAGCTTCAAAATATGTAAGCAATATTGTTCTACGGTGGTTTGTCTGCTCTTGGCAGAGGCATATCTACAACCTTGCTCTTGCTTCAATTAATTCTTGAAAAAAGGGTTTTTTTATTGGTCACAAAAATGGTAAAAACAGTCGTTATAGTATTTTCCGCTTAGCAAAACTTAAAGTTTGTTTTATTTCCTTTAATTTAAGGTACTCATTATATTTGTAGGATATCTAATAAATATTAAAAATTAAAACTAAAAATCGGTTTACTGTGTGTAACGTCCGCAACGGAAATTTGGGTTTTTTTAATTTAGCAGAATGAATTTTAATAATTCGGCTATCCAAACTTACTTTATAAACAGAGCTTTTTATGCCCTTTAAACTGATGAAAAAAAATATACCTTTATTACACATATTTTTGAAAAAAGTTAATGTGAAAATGTGTAACGTCCGCAACGGCAAGAAAATACTCAAAAAAATTTTTTTTTATTTGAGGTGGAAATAGGTGTTTATAATGGATTATTGCCTGCTAAGTCTGAATCTGGGCTCTAAATTACTCTAGGTTGTCGAGAATCCGAAAAACATAACCTCAAAGTAACAAAAAGTGTGTTTAAATAATATTAATATTAATAATTGATAAATATCGATAAAAATCGGTATTTCCAACATCGGAAAATGAAAACCCAAATGAATTCGAGTTTTATCATTACAAACTGAATTTCAAGCCAATCGGATGAAAAATAATTTTTTTGCAAGCCGAATTTTACGGAAATTTTCCTCGTGGGCGGATTTTCAAAATCTGGAAAACACGTGTCGAACTATTTCGCGTACTAAGCTTACAAACCCATTTTCAAGTCAATCGGATGAAAAAAAATTTTTTTTTTGTACTATTTGGGTCAATGGAAAAAGTGTAACGTCCGCAACGTAACGTCCGCAACAGCACAAAAATTAAGATATTTTAATAACGGGACCACTTATCATTCTTTTGAAAGCTGGGTTGAATTGGTCATATATTCTACTAAATTTGTTGTTATTAGACTTTTTTTTGTTTATTATGCAAAATTCGCTAAAAAATGTGAAAATGTGAAAGTCGACTTCCATTTTTTGTAACGTCCGCAACGGAACTTTAAACAAGCATAACTTTTTTTCAAAAGCAGATAACCTATTATCTTAAATTAGGTTTGAAAGTACTCCCAAAGAACTGCATTTTGCACCAAAAGTATTTCAAATATACCAAAATGGACGCCAACTGTGTCAATTTTAAGAAGCAAATTTGCGTACAAATGTAACGTCCGCAACGCAGGATTAGCCCATATATATTTTTCTAACGGTTCATAAAGGTGCCTAAAGGCCAAGAACATTTTATGTAATTGCACTTGGTGCTTTTTAAAATCTTTTTTAAATTAAAATTTCGCCAAATAACCCGGGTAGGGATCTCGAAAGTTTCAATTAATTTTTGGACTTAAATTTTTCGCGGCACATTGATGACACTTTTTCCCAAATTTTTAGGGGGTAGCACTTAACCTTTTTTCACATTTTAATCAGCCAGTTTCAGCAGAGATATGGAAATATCTTATCGTCTTGCTATCTGGGGCCTACCTTCAAGCAACATATCTGCTAAGTTATCACCAAAACTTACCAAAAACTGTAGCGTGAGAAGATATTTGCTTTGGTATAAGGATTTATGGGACGTACAATCGGTTTCTTCGTTCGATTCATTGTGCTCGGGAGGAACTTTAAACTTATAACTGAAGCAAAAGAGAGAAACAGATGTTTATTTTATTCACACAAATAACAGTTGTAAAATCAGAGCCATTCGCACGAACGCACGCCTTCAAGCACCTTCAGTGAATGAAAACTACCAAAAAAGAGCTTGGACTTGACATACAATTGTAATCAAGAGGTTCTATCAGAACCGGTTCAGGCCGGTACTGCTAACGCACTTTTTTAAGTTCGCCACTCTCTAAATTAACAAAATTCTCATCCTCTTCAAGTCATAAAAGCTATCAAAATTTATCTATCATAATCTTAATCATAAATGAAAGTGTTTGTTTAGCTTTCTCAGGGTCAGTTATCAACACAATTTAACACAGAATTTGAACATTACATATGGGATAGTTTGGTTTGCCTGTGTCAAAGTGTTTGTTTAGCCGGCTCCAGATAAAATGATGGTGCTGCTAAAGGTGAAGTTTTTATTCATTACCATACTAGTCGGTGTGGAAGTACGAAAACATTATGCTTGGAATTAACGCCAACTACAAAAATATTAAAGAGTAGAGGCAATTTTGCGAATGTGTGCTATAAAAGCCTCAGCGCTCCAAAACTTGTTACTTATCCATATATGTCAAGTTTAATCCAAATCGGATGACTAGCTTAAAGCTGCCATAGGAATGAGCTCTAAAAATTAGTTCTGAGAGGAGAACTTTTTTGTTTTCAATGGTAGCTTCTTTATACTTTCTAGTAATGAATATTATCTGTTTCACAACAAACTGGCACGCATTTATCATGCTCCAAGTTTTTTTCAACTTTTGGCACGCCCCCTGCAAAGCAAGTAATGACGCCTTATTTTGGCCAAGTTATGACCAAAAGAAAGTTCATTGCTGCTGCAGGTACGGATCATATTACAGCGAGGCGATTGCCGACTACACTAAGAAACTTTGTTGTTGCGTTCAAGTTTGCGAGAGACATCGGAGAGAGAGAAGAAAGACATATATGATGTTGTTGTTGCAGGTCTGCACTCGCCAACAACAAATCTTTAGCTAGGAAAGAAAGAAAGGAGAGCACGTATAGAATTTTTTGTTGCTTTAAGAGGGCTTATGGCCCGCGTAAGTCGCATACACGCCCGTCATTCTAATGCGTCAAACAACAACAAATGAGCGGCTTGAGGAATGGGCAAGGGCGCCCCTGCTTTAAACGGTTACACCCACGGTTGCCACACTTGGTGTTTTTGCACCAAAACTGGTGTTTTTTTTATCCTGTTGGTGCACTGGCACTTTTTTATTGGAAATGGCTCGTTTTGGCTCTTTTTTCTTATATACGCGAAAAACGTGAAACATTATTCGATTCCTAAATTAGATCCTGGATATTTTTCGCAGTCAACACTTATTGATAGTTTTAAATATCTTAAATATATTTTTATAGTATGAAAGCACATATTACATGTATACATATTTTTTACGGAATATGAAACTTAGTAGATTTAATGTTAGCGACTTAAATTCTTATTTTTGGCGCGATGACAAAATTTTTGTTGGTCTCAATGCCCAACAATACATATATGGATAGCCAGTGTATAGTGAAATGCACAACTTTAAAAGTAAAGGAAACGGTACGCGAGTTTTACTAGCCCACTGCACCACGAAGCGTTTCTTACGTTTTCTTCGCCTGTCTTGCGTTCTTTGCACTTATAGTTATCAATAACGAAAAAGGCTTGCAATCGATTGGTGAAGTAAGTCGCAAAAGTTATCGTAGGAGGCTCACAAAAACTATCGAAAAAGGCTCGCAAACGAATCTTTTGCGGGCTATCGAGAACGAAACTTTCTCTGCCACAAACTGAGCGACGGGTGATTACTTTGCGGATCGTTTGCGAGTGTTTTCTCGATAGTTTTGCACATTGATGTTTCGCGTAAGTATCGTTAGAGATATTATTTACGAGCTTTTGGTTCAGTGGGAGGTTTTGCTTGTGAAAGAAATGCAGCGGTTTGATTTAAGACGAGGCGGTATTAAATCTCTCATTATGATTGCACCAGCCAACGTAATTTGGGCAAAGAAACTGAAATAATGCCACTAAGTGAAAACTTGAAGAATTTGTGTTAATCGGATCCTGTTGAAATCATTTCCAATGGGACGTGTTAAAGTTGACAGAAGCTAAGTTACAAAAAGAAAAGGAGATTTCTATATTTTGGGAAGAAGTGGCAAAAGTAAAAAATGGGACTAATATTCAAATCTTTAAGGAATTAGTTGGATATATAAGAAATATATTTTCTATTCCATACAGCATCGATTCGGCGGAGGGTTATATTTTTACCATAAGTTTGATAACAACCAAATTGAGAAACAGACTTGAATTTTATTCAGTATGAAGCTCTGTAAGAATACATATTCAGATTATGTGTGGTCAAAAACTTAAAAGAAATGACTTTCAAATATAGAAAATCATGATAAATACAAACAAGTAAGAGTGTTTCGGTCGAGTGCCCCGACAGCAAAATACCCTGTACCAAGTACTGTGGTTCCTTTATGTTTTAATTTCTTTTATTTTAAAATTTAATTGCAAAAATGGGGTGGCGCACTTGCATATCTTCAGTGTATTTGCTCGGACACCTACTTACATGCCAAAATTGTGGCTCTATATATTACAGTCTCTGAGATTGACGCTACCATGCAGACAGGCTAAATCGTCTCGGCTGTTGATGTTGATCAAGAATATATATACTTAATGGGGTCGGAGGTGCTTCTTTCGGCAGTTACGTACATTTGTACAACTTTATGATCCTCTTTTACTTATTTTTAATGAGTTCAGGGTACAAAAAAAAATTGATTGTTGTCACTTGTACTTTTAAAAATTTTCAAGAAATGGAATTAAAAGAGATATTTTATATTCAATGAAATGAATACACTGTGCAACAGTCAAAAAAACTACCAAGCACCACTATGCGGAATCGATAGTGCTACCCGAACTGAGTAAATCCCTATCAGCGTTTGGCTAGATTGGTAGCACTTTTTATACTCTGTACCGAAGGTACATAGAGTATATTAAGTTTGTGCAAAAGTATGTAACAGAGAGAAGGAATCATTTCCGACCCTATAAAGTATATATATTCTTGATCAGCATCAACAGCCGAGTCGATATAGCCATGTCCGTCTGTCCGTCTGTCCGTCCGTCTGTCCGTCCGTCTGTCTGTCCGTCCGTCCGTCCGTATGAACAAACAGATCTCAGAGATGGTAAGAGATAGAGGTTTGACATGTATGGGACAAATGCTTCTTATAGCTGCAGGCAGATCAAGTTTATTTTCAATTTTTGCCACGCCCCCTCCCGCCCCCGCAATTCGGAAAAAACGTTATATCTCCTACAGTTTTAAAGATAGTGTAATTAGTAATTAGCAATATGTATCGATTTGCCGAAGGAATCATAAAGATCGGATCAGCGGTTCTCAAGTTATGAGCAAAAAAGGACATCGCCCTCCCCCGCCCCCTCCCACCCATTCACAACTAACACCACACCATCTTAGAAAGAGAGAGAGAGCGAGAGAGAGAGAGTAAGAGAGAGACTTTGAGATGAGCGCAGCACCAGCATTGCATTCAGCTTCTACTCCAGGTACAGAGTATGTTATAGTCGGGCTTGACCGACTTTCTCACTTGTTTTTTTATGGACCCTCAAAGTTTTTGAAATTGGGTGTGATATCAAAAAACAGGTGTCATCAGATTTGGGAATACAGCTCATTCAGTTTTAGTGATAGCTGCAAACTGTCTTTGGCAAAGTTGTAGCTGACAGTCCGCAGAATAAATTTTTCTTACAAAGATTTTCAAAAAATTTTGATTTCCGGGAGTTTTTTTTAAAAAACTTTTTTGAAAAATCGTATTTTTTTACTTTTTCTAGTATAACTTTTAAAAAATCAAAATTTTTGGCACACATTCTTTGGAAAAAATGAAGCTTTTGAGATACCAAACATCCCTTCTGAACAAGGTTTTACAATCTGAACACTTCCACATCCTCTAAATCGGCCCCAAAAGTGTGTATATCCAGTAAAAATCACTTTTTTGTTATCATTCTTCATTATGTTCTCAAGTTTTTTTTTACCAAAATAGCAGCTAATTAATTTTTTCAAGCTGTTAGAGCAAAACACTACGCGTTTTAGTTGTTGTAGTCCATGAATAAAGAAAAAAATAATTTT
The DNA here is from genome assembly GCA_018904275.1 of Lordiphosa clarofinis. Taxonomy (NCBI): domain Eukaryota; kingdom Metazoa; phylum Arthropoda; class Insecta; order Diptera; family Drosophilidae; genus Lordiphosa; species Lordiphosa clarofinis. The sequence goes on along the minus strand of JAEIGQ010000235.1, from coordinate 134,991 downwards.
TTGGATGGTATTTTGAAAATTCTCCAACTTATTATTATTTTATTATATTATTATGTTATTGTTATTGTTGTTATTATAATTATGTTATTATTTTAACAAGCTAATACATTTTTTAACAAACTGAGATCGTGTTAGAGTTAATCTTTTTATTTTATTTTAATTTTTTTTATTTAATTATTAATTATTATTATTATTTTATTTTAATTTATTTTATTTTATTATTAATTATTATTAAAAACATTAAATATTAACTTTAATATGATCTGAGCTTGTTAAAAAATGTATTAGCTTGTTAAAATATTTTTTACAGTATTAAATTGGCAACATTTTTGCTGATAAATTGGAGAATTTCCAAAAAACCGTCCAAAAATTATTTTTTTCTATATTCAAGTAAAACACGTAGTGGTTTGCTCTAAAAGCTTAAAAAAATTAATTAGCTGCTATTTTGGTAAAAAACTTGAGAACATAATGAAGAATGATAACAAAATAGTGATTTTTACTGGATATACAAACTTTTGGGGCCGATTTAGAGGATGTGGAAGTGTTCAGATTGTAAAACCTTGTTCAGAAGGGATGTTTGGTATCTCAAAAGCTTCATTTTTCCCAAAGAATGTATGCCAAAAATTTTGATTTTTTAAAAGTTATACTCGAAAAAGTAAAAAAAATCGATTTTTCAAAAAAGTTTTTTTAGAAAAACTCCCGGAAAATATAATTTTTTTGAAAATCTTTGTAAGAAAAATTTATTCTGCGGACTGTCAGCTACAACTTTGCCAAAGACAGTTTGCAGCTATCACTAAAACTGAATGAGCTGTATGCCCAAATCTGATGACATCTTTTTTTTGTTATCACACCCAATTTCAAAAACTTTGAGGGTCCATAAAAAAACAAGTGAGAAAGTCGGTCAAGCCCGACTATAACATACTCTGTACCTGGAGTAGGAGCTGAACGCAGTGCTGCTGCTGTGTCTCTCTCTATCTCAATCTCTATCTCACTCTCTTTCTCTCTCTCTCTCGCTCTCTCTCCCTAAGATTGTGCGGTGTTGGTTGTGAAAGGATGGGAGGGGGGGGTGGCGGGGGGAGCTTGAATCACTTTTTTGCTTATAACTTGAGAACCGCTCATCCGATTTTTACCATTTCTTCAGCAAATCGATACATTTTGACAATTACTAACTATCTCTAGAAGGTACAAACCATCTATCTACAAAACTGTGGAAGATATGACGTTTTTTCAAAATTGCGGGGGCGGGAGGGGGCGTGGCCAAAATTGAAAATAAACTTGATCTGCCTGCAAGTATAAGAAGCATTTGTCCCATACATGTCAAACCTCTATCTCTTACCATCTCTGAGATCTGTTTGTTCATACGGACGGACGGACAGACAGACGGACGGACAGACGGACGGACAGACGGACAGACGGACAGACGGACATGGCTATATCGACTCGGCTGTTGATGCTGATCAAGAATATATATACTTTATAGGGTCGGAAATGATTCCTTCTCTCTGTTACATACTTTTGCACAAACTTAATATACTCTATGTACCTTCGGTACAGAGTATAAAAAGTGCTACCAATCTAGCCAAACGCTGAAATTGTTTTACTCAGTTCGGGTAGCACTATCGATTCCGCATAGTGTTGCATGGTAGTTTTTAAAAAAGTTGAAATTTGTTGCACTGTGATATATAACACGAATAAGTGAAGAAATTTGTTTTGGAAATAAGAATCAATATTGACTGTCTTGGTTATTTTAAATGTTAACAAGTTAATTAAAAGGTAAAAGAAAAATTTTTAATTTTTATTTGTATGTTTAGGAACACTTAAGAAATGAAATGGATGTGCGATTTTACGTCATTGACAAAGAGATATATTGAAATTATAACATTAATAAGGATGAAAAAATTGTTGGCTCTTTTTTTATGAAAATGGTTCTTTTTTTAAATTTTTTTGGTGCATTATTTTATACTCAAGTGGCAACCGTGGTTACACCGTTCATAAATACCTGTATTTATTAGCTCTATGCGATAGTATTCATATTAATGCAGCCTAAAGAATCGTGGGAGCAGCATCTGCAAACCCAAAAGCGCCTAAAATGGCCTTTGAAGAGAAATTTTCATCATATTATAGCAAATTTTTCAAACTTCATCGTCGTGTAGTGCTTGCATTTTAATGAAAACCACTTTAGCATGTAGCCCAATGGATCTTCTAATTTCACAAATTTTGTTGCATTTAAATCTTCTCGAGGGGCAAAGTTACGGACGGTTAGTCCCGGAAAAATTAATTAAAATTTATGGCAGTATAACAAGATTGTTATACACAATATGTATGGAATATATTAAAAGACTACGTAATCTAAAGAGACCTTACATTAATTGTCAGGTAAATGTAAAACAACATTCAATCAGTACTAGATTAAAAAAAATTTTCCCAAATTCGCCTTTATATAAATAAGGCTGGACCTTACAAAAGTGGTCATTTTGTTGGCCTGTGTAATTGATTGAGGAATAATTTTGTTCAGAAATGTTTATAAATGTTTCTGCGTTCCTTAGGGTGAACATCTGAAAAGTATGCAACACTTTTTTAACTCGACTATTTTTCACATTTTTGCTCATAACTTGAAAACCGCTCATCCGATCTTTATCATTTCTTCGGCAAATCGATTTATTTGGCTAATTACTAACTATCTCTAGAAGGTACGAATCGTCTATCTTCAAAACTGTAGGAGGTTTAACGTTTTTTCCAAATTGCGGGGGCGGGAGTGGGCGTGGCAAAAATTTGAAACAAACTTGCTCTGCATGCAGATAAAAGAAACATTTGTTTCATACATGTCTCTTACCATCTCTGAGATCTAGGTGTTCATTCAGACAGACGGACAGACGGACATGTCTATATCGACTCGGCTGTTGATGCTGATCAAGAATATATATACTTTATATGGTCGGAAATGATTCTTTCTGCCTGTTACATACATTTGCACGACTTAAGTAAACCCTTTTTATTTTACGAGTAACGGTTATAAAAAGTGCGCTAGACTGATACTTGCTTTGCAGGAACAACACAATTCAAAACTTTAAAGCTTAAAGATTGCTGTTCATCTTTATCAGAAGATAAACATGGTAAAGAATCATTAATTCTTTTATTTACCATTCTAAAAGCATTTTTTTTTGTTTTTGGTGCGAGGAGGGGAGATTGCCTTATGCATTTCCTAGTCTGCCATCGCAGAAAGGGTATGTAGGACTCGCAACTACAAAAACCCCCCTCTCTCTCAGACCTGTATCCACTTCGGAAAAGCTTTCGCGCAACGCGCTCTCATCTATTACACAGGCCAACAAAATGACCATCTTTGTGAGGTGCAGCCCTGTGGCCTTAAAAATATGATAAGTTTATGTTCACTGATTCCAAAACTGGTTTCGGTTATGTTCAATCAGCTCTTGTTTCCAAGATATAGCGGAAAAACGAAAATCTTGCATTTTTGGCACTCTAGGATTTATGGAGGCCACACTAGGAATAAATGTCTGAGTTTATGAGCTAATTACGGCAAAGGACATATCAATGCAAATTTAAAAAATCATAGGCGCTATATAAGCACAGCGGAAAGGGTCTAAATTGGCCTCCAAAGACAGACATTTTACGATTTATAGCATTTTTAGCAATATAAACCATCCCGCTTAAGCTAGCGCAGTTATTGAATAATTATTTTTGCCATCTGAGCTTATAGCCAAACATATGATCTAATTTTGTGATTTTTATGGCACTTAAATAAGTTTTTTTGGCAAAGATATGGCGTGTTTAAGACGAAAATACATATTTAAATTTATGGAAGGAAAACTAGATTGTTACTCTAAATCTGTATAGGAACTGTAAAGGGGCTACTTGGTTCGGCATAAATTGTTATATGTTTACATGTAGATGATAAATTATGTTTGTTCCTATAAAAATTTGAATTACAAATCTAGTTTTCCTCCCATAAATTTAAACATGTAATTTCGTGTTTAAGAGGCTATAACTTTGCCAAATAAATTGATTTAATCGCCATAAAAATCACAAAATTAGATCATATGTTTGTCTATAGGCTCAGATGGCGAAAATATAAATTCAATATCTGCGCTAGCTTTAACGGGCTATAAAAAATGCTAAAAATGCTATAAATCGAAAAATGTCTGTCTTTAGAGGCCAATTTAGACACTTTCCGCTTTACTAATATAGCGGCTATGATTTTTTAAAAATGCATGGATATGTACTTTATCGCAATTAGTTCATAAATTCAGATAATTATGCCTAGTGTGGCCTCCATAAATCCTAGAGTGCCAAAAAGTCGACTTTTTGGTTTTTCCGCGATATCTTGGAAACAAGAGCTGATTGAACAAAACCAATGATACAGTTTTGTTCAGTAAAGTCTTAATTAACATAATCTGTTAAAAATAGACCTGCACCAAAATCACTGTTGGGCTGTGTTATCTGCGTCCAGATACCCCACTCTGTCCTCTAGTCCAGGTCTTTTTTCTTGATCCGCAGAATTTCGCCAACAAAACTTGCGATCAATCTCCAGTGCTCTTCGCTCGAGGTCATCTTCGATACGATGTTGTCTGCTGTGATATGTCCAACACATCGAGTTAGGTTGCCTCGCCTATCGGCCCACCGTTCGCAGTGTATCACAGTGTGCTCTACACTATCTATTTCTGCGTCACCATACACGCAGCTATGCTCTGAGCTTTTCCCAATTGAGTGAAGGAATGCGCTAAAGTAGCCGGGTCCTGTCATCATCTGTGTTACGTAGAAATCGACGTCTTTTGATCTCAGTAATCAGCTTTTTTGTCTATCTGCCCTTTGTTTCGTTTGCCCATCTTTCTTGCCACACGGTGAGTGTTTCTTCTTTAATCGATTCAGCCGCTTGCCTTGTAGCTTGTCCAGCTTGGCGCAATCTGTATATTTGGCTTTGTTCTCTGGCTAATAGGTCGATCGGCGTAACACTGCTGCTCCTGATACTGTCCGATATGCACTTATTATTCTCAGCGCACTTCTTCCTTGGATCGATAAAAGTTTATTTGCTCGGCAGTTTGCGTTTAGAGCGTCTGCCCAGATCTCGCATCCATATAAAAGGATGGCGTTGTTCACCTCTATTAGTAATTTCCGCCTACATTGCACCGGTCCGCCCACATTCGCTATTAGTCTGCTTAGCGAGCGTGTCGCAGTGGTAGACTTCGTTACTACGTGCTGTATATCAGCTTGGAACGATAGCTTCGAGTCAAGCCTGTCTTCCAAGTAATTTATCACCTTCTGACCGCGGATAATGCTATCGTGTATCCTCATGTCTAACTCTAGTGGGATTTGCCTTCTCGTGACGAGCAGTAGCTCTGTTTTTTCTGCTGCTAGCTGCAGTCCGTGTGAGTTCATCCAAGTTTTGACCCGGATCATCACCTGCGTGAGTGTACGTTGTGCGTATTCTGTATTACGCGCCGTGTGCGTATCCTATCAGAAATTCATCGTCGGGCATTTCTATGCGGAGCACCTCGTCATAGCTGATATTCCAGAGGTCCGGCTCAAGTACGGATCCCTGCGCTACTGGAATAAATTTTTTGCCTGATTAGTCTGGTACAACAGCTTTCGGTTTTTGAGATAGCTGTGTATTATACGCAACAGATACTCCGGTATTCGGAAGCGCTTTTGTAGAGCCTCGATCATATCCGTCCATTTTGCGCTATTAAAAGCGTTTTTCACGTCTAGCATTGCCAGTGGGACTATTGGCCGTGAGTAGTGGGTCGCAATCGCCGCTTGAGTGACCTCGTAGATTGCTTCAATTGTGGACCTGCCTGGCCGGAACCTGTACTGTCTAGGAGAAAGTCCTCCTGCATGTTCAACCGCCGCTTCCAACCTGGGCTTAATGAGCTTTTCTAGGAGCTTTCCTGCTGTGTTTAGCACACAGAGTGGTCGATAGGCTGATGGGGTTTCGGGGTCCCCTTTCCCCTTGCTTATCAAGACTAATCGCTGTACCTTCCAAGACTCGGGGAATGTTCCCGTACGAAAAAAAGAATTATACATATCCAGAAGCCGTTGTGGTCGTTGTTCTGCAATGACTTTAAGTAACTCTGCCGGAATATTAAATGGGCCTGGTGCTTTCCCGTTTTTAAGGCTAAAGAGTTCCACATGGTCTAATGGGGCCCTTGGCTCGGCTGGTCTGACCGGGTGAGTTGGAAAAAGGGTTTTCACAATGTTGTCCATTTTCTCAACTTCTAAATGGGGTAGTCCGCTGTTGGACTTAAGCTTTTTCATGACGATTTTGTACCCTAGACCCCAGGGGATGGTGTTGACACCGTCGCATAGGGTTTTCCATTTTTCTACCTTACTCCTGCCCATGGCAATATTCAGGTCCTTTTTTAGCCTTTCTGTTCTGTGCCTCCTCTTCTTCGAAGTCTCCTCGACGTCTCGAATCTTGCTGAACCGAATCCTTTTCAACTTGTTTTACTCCAGTTCAGGTTCGGGTTTGGGACGAAAAAACTGTACTGCGCTGGTTCACGTTCGGTTCGGACTTCGCCAAATTTGTGGAGTCGGAGACTTCCCCTTTTGCAGCCCTGGTAGAGAATATAAAAATTATATATATTCTATATGAGACAACGCGTATCAAATTGATACTAATATTCATTATACCCGTTACTCGTAAAGTAAAAAGGGTATACTAAAGTCGTATAAATGTATGTAACAGGCAGAAGGAATCATTTCCGACCATATAAAGTAAAGTTCGGCACGAGTCGATATAGCCATGTCCGTCTGTCTGTATGAACACCTAGATCTCAGAGATGGTGAGAGATAGAGGTTTTACATGTATGGGACAATTGCTTCTTTTAATGCACGCAGATCAAGTTTGTTTCGAATTTTTGCTACGCCCCCTCCCGCCCCTGCAATTTGGAAAAAACGTTATATCTCCTACAGTTTTGAAGACAGATGATTCGTACCTTCTAGAGATAGTTAGTAATTGGCAAAATGAATCGATTTGCCGAAGAAATGATGAGCGGTTCTCAAGTTATGAGCAAAAAAGTGAACCAAGCCCCCCCGCTACCCCCCTCCCACTCTAAAAAAATGTTGCATACTTTTCGGATGGTCACCCTAAGGAACGCTGTAACACTGTTAAACATGCATTTTCATGAGTAACGGGTATATCGAAGTCGGTTAGAGCCGACTTTAACTTACGCTCTCGTTTTTTTTGGTGCAATTTTCTCTACAAAGGGTTGGTTATATAATTGAACAATTCTCGAAACTGGAACTGTTTTTATTGGTTCCAAAATTAAATACATTTTTGTTATTATAGTTTTGGGTCTCTTAATAGTTTGAATTAACTGAGGGTGGACTTATGAAATGAAGGCAATTTTAGTTTAAAAAGTGTGAGTGTCGCTAGCACTCACGATTCTTTGATGTGAAACATGATCCTAAGTTTAAAAGCTTATTTTCAAAACACAAGCTCTATCAATGGTATATAAATCAGCAAGGGCTCTCTTTTGAAAGAAGAAGTTTAACGGGAAGTAGAAATACCAGAAACAAGATCACTTGCTGCTTTTTTCAGGAAGTTTATTGTGGTAATCCATAGATAAATGATGATGTTTCACCCCCAAAATACCACCAAGGTGAGATGCAAGATCCCACTCATTTCCCTCCCAGATCCCACCACGGATGCTACCCAGATTCCTTCCAGATCCCATCCAGATCCCACACAGATTCCACCAAGATCCCCTGCAGATTCCGCCCAGATCCCTTACAGATTCTATCCAGATCCCTTCCAGATACCGACCAGATATCTTTTAGATTCCATCCAGATCCCGCCCAGATCCCTTCCAGATTCCATCCAGATCCCACCCAGATCCCGCCAAGATCCCACCCAGTTCCCTTCTAGATCCCTTCCAAGATACCACCCAGATCCGCTCCAGATCGCTTCCAGATACCGCTCAGATTCCTTCCAGATTCCATCCAGATCCCACCCAGATTCCATCCAGATCCCACCCAGATCCCGATAACATCCCACCCAGATCCCTTCTAGATCCGTTCCAAGATCCCACCCAGATCCCTTCCAGATACCGCCCAGATTCCATCCAGATCCCATCCAGATCCCACCCAGATCCCACCCAGATCCCGCCAAGATCCCACCCAGATCCCATCTAGATCCCTTCCAAGATCCTACCCAGAACTCACCCAGATCTCGCCCAGCTGTCACCCAGATCCTTATCCAGATGCCACGCAGATCCCACCCAGATCACACCCTTATCCCCAGATCCCACCCAGATCTGGCAGAGCTCCCAGATCCTCATCTAAACCCCACACAGATCCCACCCATATCGCTCCTAAATTCCACCCAGATCCCGCCCAGATAAGATTCCACCTAAATCACTCCAGCATACCACCAAGTCCCACCAAGATCACACCCAGATCTTTCCCAGAACCCACCTAGTTGCTCCTCTTCAGCATCTTTCCTACCTCTTCTTCCTATATAATTGTGTTTGCCGAGAAACTCCACAAATCAAAACAACACAATATATGAATGACGTCAGCGTCGCGTGACGCTGAAATCAAATTTTTCTCCTACTAAAAACAAAAGGAAAGGGGAAAAAAAAAAAAAAATTTTTCTTTAACCAAATTCGTCCGTACCGAAATTAAAGATGTTTCACATCAAAATTCTTTTACCATTCACTTTTCCTTTCAGAGCAATCCCTACTGCATGCGAAAAGAATCTGCAGTTCCCCTCAGTGGCAATGACCAGTTTGAAGGATATGCTGTGGATCTTATACATGAAATATCCAAGTCATTGGGATTCAATTATAAAATTCAATTGGTGCCCGATGGCAGCTATGGTAGTCTCAATAAAATGACTGGGTAATGATTGCTCCCTCCCCTCTCTTTTAGAAAGGATATGTTTAATTGAACAACTATTTGCAGTGAATGGAATGGCATGATACGTGAATTATTGGAGCAACGTGCCGACCTGGCCATTGCTGATCTAACAATTACCTTTGAGCGTGAACAGGCAGTGGATTTCACGACGCCATTTATGAACCTGGGTGTTTCCATACTCTATCGCAAGCCGATTAAGCAGCCACCCAACTTGTTCTCCTTCTTGTCGCCTTTGTCGCTGGATGTATGGATTTATATGGCAACTGCTTACTTGGGTGTCTCGGTGCTGCTCTTCATATTGGCCAAGTGGGTTGAGGAATGAAATTTGCGAATATTTTATTAATCAACGACTTCCAGATTTACACCCTACGAATGGCCCGCCTATACGGATGCTCATGGCGAAAAGGTTGAGAGTCAGTTTACCTTGCTGAATTGCATGTGGTTTGCCATTGGATCGCTAATGCAGCAGGGCTGTGATTTTCTGCCCAAGTGAGTTTCCACTTTTGACACAGAAGAAACAAATTTTATTCATAAATGCTTTAGGGCACTTTCCACTCGCATGGTGGCTGGCATTTGGTGGTTCTTTACCTTGATAATGATTTCCTCCTACACTGCCAACTTGGCTGCATTTCTCACTGTTGAACGCATGGACTCACCCATTGAGAGTGCCGAGGATTTGGCCAAGCAAACCAGAATTAAATATGGCGCTCTAAAAGGTGGCAGCACGGCAGCTTTCTTTAGGGTGGGTTACCCTCATACTTTGATGATATTTTTAGGTACTAATCCTTCTTTCGCAGGACTCTAAAATCTCCACATATCAACGCATGTGGTCTTTTATGGAATCGGCTCGTCCCTCGGTCTTTACAGCTAGCAATGGAGAAGGGGTTGAGCGAGTGGCCAAGGGAAAGGGTGAGATTCGAGCTTTCTTCGCTTACTTCAACTAATTCTAATTCCTCAGGTTCCTATGCATTTCTAATGGAATCCACATCCATTGAGTATGTCACCGAACGCAATTGTGAGCTGACCCAAGTGGGAGGCATGTTGGATACCAAAAGCTATGGCATAGCCACGCCTCCAAGTAAGTTTTCATTTGGCCCATCCTGAAGTTCATTCAATCATCGTTTGATTTCCAGATTCTCCCTATCGAACTGCCATCAACAGTGTCATCCTCAAGCTTCAGGAAGAGGGCAAGCTGCATATACTGAAAACCAAATGGTGGAAGGAGAAACGTGGCGGAGGAAAATGTCGCGTGGAAACCTCCAAATCATCATCGGCTGCCAATGAGTTGGGCTTGGCCAATGTGGGTGGTGTTTTTGTCGTCCTAATGGGCGGCATGGGTGTGGCCTGTGTCATAGCCGTCTGTGAATTTGTGTGGAAGTCACGTAAGGTGGCTGTCGAGGAGCGTTTAAGTGCCATACTAAATGAATGAGACAAGTCGTAAACCCATGACGAATGGGTTTAAGTTGCAGCGGAATGTTATTATTTTGGGACAATTAATCAAAAATGCGAAACCAAAACAAATGTGCAATATATTTATATAAAAACATATATGGAAAACATCAGATACCTATATCAAATACTAACCACATTTTCGGTATCACTTGGTAGTTGATTTAGGGACCGATATACAAATATTTTGGATAAGTCTACGAATGGAGGACACCCATGAAAGATTTGCACCAAGTAACTTAATACAACAATATACATACATATATACTTCAGCAGAATATACTCTATAATGTAACTCACACGTAAAACCAATCATATACAAGACATAACTTTAGCAGTGAAGAGTTGTGGAGTACACAAATTGGAAATGTACTATTTGTACCAAGAGTCGACTGATAATACCACAATATTTCACTTGAAACTAATCTCAAATTGAGTTATCAAATAACAAAGTACAAGTTTTTCTAAAAAGAACTAAAAGAGGCCTATTTCCAAAACAAATAAAAATTTATGTCACGAAATTGCCACTTATTTATGTTAGGTGGCATGTATGACTTTCGTACAATAGTATGACCACAATGTAAGGCGAAAGTGTCCCCTCCTGGCTTAGGTATGAACTGCAATCGTGAGCATCGAGCGTACTTCATAGTTTACTCGTCATGCGCCGAAAATATCACAACGTTCAGAAGCGTATAGAATAGCGAAAACTTAACCGATTTGCATTCTGCAAAATGGATTCTACTCTTGAAAGTCAGTATAATAGGAACGTATTGCTCAAAGTTTTTATTAACAATGCATGAAATAGGGAACCGTTAATAAAGGTAGAAGTTTTTTTTTGGTCACATTCTGAAAAGTCGTGTTAGAAAAACCAATAAGTCAAAACTCCCATCAGATCCCGTTCTCAAATAAAATAGTAATTGTTGTTTAGACAATTTTTGAGAACAAAGCCATAAATTAGCTGCAGATAGCTGCAGATTCAGTCCTAGTGATAATTTTTGTGCGACAATTGTCTCGACATTACAAATATATGTATACTGCTCGACAACACTCTCCCCCAATTCACCAAACCAACTTTTTCTAAAGTATTTAAGCCGTCGAACACTTATCGAGATATTATCGATAAACGGGTTTTTCGATGTTTCAGCCAAATCAAAAACGTTTCCGAAGAGATTGTCCGCATATTGGATCCGCCATTTTGTTTTTCTAAGTTGTGACTTCGGATGCGTGATCTGCAACCCCGAAAACCCCCGTGTTTTTGGGAATTGGGACCACTGTGCGACGGCGTCTTAGATCACTCGACTATCAGCCATTAGCAAGACTTGGCGTGGAACCATAGTTCGGAATGTGCCCAATTGGACATAGGAACATAGCTTTTTTTTTGTTTTTAACGATTTTAAACCTTGATCATTAAAAACAAGCGCATGCACTCAAAAAGAAATGTCTTAAAAAAACGCTCTTGTTTTTATCCTGTTTCGGTCAGAATTTTGTAAGAACGATTCGCTCTAGGAAATTCTTACGTTGAGCACGAATCGTTCTTAAATTCGGAATTGACCGTTAAAAATTCAAAAATTAAATTTCAAGAATTTTGCTCTTGGAATCGAAATAATTTCGTTCTCAATTTGGTTCTTAAAGGCAAGGCGAGAGAGAGGAAGCTAACTAAGAGAGAATAGAAGAAGAGAGAAAGAGGGCCCGTGCGCTGGTTGTTAGCGTATGTTCTTAAGTATGATTTGGACGAGAGGTTTCGCTGATGCTAAATAGACGAGTGAGCTAACGCGCCGTCGTCCGTGTGTTCATGCTTGGAGGTCCCGAGTTAAAGTCCCAGCAAAGATTTATTTATATTATAGATGACGCATGTGAAACTATAAACGAGTCTTTTTGGGAGCTGACATTGGATGCAAATTTTTGCATTTCGCTGCCTTTACGAGGATGCGTATACTGAAACTTAGCTATCCGTTTTCTAAATTAGCTATTCTGCTAAGAGCATAAATTCATAGGTAATTTAGATGACAAATGTGACGCATAAAACGATTTTTATTAGAAGCTGACATTGGATCCCAAAAAAAAATATTGTATGAGATGCGGTATCTGTATATGTATTGTCTTTGGTCCCAGTTATAAAATAATGTATCAATGTGGCTCCCTCAAATTAAATCAGCTTAGAACAACACCACGCGTCGTTCAGTCGATTCGGTCGTTTCTCTAAGCAACACTTTTACTGTACTTTTGAGAACGAATGCTCTTGATTCAAGAGAGAGACTTTCCACTTTTTCTATGAGTGTGCTTACCTAGAGCTTTAAAAGTTCTTCAAAAAATCCTGCCTCTCCATAAAATCATTGCTTTGATCAATTGGGAACTGGAAAAACAATGAAAGTGATGCTATCAACTTCTTGGTGATAATGCTTTAGCTTTGAGGCTTAACTTTATAAGTGCTAAAGCTTTCATTGTTTTTGCAGTTCCCAACTGAATAAGGCAATGATGTAAGAGGTTCTTTTCTCATTTAGTTGCACTTGTAATGCAATGAGTACAATTTCTGACTCTTTGGACTTTTTCGTGATTTAATGATTCGTCAGAGACGGTAATACGTTGACCTTTTCTCGAGCTAAATGAAGATGCTCCAGATTTGGTGGTGATTCTTAATGGTAAAGATTTACAACAACTTACATATTTCAGTTTCTCACTCTTGAAATTAAATATTATGACTTATCAGACGATTCTAGGTATAAATATGTTTATCCAGTGTAAACAGCTTCTTAATGATCGCAACATAATTACAACTTATAACAAATCGGAATCGTATGCATTTATATTTGAAAGCATTTTTGGGAATTGACCTAATAGCAGGGACCGAAAATAACTGTTATGATATTAAACTTTAACCAAAAAAATCACGGTGAAGGAAGTTAGCTACGAATACGAAAAATGTACCATTGTTCAAGTCTTCACAAGCACTATGGAATTGGGACATAAACTTTTATTCATAACTTTAAAAATAAAAATTTTTTTTAACTGTTATTTTATGATTTTTATATAAAAGTTTTTAAATAACAGTTATTTTTAACTTTTATTCAAAAAAGTTGATTTTAAGTGTTATTTGTCAACGTTTATTTTAAAAGTCAAAAATAACTGTTATTTTGCAACGTTTATTTTAAAAGTTAAAAATAAACGTTGATTTGCAATATTGGCCAAGTTATACAAGCTATCGGGACATAAAGTTGCATAGGCACATACCTTTAGTCCTTCTACCACCATGCCAACTTTGGTTCAGATCGGACTACTGTAGCATATGTCTGTAGTTCAAATCTGCAAGAGTGATTCCGGCATCGTATGATTAGCGGTAAAAGTAGTCATTTTTATGATGCCACGATACTTGTTCATACTCATGTGTAAAATTGTAATGGTTTTGGTGCCCAGTATTAATCTGCATTGTGTGGATCGTACGACTATTTTTGTAGCACCAGTAAATATAAGATATAATTACAAAATATTGGGAAAGAATACTTTTAGGGGCATCGAAGGTAACTAACAAGTATGTTAAGATTTTCGGGGGACCCCTAAGAAGTTAAAGTGTGCAAAAGCGGAGTACGCGACTTTCTTCACAGCACTGTGTAAATTTGTTTTTTCTTTTGTTAGATTTAAAATTAAGAAAAATGGAAAATCAAGTATGAAATCGCTCAAGCCCGTCAGAAATATTACTCTGTACGTGCAGTAGCAGCTTAAACCAGCCCTGCTACAATACTGCCGTAGCGCACATTCCTTGGCTCATAACTTGATTATCGTTCAGTCGATGGTTTGCTAAAGCAGCAATATAAAGATTTGGGGTGATTATAGGGGGTTTTGCAGAACTCTCGATTTTTCAGTTCACGGTTTTTATCGCTTCTATGTTTTTACAAAAATTGGCTGTTCTTAAAGGGTTCTCAAAGAAGTTCTCAGAGCAAAAGTCACGTGCTGTATATTAAGCGTACTGTATAGTATATGGAACAGCGATAAGTACCATCAATCACCAATGAGCACATATCGAAGGAGGTATATAAGTATATCAGAAAGTGTCTGAATTGGCGTCACCCATAGTAAGTGACGGTTTGCAAATATTATTGAATAAGGCTTATGGACAACATCTGCCAGGCTCTTGCGCTAAATTACCCACATAAATGGTAGAACTGAGACACACTTTAACTTCTTAGGGGTCCCCCGAAAATCTTAACATACTTGTTAGTTAACTTCGATGCCCCTAAAAGTATTCTTTCCCAATATTTTGTAATTATATCTTATATTTACTGGTGCTACAAAAATAGTCGTACGATCCACACAATGCAGATTAATACTGGGCACCAAAACCATTACAATTTTACACATGAGTATGAACAAGTATCGTGGCATCATAAAAATGACTACTTTTACCGCTAATCATACGATGCCGGAATCACTCTTGCAGATTTGAACTACAGACATATGCTACAGTAGTCCGATCTGAACCAAAGTTGGCATGGTGGTAGAAGGACTAAAGGTATGTGCCTATGCAACTTTATGTCCCGATAGCTTGTATAACTTGGCCAATATTGCAAATCAACGTTTATTTTTTAACTTTTAAAAAAAACGATATCAAAAAAACGTTGACAAATAACACTTAAAATCAACTTTTTGAATAAAGTTAAAAATAACTGTTATTTAAAAACTTTTATATAAAAATCATAAAATAACAGTTAAAAAATTATTTTTAAGGTTATGAAATAACTGTTAAGTCTCAATTTTTATTTAAAACTATAACAGAGGCCTAATAGATATAAAATTGTAGCTGAATTATAAATATATATTTAACTATACCAAGGATATAATATATAGTACACCATTAATGAACCTTAGCAAGTAATCCTAACCTAAGTGAAAACTGTAAACTCTTAATTTAGACTTTCCCGCCTGTCCTTCCTTCTCTTTCTTTCCCTCTCTCTCTCTCTAGGTCTTTTTCTATGTATCTATGCTCCCACTGAGATGTAAGATTGTAAAATGTAATTATCGTACATACAGGCAATTTTGACAAAAACAATTTCATAAAACACTTATAATTAAATAAACGAAGTTAACACAAAAATAACTAAGAAACACCTGTGAGCAATTTGTCCACACATGTTCCTAAACTGAACATTTGATATGGGTTGTCGTCGCCTAACCGCAAACTGTCAATCAGTGCGAAGCTCCGTACCCGTGCACGCTTTCACTTTCTATTTTCAGGATGAATTTTTCATGTGCCTCGATTTTAATTGGCTTTTGTTATGCTCAAAAGGTAACTTTAGCGCTGCGATGGGTTTTCACTATTCAGTTGCATTTTAGTAGTTGGTCAGTGAACATGAGGATATCAGTTTTTATTGTTTATCTATTTTTTAGTGTCTGCCAGTTGTACGTGCTGGTGCCGGTGGAGGGCAATGACTTTTCCTCATTTCTGAGTACCAACGCTTCTTTGGGTAAAAATGGTTTATGGTATATCATAATGAGTAAAAAGGGCATTTTATAGTTGTGTAAACTTAGGCAACTGGCGAACTTAGATACTATATAAGATAGAAGGGTAGATAAAATTGTCGCAAGTCAGTCGAAAGAGTTCTAACTGACCATCTCAACTGTGAAAAACAAATTAATTAAAATCCAGATTTTTTTCTCAGTTTATACAAGTTTTTAGCACTCAGAATGGTTACAGGATCCCAAATTATTAGAGTTCGCTCTAAATACAATACGAAACGGGATAGCTACGCGACTCACTAAGGCTTCTCAAAATAATCTCGGATAAAACTATCAAAAAGAAATGGCAAAAATTTCACACAAATAAAAATATTTCGCAAAAATATTTTATTGAGCGAAGCTCTTTCACGGACGTTCGACTGGTCTAGAATAATTATGTGTTTGCGACAAATTCTTTTCAGTATGCTTTTGTCTTCGCATTTTGTATTTTCAAAGTCAGCCACTTTTACTATTTGCCATAGCAGCAGATGAGTTCTTTGTGAGATTCAGCGCAATGGTTCAACAGTGGGTTAAAAATGAAAAAAAAGAATGGGAAGAGGGAGGTGGGAAAAAGAGGGCAATACCGGAATTTCATAACCATAGTAGTTGGAGAAATCAACCAAGCCCTCGTTTGAATTGTGGATTTGTCTTGTGGCAATTGGATGTGATGGATCTGCTGTGAGCAAAAGATATAAGAATAGAACTAGATATTTTTATCATTAAAGTGTAGGCACCAACCTAGTTTAACATCAAACCAAAGTCATCTTGTAAAGACAGTCTGGATTACTTTATTTAACATGAACATGGAAATCATACAAAGAAATTCATATTCATAACTTGAAAATATTTTATTGGCTATTACATTAAAGGCGCTAAAGAAAAGAAAGGGAATAAAAGTTTAAGAGTTTTGAAGTGCATAGCCTTAAGCTCAAACTATGGTGAACTATTAAGTATGATTTAATAGATTGGGTGTAAGAAAACATTACGGAAGGGGATGAATTGCTCATCCCTCTCTTTCATCTACTGTAAAAATCACATCGCATTTTGTCAAGGTACCGGCTACTAGGCTGACAAGCTGTCAAGATGACGGCGTGTTGGATACATTTTTCTCTCACATTTATAAGCATGTTTCGGCCTTCTTTTTCATTCGCATCCAGAGGAAGGCACAACAATAGGGGTGAATACTTACGTTTTGGTACGACCAAATTAGCAGTGTAATACAACTTATAAGAAAAGATGAGGGAGGTAAAGATTTTCGTTTTCTCTCTTTCCTTTGGTACCAATTTTTGTGAATGAAAATGTGAATAATCCAGGTAATAGAGTTACTGTTACAAGAAAAAATTGTTTTTGTATTGGTTTCGATTAAAAATTTTAAAGTGTTTTAAAAGGTTAAGGATTACGGGTTTGATTCTTGCTTTCGTGAACACCGCTGCTTGCAGCATTCCGGACTAAGCGAAATAGGCAGCTAATTGTGTAATATCGAGTTAATCTTTCTTCATTTCGAGAAAGCCAGTCCAACTCAAATGCAAAACAACAACCTCAAGAAAAAGAGAGAGAAAACCTTTTATAGCCTGCTGATCTGAGTGTGCTCGTGGCTGTCTGATACACACAAAATCAATCGTACCCTAGCAACAAAATCAGCGTTGTCAAACACATATGAAGTTGTTGTTGCACTACACAGAGAAAAACAAGATCCCCGTAGAATGGATATTCAAATATCCACTTTAAGATCCATTTTTTTAAATATCCTTTTCACATTTTTCAGCTTCTTTGGATGAAGAATAAAGATCAATGAAATATTTTCGTTTTTAAGCGAAAATAAGCCAACTTCGGAAATTTTCAATAGATTTCAAAATAGGATAGCTAACAAATGGATACCGAAAACATCCTGAGGATCATCAAAAACTATCCTTTTTTGCTCAGTGTACGTTTACTCACATATATATCCTTAGAAAGTTTCAAAATATTTCGTTCTTGTTTTAAGTTAGCGGCAACATCATTTGTGAACAGGTTTTTCCTTCTGTGTTTTACCATGTTACTCTAAGAATAGCCGGAATAGGTGTATTTTTCAAAGATTTCAGCGCTCTTACTTGCTTTTCCTAATAACTTGATATATGTATTTTCTAGCTGTTGTGGTAGATCATGATTATATGATTCTAAAACAACAAAATATTATGGCACATTTTGAGAAGATTTTGAGCGATATCATAAGAGAGAATCTCAAAATAGGTGGAATAAATGTGCGCTATTTCAGCTGGAACGCTGTGCGTTTGAAAAAGGGTAAAAAGCTGAACAAAAATATTGAAATATTTGTAGAAGTTTAACCAAATTTCCCATTAGATTTCTTGGCTGCCATTACGGTAACGGATTGTGAGAATACTTGGAACTTTTATAAAAACACTCAGGAGACTTCGGTTTTGTTAATAGCCATCACTGATTCGGATTGCCCTCGTTTGCCACTGAATCGTGCCATAATGGTAACTAAAGTCCCCCGTTTTATTTTCACTAATGTGCAATGTTCCCCAGATACCCATAATGGAACATGGCGATGAGCTTCCCCAAATTGTTTTGGATGCTAAAGTGCAACAAATTCTAAAATGGAAAACTGCAGTTTTATTTGTAGATCAAACCATATGTGGGTAGATTTGTTAAGCTCCTAATCGATCATTAATTACTGTTAAATCCTTTCCCCCCTCTAGTGGATCAAAACTCTTTGCTGGTTAAGTCCTTACTGCATGAGAGTACCACCAATCACATTAGTCCCATTTCAATGATACTCTACAAAATAGACGATTCGTTACATGGCCAATATAAACGCGCTGCTCTGCGTCGGGCATTGACCCAGTTCGCCCCGCCCAAGCATGAGCTGAGGCAACAGCAATTTCTGGTGGTGTCCAAATTTCACGAGGATATCATTGAAATCGCTGAGACCTTGAACATGTTCCATGTCAGCAATCAATGGATGTTCTTCGTACTGGAGGAACAACGTCGTGATTTTAATGCCAGCCTGCTGACCACAAATTTGGATGAGGGAGCCAATATAGCGTTTGCCTTGAACGAAACATTGCCCGATTGCATGGACTCTTTGAATTGTACCATAGCTGAGGTTAGTATGGCCCTGGTGACTTCCATTGCCAGAATGATAGCCGAGGAGCAGTCGATATATGGGGAAATTTCGGACGAAGAATGGGAGTCCATACGTTTTACCAAACAGGAGAAGCAAGATGAAATGCTAGAGTATATGAAGGTAAGGGGGATAGAGGTGAAGGTGTTTCCGAAATTTTTACGAAATTCTTGCCAGGAATACCTTAAAATCAATAGCAAATGTGCCAGTTGTGCGAAATGGCGGATTGAGACAGCCATCACTTGGGGCAAGAGACAGGAGAGTCGCAAGCTGCGAACAGGTAAGTGCAAGAATGATTAAATGGACGACAAAAAGTTCTGAGTAAGAATGTGCTAACTCTTTAAGGAAAGTGGACAACCATAACTAGTCAATACTGTACGAAGGCTCTATATAAACTTACTTGGTATTTCTTTAGAAACTAAGGGGCAAAACGTAAACAAGCCTGATTTTAGGGTTGTCGAATTTTTCAATAATATCTATATCGATATTTTTGGCGAAATTGAAAAAGCATCATTTCTAAATAAATATTTTGGTGTCAAAAACATCGATATTTTTCAATAAAAACCCGGATCTTAACAATGAACAGGTCTATTAAAGTAATTGAGGCGTCATTTGACGCGTAATAAGAACTACAATCTGATTGAATTCAAAAAATATAAATTAAACGTAATGAATTTAGATTTGGAACGGATGAAGTGTTTACTTATTGAATTCATCATCATTCAAAATAGAACATTCAAACTACAAGACAAAAAAGAACTTATTCAGTTAAATCTACGAAAGGTAAAAACTTCTGATTAAACCAATAGTCGTAAGGCAGAGATTTTGGGAAGCCCCGTTAAGTTATGTCATCGGACATTCGGCTTTTGGTGTCAGAAACCATACTTCTTATAGCCGAAGCCAAGCGATCCGATAGAACGGAGCTTGTCCAACAACTCTAAATTCCAACTCCAATAATTTATTCCTCTGTTCTGGTGATTGTTGAGATTGTTCATTGCATTCACTACTAATGTCTACTTTGATTCTTTTTCCGTCCATAACATAACAGCTTCCGGAGATTGAACATGTCCGAGCCTATGTATGTACTTATATGTATATAAGCATGCACATATTTATGTACAATACCAGGACATTTAATGTGCATCACGATATAAATATCCACAATATAAAAAGATGCATAAAAAGCCGCCAATTTGACACACAAAGAGCACAAATTCCCAGAATTTATACAAACTTTTACCGTTGATGAGCTGCTTTTCAGCCAAGCATCTCCATTTTAAGTGCTCTTTTATATTTGTTGTTTCCGCCGGTCCCTAAAACTTTATTGCACAAATTTGCACCGCGATCCAGTGTATAAGAAGCAGTTGTTCGCAACAGTGTGACCGAACGCTAAAACAAAAATATCTCCAACAAAAATCGCCAAAAAATATTCGATTTCTGATATATCGCCTCGGAAAAAAAATACGATAATAATATTTGAAATTTTGGGCAAAAATATCGATATTTCGATAATATTTTCGCCAACCCTACATACTTTGGTTTCTCGTTAAAAACTCGTGGAACCCCCTGGACAAATGTATTTGAATATAACAGGCTGTGTGGCATTTGGTACTGAATTGTTGAAACCACATTTCAGCAAAGTCCAGCTCTTTCATTTTGGGCAATCGTTGCGCGGTAACGTTCTCCAATCACAGTCCATAATCCGCACAAAACAGAGCATTTTTCGGGATGCATTGGCAAATTTTGCAATGCTTCTGGCTGCTCTTCACACCAAATGCGGCAATTTTGTTTGTTCACGTATCCGTTCAACCAGAAATGAGCTTCATCGCTGAACACAATTTTCCGATGAAACACAGATCATAAATTTTGATAACAAAATTCCAAAATGTGCAACCGTTGTTCTTTCTCCCCTGTCGCGTTCGCTGCGCATTGAACAGTAAAGAATCAACATCAGAACATTTTGAAATCAATAAATTACACCTCCCCTTAATAACACATTTATATTTTTTTTTTCCAGCGAGGCCACCAACCATCCCTCTACTCTATAAAAATCCCCCCCCCCACAATTAGCCAGTGACTGTGGGGACAGCGGCGCAGCCTAAACCCATAAAGGTTAGAAGATGAGATTTTTACATTAGTTTTATCTGAAAGTGAGTGCTAGAAAGGATTTTGAAAATTATGCATAGTACGCGAAATAATTTGAAAAAAAAATCCGCACACAGGGAATGGCCGGAAAATTAGTTCAAAAGTATTTATCATACGATTGGCTTGAATCGCGGTTTGTAAGGACAACATACGAAATAATTTGAAATGTGATTTTTCAATGTCGGAAAAGCCGCCCACGAGGAAAATGGCCGGAAAATTCAGCATGCAAAAATTATTTTTCATACGATTGGCTTAAAAACTCGGATTGTAAAGTCAAAATGAGAATTTATTTTGTTTTTTAATTTTCCGATGTTGGAAATACCGCCGGATGCTCACTGTGAAGTGAATGGGATGTGGGTGGAAAGTTGTTTTGGAAGCGGATGGAAAGTGGGTGAAATGTGGCGGGAAGTGGGAGGGATGTGGGTGGGATGTTATGGGAAGTGGGCTGGAAGTGGACGGAAGATGGCGGGAAGTGTGTGGTATGTGGGTGGCAAGTGGGTGGGAGTGTGGGTGGGATGTAGGTGGGAAGTGGGCGGGAAGTGGGATGGGGGTGAGTGGTGGAATGTGGCGGTAAGTGGGGGGACGTGCGGGGTAGGTTGGGGCGGGTGGGGGGGAATGGGGGTATGCTGGGTGCGAAGTGGGCGGAAAGTGGGTGGGATGTGGGCGGAAATGTGCGGGAAGTGCGTGGCAAGTGGGTGTGGCGTTGGTTATATACTCAACGCGCAGCGAAGCGTGACGGGCTATTTGCTAGTACATATATAAGCTTGAAATTAACGTTTTACCACCTTTCTTTTTCACCGTTACGGCTTTGCTGCCGGCGTTCTTACCACCCCCCATCCCACCCACACCCCACCCACTCCCCATCTACTTCTACACAACGTCCACCCGTTTCACCTACTATCCACCCACTTCTCGCTCCCCACCCCCCCCCAACAACACCCCACCCCGCCCAGATCCAACCCACTTCCACCCACATCCCACCTACTTCCCGCCCACTTCCCACCCACCTCCCACCCACATCCCACCCTCATCCCTCCCACTCCCGTCCAATTACCACCCACTTACCGCCCACATCCCACCCACTTATCAACCACATCCCGCCCACAGAAAAATAGTTTTTTAAATGCAGAGTTTTCCAGGAATTTTCCGGCCGTTGGGTGAAATTTCCAACATCGGAAAATCACATCTCAATTTATTTTACTTACTATTCTCACAAACCGAGTATCAAGCTATCAGGTAAAAAAATAGGTTTTTGTATGCACAATTTTCCGGCCATTTTCGTGGGGCGGGTTTTCCAAAATTGGGAAAACACGTGTCGAATATTTTGCGTACTATGCTTGCAAACCAAGTTTCCAAGTCAATCGGATGTTTACCATAAAAAAAAATGTTTTACCATACAAACTTTTCCGACGCTTTTCCGACTTTTCCTAATGGGATTTCCCAAAAAATTGGAACACAGTTATTGTTGAATTTTGCTATAGATCTTTGAAAATGAGTTTGAATCTGATCGGATAATAAGCAGAAAAGTTTCATGCAACAGTTTTCCGCGAATTTTCCGACATTGGGGATAGATTTTCCAAAGTTTGAAAGTAACTTTTTTTATGTTTTGTTATGTGTAATTTTGAAAATGAGTTTGGAGCTAATCGCTGGCAACTAAAGTTTCGCCCATACAACCTTTGACTACCCACAAAATTTCCATCCACATGTCTCATTAACTTATTTAAGAATATTTGCAAATCTCTAACATTTTTAAATCGATCAAATCTTTATAATAATCTGTAAATTTCGCGATTTTTGGGACAGTTGGTCTACACCATATGTATTTTTTTACCCTCTACTATTGTAGTCTATCAAATCTTCATAATGGTTTTGGGAATAAGAACATTTTGCAAATTTAGCATTTATTTTAATTGTTGAATTGTTTTTTGTTGTTTAATTGTTTCATATCCTCCTTCTATTTACCCGTCTACATTGCCATTTTCAAGCTTCGCGCTCAAAAGAAAATTTTTAAAATTTCGCGGTTTTTTGGGTCTACATGAAAATTTAGGAAAACTTGCGAAGACCGTTTGATCTAAAACTACTATTCACCATTGGACCGTTTGCTCTACTCCTCCTATGTTTACCTGTCTATCGAAACTTTATAATAATCTTAGGTCTTATGACAAATTTGAAGATTTCATAATATTTTAGTATAATGTAATATAATTTTTAGTATTTATTTTCTGCCTGCGCTTTCGTAAATTTTCAAATGATATTTTGCAAATATTGCAATTACTTTTTGACCATTTTTTTTACCAAGTCCTTCTGTCGACTTAATAAATAGTCTTAAAATAAGTTTGCAAATGTGGAGGTTTTTTGGATCATTGAAATAAAAGCTATAAAGCATATGGGCATTTCCAAAAAAAGGTCCACCAAGGCCAAAAAAAATGAGAACGATATTGTTATGAAGACGCGGTTTGTTAAGAATGATATTTAATCGATATTTTCATAGGGTGTCAAAAAACAATCAATTTTTTCCACTATGTCCTAGCTCCGTTATGTGACCGATCAAAAATATCTAGTCCAGAATGGTGGGTGGAGCTTAGGGAAAGGAACTCGAAATCGGTCAACAGGTACTCTTTAAATCTTTGCAACCATTTTGGAAAAAGTGGTTCCGAGATAATCGCATTTAAAGATCGACATCTGTTTCGATGAAATAAAATTATATTATAGTGCGGATTGGTGCATTTGGGTGTTAACTTCCGAAAAGATTACAAACGGTTGAGCGGTCTCAGATTTGAGTCGGCGTCAGACAGGTAAATAAAATCTAAATTTCAAGTAAAATTTTTTCAAAATTTTTTTTTCAAATACGAACATTTTATAAAATTAAAAGTTTTGACCAAAAGGGGAAAAAAACAATTTCTAAAAATCTAGGGTCAGTAAAAAATTTCATATGAAAGGGTCGGAAAAAATTCTTTTGTTTTATATCTTTAGAACTGAGTCGGATGGCCTGAATGGAAAAAAGAACGTTAAGCAAATAAAAAATCTTACAATAATAACTAATAACCCAATTGGATATATTCGGTTTCACGGCCGTGCTAGCGCGATTTTTCTCATTTTGACATAAAATTTGCTTACTTTTGTTGGAAAAAAGTAACTATAGATTACATGTACTTTCGCTATCTAAAATATTTCTGATGGTAAAAAGGGCTATACAAGAATGCATAAGAAACCATGAGAAACTATGCCAATGCAATTAACAGTAAGTTTTTGCTTCGCATTATAGCAGAAACCACATAAATATGGCGTATCGACAGAGATAAATATTTAAAAAAAAAAAATGTACTCAAGATTTTTAAATCAAAAAATATACATTTCAAAGAACTATTCATTCAAAAGATATTAAAATTATTTTGTTTTAGTTATTGTGTTAGGTTTCGCCAAACGTTGTCTTTATATAGCTGCTCCCCAAAACCACTTCTGTTTTTGTTACGTTCGAATAGCTTCCAATTTTGTCATTATTTTGGAAACCGAATTTCACATGATATACACTTTAACACTAATTAAAGTGCTTGCTGAGCGCTATATTATATTATATAAATCCAATTAAAAATTTGATTTATTTTGACGTTTTTTCATTTTCAAAGTGTACGACGGTCACGGTTCGACAGAATGGAAATGCCCATATGTTTAGGTCCAGTTTATCAACTATCTTTTTGACAAGTTTTATCCAAATCCTTTTAGCCATTTGTGCGTGAAAGCGCTTTCATAAATATTCTTATAATAATTTTACAAAGTGTACGGCTCTTTGGATCATTTAAATAAAAGCTATAGGTTATCAATTATCATCCTAATTTTTTCAGTCATTTGTGTGTAAAAGCTCAGATATACTCCCAAAAACTTGTAGATAGATAGCTTGTACATTCTAGAGATAATCAGTAATCAAAATTTAGTGTGGAATGTTAAAGATCGGATGAACTATACTTAACTTATGATAAACAGAAAGTTCGCTGCCACAACCAAAAAAAATTTCGTCATCTCTACTACTGCAGTTATAGAGCATATTACAGTCGGGCTGGACCGACTTTCATACTTGGTTTTCCATCAGCGCATGCCCACCCAGCATTTGGAAGATCATTTTAACAAGAATCAGCTTGGTGAGTCTTTTTCGAGCACTTTTGATGATTAAAAAGTGATTAGTTTTATGTGCGACTTAGGGAAGACTCGAAAATGACTCATCCAGATGCTTAAAATTGGATTCATTAAAAAACGACTCAAAAAAGACTCGTAACTGACTCGAAAACGAGTCGAAACTGATTAGAAAAATGTGTTATAAACGACTCTTCAAGAAGAGTCGCGGCTAGGGTACCATTTTTTTCCGACCAAGGTATCATTTATGATCAGAAAACGAGCGCTATTATGACTATTTTAATCAGACTGAGCCCTCGAAAAAGACTCGAATGTGATCAAAAAATTCATAAAAAGTATGTAGTAAAAATTTCTGTGAAAGTAGTATGAATAATGTCATTACCTTGGGAACCACGCTCTGTAAAATCCGACTGGGTTGCTCTCTGTACTCACTGATGCACACATCAATAAGTTCGGCTCGCGTCTGTGTAAAAAGCACGAGTGAATTCGGCAAACCCGAACCCTTGTTATTCCATTGTTATCTCCTGCAGCTTCCCCCAGCGATGGCAAGAATTCCAACTTTGAGTTCATCAGCATAGGCTACTGGAGTCCCCTGTTGGGATTTGTAGTCCAGGAGCTAACCTTTCCCCACATGGAGCATCATTTCCGCAACATCACCATGGACATTGTGACCGTGCACGTGAGTCTTTGAATCAGGAATATATGTAAAGTTAAGTTATATATTGGTTCAACATGCTCGTAGAATCCGCCCTGGCAAATCCTCACCAAAAATAGCCAAGGGGCTATCGTTGAGCACAAGGGCATTGTCATGGAGATACTCAAGGAGCTGAGTCGTGATTTGAATTTTAGCTACAATTTGCACGAGGCCAAATCTTGGTCGGAGGAGATGTATGCACAGAATGAAAGTGTAAGTGGTGAGAGAGTAGGAGGAAGTATAACCCACATAATTGTCTAAGTTGCAGGAGGAACTGGTGGGTTCGATGACGTTTTCGTATACCCTATCGTGTGGTGGAGCTGGTACAGGGCAATCAGTTTTTTATGGCCGCGGTGGCGGCCAGCATAGATGAAGCCGAGAAGAGACCCTTTAACTTCACACAGCCGGTGAGCGTGCAGAAGTATTCGTTTATTACACGCCAGCCGGATGAAGTGTCGCGGATTTACCTGTTTACGGCACCATTCACTCAGCAGACCTGGGGCTGTCTGGTGGGGATTATACTGCTGACTGCACCCATGCTGTATGGCATCAATCGTTTGGCCCCGCTGAAGGAGCTACAGATACAGGGATTGTCCACGTTGAAGAGTTGCTTTTGGTATATTTTTGGAGCTCTACTGCAGCAGGGTGAGTTGTATCCTTTCGTTAAGGGCCATGTCTAGCTGGAAACTAATTACAGGTGGCTTGCATCTTCCTCGAGCTGACAGCGGTCGTCTGGTGGTGGGCTTTTGGTGGATTGTGGTCATTGTGTTGATCACCACCTACTGCGGCAATTTGGTGGCCTTTCTTACGTTTCCCAAATTCCAACCGGGCATCGATTATCTCAGCCAGCTGCCACACCACAAGGAGATCTCCCAGTATGGCCTACGTAATGGCACCTTCTTTGAGAAATATGCCTTGTCCACCACGCGCGAGGATTTCAAGCGGTTTATGGACAGAGCCTTGATTTACAACAGTGTCCAGGGGGAGGATATAGCGTCAGTCAAGCGGGGTCAGCGCATTAACATAGACTGGCGCATCAATCTGCTGCTAATTGTGGAGCAACATTTCGAAAAGGACAAGGAATGCCGATTTGCCTTGGGCAAGGAGAATTTCCTGGACGAACAGATTGGCCTGATTGTGCCCTCGGGCAGTCCCTATTTAAATCTGATTAATTTGCATATAGATCGCATGTTTCGCATGGGCTTCATCGAACGCTGGCATCAAATAAATCTACCCAGTGCGGACAAATGCAATGGGAAGAGTGTCCTACGGCAGATTACCAATCACAAGGTGAACATGGATGATATGCAGGGATGCTTTCTGGTGTTGTTGTTTGGTTTCATGTTGGCGGTGCTGGTGGGATGCTTGGAGTTTTGGTACTATCGATTCTATGTGCAAAGCATTAAGCGCAAACAAAGCGTTTTTACACACTAATTACATCTCGAGATGTGTACAAATGAGTTGTTATTATTGTTTAATTCTTTTGGGGGAAATTACTTTATGAACATCATTTTGCAAATCAATAAAAAGTCAACGACTTGTTCATCCCTAATCTTCTGCACTGCACACTCTACGTTGAGTTGGCATTGGGGCCACGACGACGACCAAAGCCTTGGACAATGTTGACAAAGCGACGGTTGTACTGGATCCTGCGCTTGGCGCGACCGGTCTTCTTCTTCTTCTTTTCCTGCTTCTCAACCTTGGGTGTCTGGCCCTTGACCTTACCGGCACGAGCCAAGGAACCGTGCACTTTACCACCAAGCATGGGAATGGTGATGTCCAACTCGAATGAGCTGAGCGCAGTCACGGGCGTCTCATTGGTCAGAGTGGCACCCTCACAGTTCAGGCTGAACTCTTCGGTATCGAAGCCATGCATTTGGGCAAGTTGAGTCTGAAAACCACAACAAATTAATTTAAGGTTAGGGCGTTATTTTTTATCCACTCACCTTGACGCCAGCGATGGTGGCATCCTGGGACACCTCCAAGGCCTCAATTGTTTCCAAACCACGTACGAACAACTGCATATTGATAGAGTCTGCAAAGGTTAAACAAAAGCCACAAATTAATTTACAATCTCACAGAGAAACACGTGTGACGCTTCGTTCACTTGTTTGGGGTAGTATTTATTTGTTTGTGTTTGGCATTTAATGCTTGACACAATTGTTGCACTCTCATTTGAACATAACGAGTTTGTTTGCGATTAAAATGTATTATTTAGCATATTATTTTTGTAAAATAAAATTGCCCACCTTGTCACTTGTGTGCGGATCTACCGAAAAAGAAAGATGGCGAGGCAGGGCTGCATTAAAATACTGAGTGGTGCTGCCAACTTGTGCTTAACAGTGTGCTGTTAAGTGACAGTGCGGTGCTGTTAAAAGCCAAGTGGGCGGTTAGTTAAAGTTAAATTTGAAAAAAAAATTATTTATTTTTAAAAGGGAAAAAACAATTTTCCTTGAATATAAATGAATGAAACGAATTGCTTGAATAATCCAAATGAATTTTAGATTAATAAATTAAATTGTATGCTGATTCTGCATTGATCACTTCCTCATATAATACATCACTGAGAAAAATTTTTTTTCTTTTCTTTCTTTCTATTGCTGTCCTTGATTTATTATTTCGTTATATACTTATCGGTTTTGGATTATTTCCCTCCATATTGTGAAATTTTTTGCTAGCTCTTATAACAGAGTTAGAGTCGACTACACTTGGCTGTGAATCGGGGCACCGCACAGTATAAGATTTGGCCAATCTAGAAGTCAATTTCAAACAAAACAAACAATTTTTGATCAAAAGATAACGGTTCTTAAGCCGGTGCATTCGAAATTGAATCGGAAAAAGAGCAAATGTTCAAATAGTTTAGTCTTTTCAATTGGATCGTGTGGTCACTGTAAACCTTCAAATTTATTTTTTCCACACCTTTTGGATCATTATTGATTTTTAGCGCTATAATGGCATACAACATTTGTAAGTATTATTTTTTTTGGAAACAAGTGTACTTTTGGTGGAAAAAAACTAACAACATTACACACCTCGTTTGCAGAAAACCATTCTGAATCAGGATCAGAAATAAAATGTTGACCATATTTGGCCCAAAGACCCTCAATTAAGCAATGAGATAAATATTAGCCTATTTCCATTATAAGTACATATTTCGAAATGTACATTAATTTGAAGCGTTTCCATAGCATATGTGCATATTTTGATAGAAATAAAAATAAAACATTTTTTTCATGCTCTTACCGGGATTTGAACCAAGGTCTTGTTGATTACTAGTCTTAGTCCTTAACCATTACGCCATTTCCGTTAAGATAGAGGAGCTAGCTAATTGTGCTATATAACTCTCAATTATCTTTTCTGGCTTTCATGAATTTCAACTAAAGGTAAGGTCCTCCCACAGGAAAATAATTTGGCGCAAATTTTTTAAGAGCAAATATTTGCTCACGTGGGAACACCAAATTTGTTTTACGCAAACATTTACAGTTCAAGGCTAACTTTGTTTGCACAATGTGTTCAAATTTTGTTTGCCTGTGGGACCTTAGCTTACCAGAGATAAAAAAAATATGTGAAAACCTTCGGGGCGAATGGACACATATTTTAAATATGTACATTTTTTTCCTATGGTGAATATGTTGCATGTTTTTAGATATGTACAAAGTACATATGTACAATGTACATTGTACATATTTGCTGTAGTGGAAATAGGCTATAACACGCGCAGAGTTTTTCGAGGTTTGGGCAAGTAACGTAGGAACCGTTAAGCTTTAATCACTCCTAAAGCACGCAGCGATGCTTTTTAGCAATAATATTGCTCATAAGAAGTTAAAGTTTCATTTATAACAAATTGTGCCATGAATTTGAGTCGAGGATAAATCTAGGAGAGATAAGTCCAGAATTATGACCGATAATGCAAGTTGGCTTCAGGGCAGAATAAAAGGCGATGCTTACTAAACTTAAACCGCATCGGAAGAGCTATAAATCTATTTTCTGATCAATCTAGTTGTGATTCAAATTCAGATTCTGATTAAATTTGGCAAAAATAATTACGCCTAATCTTTTTATTAACTTTGTGTTGTTTTTTTTTTTTAATTTAAAAAAATTGTGAAAAATATGAAATCGCTTTTTTCTTTCAATAAATGAATTACCTTTAAAACACGACCATTTTTTTTTTCTTTTTTACGGCCAATAATTTTAAAGTTACATGCAAAGGGTTGAGCAATTAACTAAAATAATTATTTATTTGATTATAATCAATTTAAAGAAAAACAAATTTTTTTTTTCATTATTAGCTTTAAAAAAATATTTTTAATTGACAATTTTCTTTTCGTTAATTCTTTTGGTGAAAATACGTAACGGGATGCCGAAATCATGCGATACGCAAGACGACAAACAATTCTCACTTATATTTAGTTGCTATATAAAATTAAAAGGCGTGCTTGCGAAATAATATTTAAAGAAAATAGTGGTTTGTAAAATTTTCTAAGTTTAGACAAACAAAATAAAGAAAAACCAAATGAGTGTCGAAAGATCAAACTGCAATGAGTCTTTAAAAATAATAAATGCACTGGTAGCCAAGAAACTACGCTGAAGTGAGACTTGGCTATCGGAGCTTGGTGAACTGAATCATAGAAATGAACCAATATCTTTGACTTCAGGGACTCATGGATAATGATGGATACTTTACAGACAACAAAAACGATTCAGAGTCTCTGTGGTGTTCAATATTTCTTGAAGATATTTTTTACTTTCCTATTTTTTCCCATCTTGTTAATTTTTAAGGTAAATATAAACGATATGCGTCTAAAAAGAGCCTTTTAGGAGGCGATTCAATACCCCTTCAAACGCCTAGGAAAGTGACTATTATGTGTGTGTATGAGGTGTTTATATGCTTCTTTGGGAAGGTGAAAGGCTCTAACCGACTTCGATATACCCGTTACTCATAAATAATCATGTTAAACAGTGTTTCTGCGTTCTTAGGGTGACCATCGGAAAAGTATGCAACATTTGTTTAGGGTGGGGGCTTGATTGACTTTTTTGCTCATAACTTGAGAACCGTTCATCCGATCTTTATCATTTCTTCGGCAAATCGCTCTAACCGACTTCAAAACTGAAGAAGATATAACGTCATTTTTCGAATTGCGGGGGCGGGAGGGGCGTGGCCAAAAATTGAAAAAACTTGATCTGCGTGCAGATAAAAGAAGGATTTGTCCATACATGTCGAAACCTCTATCTCTTACCATCCCTAAGATGGTCTGCTTCATAATTTGCCGATTTAGTATACCTTTTTACTCTACGAGTAAGGGTATAAAAAGTATTAGATTTTGTGCAATTAGACGGTGAATGCTCTAAAAAAAAGTGTGAAAACGCTTTATTTGGGTTATAAATAACAATTTAGGAGATGTTGTTATCATATAAAAAAAATAGGCTGAACTTTAAATCGGACACAGAGAACTGCGAACACATATAAAGGCACTTACTTGACCAAAACAAACATTTGGATTAATTAGTTTTACATCAAACTCCGTAGCGAGCACTTGTTTCTTGTCCCGTATCAATGTATGTAAAGGTTCGAATGTTGTTTTCTTTTCGTTAGCTAAATATCTTGTTATTTATATCTGTTCAGTGTTGTTTATTAGCCCTTTGAAGACGGGCCCCGATGTGGGATCGAAATATATTGGGAAACAAAACAGAATCCACCGTTTTTCATTCCTTGGATGGGACGGATGACCTTGAGCCGGAATTACCAACCACTTGGATTTTATATTTATATTATCAATATTTTAAGGAGTCGCATTTTTATCGTGCGTGACTAAATTTTTATACTCTGTACCAAAAATAAACAGTGTATATTAAGTTCGTGCAAAAGTATGTAACAGGCAGAATGAATCATCTCCGACCCTATAGATAATATTTTTTGTAAAATTTTCTTAAATTTTTAAAACTCTGAATTGTGTCGATTTTTCAATTTTGCAGCTTAAAAATTATTGTTCTTAAATGAATACTGTCATAAAAGGCCAGTCTGGCTGACGCCTCGATAAGCCCCGCACACGCACCGCGCTTACCTCAATCTACGTAAGAAAGGGGATTTACCCTAATCCAAGCTGCCTAACTGTGTTTGTCCTTTGGGCCAGTCTTGACCCACTTCTCCGTTATGCGCCTGCGCCTGCGCCTCGCCCTTAGGGCAAAGGACATTTCCTGTGCGTGTTTTTCTACGCCACTCGAATAAATATTGCCGCATTGTTTTGACAAACAGGACTAGATTAGTAACATAAACATTCGCTCATTGAATGCAAATCATAAGCCGATTTCACAAATTTACACGAATTATCTGCAACTAATGAGTGCGGCTTAAGGATGGGCTAGGCCAGCATTGGCCCGTTATTCCATTTCAAGCAAACGCAGCCAGTGGAATGTCCGGCGACATTCATACCCTTTGAGTCCTTAAGTTTACTCATTCCAGCTACATTTTTGGAAATTGATAAATGGCGCTTGCTCCCGCTGCTCTCTTCCTGTTTATCCTGTTCTCCACATACAATGGGGATTAGTAGTTTGTGAAGGAGATTAGTGGGATTTGCGTAAACTCATTTGTGGCCAAGCAACAAAAATCCTCATTTACATTGCGGGATGTCGGCATTTACTTCTTTTTGCAAGTAATCTGATATTTTTGCATGTTTACCAACAAAAGGCAGGCGGAAAAACAAATTATTCTTGACCATGAAAACAGCAACAATTGCAAAATCGGCTTAGGACTGCCTGTTTCATTTTTCCGGCACGCGAATTTCCGCATTTTTCATTCATTGGCTTTTCTCCATATGGATTGCGTGTGTGCCTGGGAGAGGGGAGCGCCTTCGTTTGATCTCATCAATGTTGTGGGAAGCGAAATGAACAAGTCAACCTTGCAGTTTCCACAATGAAATATCAAATTACTTAATGTTTACACATATGCTTTTATATCAAGTGAAAATTCATGAGAACGAAAGTATTTTTAAAATGTGAAACAAATTGATGTAATCCTTTAAAGATTGGCCTTCCCTACACATCCGAATTGTAAGAGAAACATAATTAAAACTGAACATTTTGTGCTTAAAACACTGATACTTATAAAGAAGATAAAAATAATTAAAATAAAAGACGAAATATTGATTTGATCCCAGGAAAGATAACTCTTCAAAACTTGTTTGGAGACTAACTTCGTGAATAACTTGATCTGCGTTCGTGCAAAAATGTGTATCTCTATCTCTTATAGTTTCTGAGATCGCCGCGTTCATACAGACAGAAGGACAGACGGACATGGCTAAATCGTTTCGGCTGTTCATGCTGATCAAGAATATATGTGTGACACATTTTTGAACTCAAAAAAGTTGATAGCGGTGAGACCAACAATTTCTAAAAGGGTTTGATGGTAGTAGAAAAGCCTTCGCTGGAGTTGGTCTAGTTTGAACTTTTCAGCTTAAGATTAGGAGTACCGATTCCATATCTCGTAAACTATTTTGAATTTTGCATTTATGTCTTAAGCATAGTTCTTGCTCTTGGCTTGGCCTATTATGTCGGCCAATTGCTACCAAAAACTGTAATTTTTTGAGTTTTGGTTGAAATTATATATACTTTAGGGCCCTTAACTATATAAAGAACCAATCGAATGAAGTTGGTATGTTCCAACCGATTGTTTATTTTAGTCTAAGCTACTTTTCCGTCCTTTATTGCTAAGTGGAATTCGTTTCAGTTTTAAGACAAAGTTTGTAAAGTTATAAAAAAATTCAAAGAAATTATTGTTATTTTTTCTACATAAGAATCGAACTTCTTCAAAGAAGCTAGAATGCCCATAGCTAGAATGTTGAAAAGAAAATATTATGACTTGAAAATTCAGTTAAAGATAAAAATGGTAAAGTAAATAACATTTAACATTAATGTTTTCTGAATAAGAAAAAGGCCACATTTTGAACCCACTCCGTGAACCCGAACCAAAAAAGATAGGCGGAGGTTTGCAACCCTGATCAAAACTGTTCATATGGGCTTTATGTCATGTCACTAAAATTCGAACCCGAAACACATTTTGTAATCATGAATAAGTTCCGTCCCGAGGATTATAAAATCTTTCCTGTCCTGTTTTGATCCCGAGTTCAAAGCTCCAAATTTATTTCAAATTTTGCCGCATTCTTAGTTCCCATTATAACAATAATGTGGGTTTGAAATAAGTAATATTAGTTCCCGTTTGCTATACAGTTTGCTTAATTTCTAGATTATTTCCTGATCCCAGTTCTTTTTAATGAAAGTATTTTGTCCAGGGATTAAAACCCGAACAATTTATGGAAATGGTCAAGTTGTCTATCTTGGCTGATAGCTATATTTAGGTGTCCAAAAGCTTTTGGGCAACATAAATTCCTTGACCGAAGTTAGTTTTATAACTAACAGTTCCTGATTTTATAACTAAAAGTAGGCAATTTTAACTGTGCAAGCTATAGTTCCAATTGCTGCTTTATGTTGAAGACGATTTAGCAGAGCAGAGCCCGACATGCTCTTATCTATTGTGTATACAAAGCTACTCGACCCACCGACGGAATACGAGCTTATACTTTCACATACGCATCGCCAAATGAGCATGTGGGTTTGGACGGTCCCTTTCCTTTTTGAACGTTCCAAAACATCGCATCAATATTTTCTCAACACGTATTAAACTTAATTTATTTATTTCAACTTAATCTATTATTGTTTTGTGTTTCAAATATTTACATTAAGACACTAGAAAATTCGATATTCTCAAATTGTGTTGTCCATCACAAGTTGCGTCCTAAACAATAACAATCATTTCCGGTTCCGGACTGGAAGCATTCGATGAGAAAGTGGAATCGCAGCTCTCATCCTTTTCCCGTTTCTCGCGTCGTTCGCGGGCACGACGATTTTGAAACCAGATCTTAACTCGGGTATTTGTCAGCTCCAAGGACTCGGCCAATCTATTTGCATCCTCGGCACTCAAATAGTTGGAGTCCTTATAGGCACGCTCCAGAGCCTGCAGCTGGGCGGGTGTAAAGGGTATTCGTGGTAGGCGTCCAGGTGTACGCTTGGTGGGACCTCCTGGCCTTAAAGCACGCGGCAATTTGGGCGGATGGTAGCGTGTGTATTGCAACCAGTCATACATGGGCAACTGGCCTTCCTCCAGAAGTGGCTGGGCTGGTGATGATATGCGTGGTTCCTTGGGCGAGGGCTGGGCATAGGGATGATACGGCAAGCTAACACGCAGACGTTGCATTACACCCACACCGACGGAGCCATTGGTACCCACAAATCTATCGCCGGCACGATTCAGTATATAATCGATGCTAAAATCACACATCCTGGCGATCCTTTGGCTTGACAGGCTCAAATGCTACTGTTGAGTACCGTACGCCCTCTCGGGCTATTTAAGGTAAATCCGCCATTTTCCATCAGCCCAACTGACACACTATGGCCGTCTCGCTCTCTGGCCAGAGGCTGCCATTGAGCATTGAGGAAGCAACGAGGCGTTTAATAGGCGTTACCCGGCCTATGCCACTTATCAGGTAGTAACCCCTTATCAGAACGAGATTAGGGCAGCGCAAGTAATTGAAGTTGATATGTTTGCATCCCTCCTGGTTGGCTCAATTTTTGTGTGTTTCTGTTGCGGTTTCCTCTTCCTCCCCTGCGCCCTAATGAACTCATCTGCCATTCGATGGGAAAACAAGTTGAGCCTCAGAGATCTTAATGCGCGGATGTTTTGATTGATTCGTAAATTTGTTTTCATTCCAGTGACCAGTTTCCGTAACCAGTTTCAACAGTGAAATTGTTACCCTCTTTTCGGGGTGGCTGCGAAAAGTATCAATTACATTATTAATTGTAGTTTGCATATGGCAAGCTATCAAATACAGCATGGAAGTCCATTTAATTCTGAGATTATTTTAAGAAGAGTGTAGAATAGATTGTACAAAAAATGAAGAGATTAGAAAGGTAAGTACGGAAGTATTTGATCTAGGATTTTAAGTATTTGAAAAATTTTAAAATTTCAAAACTTAAAGGTCTTACTTCTATGTTAGTTTTCCCTTACAACATTCATTTGCAGTTTTAATTTAAATACATTAAAATTCGGAAATCAGTTCCTATCCATCAGAGGCGTAGATAGGGGGCGGTTAAGATGATCAGTCCCTCCCCCATTGAGCTTACAATTACAGGGGACGAAATCGAAGATGAACGAAGCAAAATGTCTAAAAACGATTTGATTGAATTGAATTTAATGACTTAAGCCTAGTACTCAAAACGGCAGAAAAATCATTTCGTCACAGTGCTTTACATAAATAGAAACCCTTTCTAACAGCACATGAGCATCAAAGTAAAGTGAAGGTATTTCCAATTATTTGATATACTGGACCAAGAAACAGTTGATAAAATATGGCCGTTTTCCCTAATGTTGCCTATTCAAGCCGATATTTTATTAAAATATGGGAAAATCATTTGCCTGTTGAAACTTAATGTTTATCGTTTTAGCGGACAGTGTATAAATACTTTTAAAATCTGTCGATTTAAAAAAACAAACATGTCTACGTCGCATTTTTTTGCCATACAAACGAAGCAGTTCGCTCCTTACATCAACGCGTGGGTGTGAGTTTTTGAAAAGCTCTTCGTCACCAAAGTTCTCCGTCTGCGCCACACTTCAAACATTATTTGGACTGTAAAAAGCATAGGAGCTAAAAATAAATTTTTTAACATCTTCATTTAAAGATGAACAGGCCTGTTCCCGTTTTCGATCTCGATCAAATCATGCGGAATCGGAATTGTTTAATGTTCTCGCTTCCAAAAACCGAATGTGCTATTCGATTTTAAGTTCAAAGTCCCAATTATCTTCATTCAATCCACTTCGATCTTTGATAGTTTCTTAGAAATCACATCTTTTACCGACTCCGATTAATCGGATTCGGATATGGCTGTTCCCGTGAAAGATTTAAAAAGAAACCATGGCTGACCGCCGAGACTTTATTGCATGTTAGTTCTTGATAGTTCGCGGTTCAGCAAAGGAATTTTTTGAGCTAAGGGGGACTTATACTAGACAATTACCTTATATTCTTGGAGTAAGTCGGTTTTTTTTCATTATTTATTTGACATTTGGCAATTTAAAAAATTCTTTTAAAAATAAACCATAGATGAAACCCGTAATTTTTTGAATGAAAATTCTTAATAGTTCGCGGTCTATCCGGGATCTATCCGGAATACTAAACTAGTACCGATAACAATAAATAAAACTGAAACGAAACAAAAAATATTTTTGAAATTCATCACCCCCCATTGCAAAAAGCTATCTACGCCACTGCTATCCGTTCTTGAAACAAAAGACAAAATCCATAAAGAAGCTACGCATTAAATCGAAGCCTGAAAAAAATCGGAGTTTCAAGAAACAAATTATTAGCTAAACAGAGAAAAAACCTAAAAAACTTGGAAAAGTTTTATAAATGTGAAAAATATGTGTTTTTATTGTTGATGTTTATTACTCAATCACGCAGACTTGACCAAACGGATTTGAAAATAGACTGTATAACATTTATTTAAATGGGAAAAAAATAGCGAATTGTCAAATTATAATATAAGTATTTATGAAAGATCTTCGATTGCACAGCTCAACAATGGGCCCACGAAGAAAATACACTGCCGACGGAGTTTTCACGAATTTAGTCTTCAATTTCTCCAGCACGTCAAGTTTTTTAGGAAGCAATGGTCAAAATTATTTAAAATGCTTAAAAAGGCAGATATAAAAAAATTATTAAAAAGCCATCATTACACGCCACACATGGAAAGGCTCTGCTGGAATGAGAACGGCGAATTACCACATTATTGCCCCAAAAACGAGTAACAAATCGAAAAATTATTGAAATCCAGATTTCCCAAGTGGTTTCCTTCAACACAGTCATTTTTTGTCAACAATTTTATTACGGTGACAAAGTCGGCCGATTTCGATTATGGTTATACAATACGGGTTCCGATTCCTGTGCCTTTAAAAAAGCTTATGGCCCATATATACATTCAAATATCTTTCTATCTTTGCTTTGAAGGTAAAATTGGAAAAAAATATATAATAGACGGTTAAATGGAAGTTGTACACCAAACGATCAAAAAATCGCGAAAGCCGCACATTCTTTAAATCAGCTTATAATGGTCCAAAAACCGCGAAATTTCTTTTTCAATTCGAACGGTCTCAAAATTTAAAAAATTCTTTTTTAATGAAACAAAAGAAATCTCTAAGGATATACAATTTATTGCCCTAAACCAGTGGTGCCCAAAATGTCAATTGCCTAACTCGTGTGATAAGAAGTCAAAATTCTCTACATACGCATAGAGAGAGAGAATACGTGTGCTCTATAAATAGCACGCACACACATTAGTTTGTTTGCTTGTAGCTCATATTTGACATAATGACGTTTCGCACAATGGCAAAGCTTGGGTGTGGGCACACTGCCCTAAACTCAACTTAAGTAACGGTGTTTTCAAAAAACTGAAACTTTAATGGTTTAAAAGATATTCATTTTTGAAATTATTATTTTGAAATTGAAAAATATACCCTTTTAAAGGGCTTTGCTTCGCGCATCGCTTCGCGGTTTTTGATATACACCTCTTATGGATGCGTCTTGGCAATTATCCAAACTTTATAATAATCGTAGGTCGAATGAAAATTTATCAAATTTCCCGATTTTTGGATCCATTGGATCAACACCTTCTATTTACGGACTCCTTCATTGTCATCTAATCATCAAGCGCTCTACTAAATGTTTTTCAAAAAATTTTATAATTTCGGGGCTTTTTTCCATTACTTACATAGCGTATTTTTTACTGCTTATCAACTATCTGATTGCCATATTTTGTCCCAATCCTTTCAGCCATTTGTGCTTTAATAAATACTCCTATAATTTCTTTCCTTTCGACTATTTAAATAAAAGTTAGATAGCCTATGTTCAAGTCCAGGTAATTAACTATCTGACTGTCAAATTTCATCCATATCCGTTAAGTCATTTGTGCGTGATTAAGTAACAAACATACACAGAGGGAAAAAACCTGCTCAGAAAATAAGTTGCCTTCAACTCAAAATAAGAACAAGATGTTCCCAAAGTTCTTGAGAACAAATGTTCCAAATGTTCTTGGAATGAGTATCAGTCGGATAATAGTTGCTTTAAACGATAACAAAACCGGTTTTTAACAGAGAGATATACAAGAGAGAGAGCAAGTGAGAGCGAGTTGGCTCTCTTTTTATCTCTCTCTCTTGTCAGCTTAACAAAGCATATGGAGCCCTCTAGACGTGCATCTGTATGATATAGTCATCCGTTCAACGGCTGAATTTTTGGAAAGCGTCATAAATCTAAAGCACACGTTGCCAAGTTTCAATTAAAAGCTTTGTACCTGACGTCATAAAGCCCAGTCAAGCCCGTTTAACTCAAAATTTTTCTGTTTTTCTAAAAAACAACTTAAATGAAAAACGAGCCCTTAAGGAATGTGGTCGTTGAAGCGATGTTTATGATTCCTATGAAATGTATGGGTGGAGGGAGAAGCATCAACGCGCATATCCAGGAGTCCTACCTCCCTTCACTTCCACCCAAATGTGAGGAATCCGCCCATGCAATCAAACTTTTTTCGAGATTTTAAAATGTTCTTGAAAACGGAACAACATTAACTCAAAACATGTTCTCAAAAATGGAACAATATCAACTCAATTTGAGTTTTTGCGTTCTCAATAAATTGTTCTTAAAGTGAGAACATTGTACTACAAATGAGAAAACCCGTTCATGCATTCTTTTTGTTAACGATTGCGCTAGTTTTGAGTCGGTTTTTTCCCTCTGTGTACAAGCATACAATCATTAAAATTTAAAAACTTAAAAAACATACAAACTTTTACATTTATAATAATAGTAAGATTACAATTTTTAAAAGCTGTGACCAACGTCTTACTATCATATTATATCTCCTCTGAAAGTATTCTTGGCCGCCGACTGTAAAAGCTGATAAGCGAGTTCCAGCGATTCGCTCTTCAATAACCTGATCATATCAAACGCTAACAATATAGATTTGTTGGTGTCGCCCCTTGACTACTTTGTATGGCCTAAGAGGATTATCAATGTGCTAATGGCTTACGTTGAAGTACTTTGAGCGTCAGGGGTTCCCCACGAAAATATTCTGATTTATATTTTTATTTTTTATATTTTATTAAATTAACTAAAAAATTTTTCTAAATTTCAATTATGGTATAAATTATAAATTAACTTACGTGCTGATAGTTCTCCAAGTGTCTAGCCCCATTTAGCAATAAACTAGTCTAAGGTCGATGTACTTACATATCTAGGCTGATTAAGACATTATGATTTCGCAGAACCTTATCAATGTTGCTCCAAGTGTACACAAGACATGTTACTTACAGCTATCAGTGCAGTTTATTATCTATTTAATTTTAATTTTCCTGCTTATCGCGCAACTTGATCGCGAATGGAAGAACTGTTGCCGCAATTGTCAGGCAATTGTCAACTAATTTGGCCCTAAATTAGCTGCGGAAGCAGTTGGTCCCTAACAAAACCCATTAGATTGTCCCTAGCGATAGACTGGAACAATGAGCACGAGATAACACACACATTTTCTGGTCTTGCGGTTGTCCAGGGTGGATTTTGGGTCAATTACTTGAAGCAGATGCAATACTTTTGGGCTGTCGCATCCTTTATGCACTGCGAGTAGTCCTTATATAGGTCCAGTCGACTGATATCGCTTACATTGACAGAGATTGTTTGGTTAGAGCCATGCCAATTGGCCGATGCCTCCAGCAGAGCCTGATGTGGTGCAGCCTGGAATTGAACTCGATAGGTTTTCATATCCCTTTTGCGATATACCGACACAATTTGCTCCAGTTTTAGGCGCTGGCAAAGTTTTGTTAGATAACGTTCCACTAGAAAATCGTTAATTTTGTCCACCAGTTGCTCGGCTATCTTTTGGGCTGTGTCATCCTGTACAGAAATCTCGTTGTAATCCTCACAAGCACACCAATGCTCGTCGATGCCTGCCTGTTGACAGTTTCGGTTCACGGATACTTCTTCAAAAACACTGTGACAGCTGGCACAGCCCTCAGGACGTGGCAGCTGCTCTAAGGAAGTGTCCAACTGCAAAATATGCTGTAGTGTGGCGTGTATATCATAGGGCGATGTCAGGCGATTTCTGTTCGCTTCCAGATTTTGTGCAAATCGTGAATACTTTTCCCTAAACCATTTGGGCAGACGTATATAAATCATCGGCAAGCGCTCCTCCAGATAACCGCTCGCCAGCTTACGCAGAGGCCCAAAACGCATACCATGATCGCTGAAGAACATAATGATGGTATTATCCATTATGCCATTTCTATCCAATGTACGCATATACTCCACCATTTTGGCATCCATGGCGGAGGGCATTGAAAAGTCATTGTGACTGAAGGTATTCGTCCAGAACATGCCAAATGAAGGCTCATTCCGGTAGACTTTTGTAAATTGCACCGCAGAGTCGTAGATATACTCGGCCGAGTGTCGCCTACCCAGACAATAGGGCATGCCACCAGCAGCATTCACCTTCTTCACTTCCTTTTCCAGGGCCAGAATCAAGGGTCGTGGATAGAGGTCTGTGGGTGGAAGGCGAAAACCTCTTTTATTGTAATTGAAGGTGGCAAAAGACGTCCAGTCCTCGGCGTAAGCAGTTTTATAGCCCTGCTTTTTATAGTCCTTCCACAACATGGGACAGGCATCCATGCCGCCCACTGCCTTGGGTCGACAGACCGAAAAGGCGCGTGTACTATTGAAGCCCGTCAAGACAGCCATCAAATTGGGAAAGGTATTGTCACCCATCTATAAGGAGACAATTAATGGCCTATCAAAATGGTGGAACAATTCGTAATACCTTATTGTAGCCCTGCAATTCGTACCAAGGCTGGCTGCGTAGATATTGGAACATCTGCGGCATGGTGCGTTGGAAATTCATACGGGACAGGGAATCAATGCCCCAAAGTAAGAACACTTGGTCTTTGCTGGGCGGAGTTATCAACAGCTGCCTTGGACTCATTCACCTGGGGGTGCACAAAACTGAAGGCATCCGTTTGCAAAACTTTTGTTTCATTTAGGCGACGGCACTCGGTGATTATGGCCTGCACTTCTGAAGGAACTACGAAATCCTGATGGAAATTAGTGCAAGGCAGTAATCTGAGAAAAAATAAAAACAAAAGTGTATCCTTTAAAAATTGGCTGAAATATTTGTAATAAATAACAACAATTATACCCAATCGATTACACTAAAAATTAAAGCTATCGAGCGGAAATTTTACACAGAGTCTTTCCCCAAGATCGCCTCAATCGGACTACTGTACTAAAACAAGTGAGAAAATCTGTGAAGCCCGACTATATCATACTACCTAGAAAAGGAGCTGAATGCAGCGCTTCTGCTGCGCTCAACTCTTAGGCTCCCTCGTATACAGAAAGCGGAGCGGAGCACAGCCTATCCGCTTTTGAAATCAAACACACTGAGTACATAGAGAGCGCGCACACCAACAGCTTAGCAACGCGTAACGGAGAGTGGCTTATCCGCTGTTAACAAGAATGCTTGTTAATTTCCCTGCCAAATTGTGGAACAATCAAAATAAAAATTATACACAGAAGAAACTAATGATAACATTTTTTCAGAAACATCAATTTTTCATACAATTTGGCAATAGAAAATAAAAGCTTTCTGGTCGATAACAATGTCATCTACTTAAATAAATACAAAAAATATATATCGAAAAATAGAATGCGGCGCTTGTAAAATAAACAAGTTAGAAAGTCGGTCAAGCCCGACTATAACATACTCTGTACCTGGAGTAGAAGCTGAATGCAATGCTGGTGCTACGCTCATCTCAAAATCTCTCTCTCTTTTTCTCTCTCTCTCACTCTTGTGTGGTGTTAGTTGTGAATAGGTGGGAGGGGGTGGGGCGAGGGCGATGTACTCTTTTGCTCATAACTTGAGAACCGCTAATCCGATCTTTATCATTTCTTCGGCAAATCGATACATTTTGCTAATTACCTACTCTAGAAGGTACGAAACGTCTATCTTCAAAACTGTAGGAGATATAACGTTTTTTTAAAATTGCGGGGGCGGGAGGGGGCGTGGCAAAAATTGAAAATAAACTTGATCTGCCTACAGCTATAAGAAACATTTGTCCCATACATGACAAACCTCTATCTCTTACCGTCTAGAAGTATGTCAAAAGTATGTCCCAAATATGTCCCAAGTATGTCCCAAGTATGTCCCAAATATGTCCCAAGTATGTCCGAAATATGTCCCAAGTATGTCCCAAGAATGTCCCAAGTATGTCCCAAGTATGTCCCTAGTAACTTGATCATGACAAACCTCTATCTCTAGACGGACATACACTTCTTATAATTGCACACAGATCAAGTATATTTTATATATTTGCCACATCCCCTCCCGCCCCCACAATTTGGAAAAAACATTATATCTTTCACAGTTTTGTAGATAGATGGTTCGTACCGAAGAAATGAAAAAGATCGGATGAGCTGTTCTCAAGTAATGAGCAAAAGAACAAAACCCCACCCCCTCAATCGCACCACATTTCATTCAACAAAGAGAGAGAGAGAATCTAAGAGATGAGCTCAGCAGCAGCGCTGCATTCTGCTCCTACTCCAGTTAAAGAGTATGTTATAGGAGGGGGCGTGGCGAAAAATAATAAGAAGAACATTTCCCATATTAAGTCACTATCGCTTACCATCTCTGAGATCTATTTGCTCAGACGGACATGGCTATATCTCAGCTTTTGACGCTGTTGATTCCTTCCACCTGTTACATACTTTTGTACTGAGTACAAAACTGACCTCGGGCTAGCTAGTTGGTAATCTGCTGATTTGATAATCAAAAAGATTGTTAAAAAAGTATCAATATCGGACCTTTTTTGATTGGATCCGACAAGAACAAGATAGAACCAATCCCTTCTGAGCTAGAGCCTGGATCGCGATCATTTTTCGTATTTTTCGGATCCTTTTCGTATCTGGTTTAAGAAAGTCCGGGCTTGGCCGACTTCAGACATCGTTTGGGATTTATCTTAGTCCCGGTATCTCGGATTCTTTTTTCCTTCAACTTTGTTGCCTGAAAATTGTATCAAACACGTTTACCACCAGACAAACACTTTTTTGTTGATTGATAACGGTAGATGATTGGTGTGTGCTGGTGAATGGGCTTAATTTTGCTATACCCTCTGCATGGGTATAAATATAATAATAAACAACTAATTAAGTTATATATCTGTTTGCGCAAAAATAGTAATAAATAAGTTGGGATAAAAAATTGCGATAAATCATAAGTGTAAATGTACTTGTCGCGTTTGGAGTGAAATAAAAAAACTTTTCTACAAGTAAAAAAAGCCAAATTTAATATTTCTTCCAAATTTTGTATGAAGAGGTTCACTTCAACTTACTTGTACAGTTTATCTGCTTTTGTATTTACGCCGCTACGCAAGATTTGCTTATAGCAACAGCTCGAATTGTTTTCGTGTTTGTGCAATTTGTACTTCCGTTCCGAATCGTCATAGGTCACAGTTAACATATCCGAGCTGGTATCACACTTTGAGTAATGTTTCTTGTGATATATTTTTAGCACATTTTTGGCAAATGGATCCGTAAAGGGAATGCGACACTGGGAACTA
Organism: Lordiphosa clarofinis; assembly: GCA_018904275.1. NCBI lineage: Eukaryota > Metazoa > Arthropoda > Insecta > Diptera > Drosophilidae > Lordiphosa > Lordiphosa clarofinis. The sequence goes on along the minus strand of JAEIGQ010000235.1, from coordinate 90,408 downwards.
TCCACAAAATAATTACTTAACAACTTCGACTTGGATGTAGTTGGTTCAGTACTTGACGAAATTATCACAGATCCATTAGAAAGAGTTACTGCTTCGGTACTTGAGAAATGGGTTACAGAACTCGTTGTTTTAGGTTCTTCAGACAAAGATGTTGGTTCATTAGTTTGAGTAGTTCTGGTACTTGTAGTTGTATTTGGCCGATCACTTTGAGTGCTTTGTTCATTAAACAAATTAATCGTTTCTCTAACTGCTGTGATGGTACCTTTCGGATCATTTGGAGGGCTTAAATCTTCAACCAAAATTGTAGCTCCTGTAGCTATTTCCTGTAGATCATCTCCAGTACTTTGTTTCACATAATCCAATTGATTTGTTTTTGGAGTCCAGTTGTAGAAAACAATAGTTACAAGCATTAAAAAGATTGCAGCAACTCTTAGTATCCATTGCATACAGTGTTTCTCTATGGGCGCAGTCTCGGCATTTGGAATTAAGTGATATTTAATTCTTGGCATTTTAAATGATAACAAATTAAAAAACTAACAGCGTTGTGGCCGCTTTGGGTGCTTTCCAAAATTGAACTAATTCATATTTATCAACAGCACTCAACGCTCATGGAAGTCGACGCCGAGTTATCGCTTGAGCGTGGTATGTTATGTCGTCCGAATGTCTTCAACTAACATAAACAATTGCACTATCCATTAACGATAACTTCTTTCAAGGCTAGGGAGTCGATGGGAGTAACTTTAGTTTCTATTTGCAAAAAAAAAGAAATTATTCAAGACCAGATTTTAGGGAGCTTGAACACTACAAAAATTTGTGAAGAATTTTTGGAAACGCTGACAAGATTCTTGAATTTTTAAATTCGAAACTCTACTAAATGCAGCTACTGCCTACTCAAATCAAGTATGACCTTAGTAGTTTGAGATACTTGATCTTTAAAACTAGACGGATATCTTAATTACCTAGACAAAAAAGTTTAGAAGGGTTTTTAAGAGTATTACCAGTATTAAATCCAATCGGACAATGTTGCAACCAACTACAGTATGTGTCGTTTCGCTCAAGTGTAAACAACATAGTTTTAGTGCACTCCAAATATGTCAGCTATTTGCGTGAAAGTTTACTTTTCTGCTTTCCTTTAAAGTAAAATGCAGCTGGAGGCCATCAAATGCTGCAAGAAACTTAGGGGGAACATGATTCTAGTGCAGAATTCTTACGCCAAACCAAATATTTGGCGAGTGCCCCTTCCAACTGCATCTGGTCTTCGTCGATAACGTTTACCATTGAGGATCAGCACTTCTTCAAATCCGAATACTCCAAAACTGGATCCATTCGTAGATCGCATCAAAAGACGCAACGGTCTTTCGAGATGGTGTCCTAAAAGTATGGCAAAAAGTAGTGCCTGGCAATGGATAATACTTAGAAAAATTAATTTGTAACTTTTTCACAATATAGCGTCAAACTTGAAAAAATAATCATATTCAACTTTTTTTGTACAAATATTAACTAGAGCCCGGAATTATGCTAAAAATAATAAGAGTATATTTTCCAAAAATATTCTAAAAAGCGTCTAAAAAGCTTCTTCTTCTTCTAGTTCCGATCCCGTGTGGAACATAGGGCATTAACCACTCCTCTCTTTCAACGAACTCTGTTGTTGGTCGTAGCTTTAAGTTCTCTCCAGGTCTTCCCGATGCTTTCCGATGCAATTTTTCTATTCCGAAAGTGAAGATGCCTTCGTGTAGGTGTAAGGTGTTTGGATACGAGTCTTAGATACCTAGTTTCGAGTCCCAGTCAAGGACAGACAATTTTTTTATTTAAAAACATTGTTTTTAATTCATTTTTGTTATGTGGTTAAAAGAAAAAAAGAGTAAGCGATAAATTCAATTCAAGTAATGGCAAAAAGACACTTTTTGAATTCTGTATAAATAAGTGTTACATTATTTAAAACAAAAATTAGGTCGCTGTCAAGCAAAGAACTGCAAAAATCACTTATTTCTTGATTGCCTTATAAAGAATAAATCTTACTCACATAAAAACAATCATACTCAGATCGACCGCAAACACATCGATCGATTAAGCCAGAATTTTTTTTATGTTCATATTAATTCATCGAAAAAATCCCTGTCATACCGCAAACGCATTGTGTGTCTTTGATCGAACAAAGCTCAGCGTCGACTGGCTAGCGCAATGTTCTCTCTCTCTTTCTCTCTCTTTTCATATCGTCGTTGAGCCAAAGACGAACATGATTATACTTAGAGTCCCAACAATACAATTGAATTAAACTCAACGAGGAAGATGTTGAGTATGCAAGTTTGATGCATTTAGCGCAAAGCCATTTTATTAGAATGTTGATTAATGTATGAGCGACTTGCAATCAAACGAAGCCGTTCTCACTGTTACGTTACTGGCAAGTCATTGTTAAGTCACTGTTAGGTCATTGTTAAGTCACTATTGAGTCACGGTTAAGTCACTGTTAAGTCACTGTCAAGTCACTGTTAGGTCACTGTTAAGTCAATGTTAATTCACTGATAATGCAACCACTCTTTCTACCCCCACTTTTCTCCCACTTCACCAGAACAGGTTTTCTTCCTCCATTTACCACCAATTTCACCCCACTTCCCCTTCACACAACCCACCTGCTACTACGGTAATGGTAAAAGCGGCTGATCTTGCAAATACAAAATTTAAAAACAATCTTTCGCAAAGACAAAATTTTTCAAGTTTCAGTCCCCAAGTCGGACCCACCTGCTACTACGGTAATGGTAAAAGCGGGTGACAAAAATTTTAAGATAAGGCGCACCAAAAGAATCTTCGCAAAGACAAAATTTTTCTAGTTTCTTTCCCCCAGTGGGACGACCGCAAAACAGCTTCACTCTAAAAATGTTCTTTCTTGACACTCAATATATGATGATTTACGAAAAAATATGGTTCAACATACTGTGTTTCCAGGAACTTGGAAATTATTTCTCCCACGTAAGATATTTATATCGGCCATTGTTAATTTAAGCCAAAAACTAGCAAAATGCTAAAAGAAGGGTAGCTCTCCAGAAATTGTGTTAAAAAGATAGTGTTTAAATGAAGGTAATGTAAAAATGCATCAGTTTAAGGGGTTACATGGTTTTGTTTAACATTTTGTTTTTTTTTAAATAGCTGTAATTGAAAAAAAAATCCTTCGTTCAAGCACGAGTAAATGGTATCTCGAACAGCTGTGTAAAACTTCAAGATCGGTTGAGTAGTTTTCGAGAACATTTGACAACCGACTCTTTCGAGGGGTCACCGGAAATGACGTCACAATGAAGGAGCTTTGTTTTTTTTTTTTAATTTCAGAAATTATTCTTTAAATATTTTGTACATAAAAAAAAATATTGAAAATAGGCCTTTTTTACACGACGAAACCTATGTAACCCTTTAAGTAAACTTGGCAAAAACTTGTTTAATTTTTTTCATCTTAAAAAAAATTTGAAAGAATTGCAAAAAATTAATATGATTTAAAAAATACTACTACGTATGGGAATCGATCCTGGGAATCTTATAAAAATCTTAGCAGAGAAAAAAAAACTCATTTTTTTCTAAATCTGCTTTAGCATTTATAGATATATATAAATATATTATCCCGGCTCATTACATGTTTTTATACCATATTTTTAGGTGACAGTTATTCGAAGAGTAAAAGGGTATAGTAAGTTAGTGCAAATCAACAACTCTCACATTTTTAAAAGCTCGATCTCAAATTTTTAACTCACATATATGAAATTTTCTTAAGAATCGGTTAATAAATAGCGGAGATATTCTTAAGGAACACAACTTTTGACATTTATTTGTGGTCAAAATGGGCGGTCTGCTAACATAATGTTAATATGCCAACATTAATGTTATAGCTGTGTTATTCACAAATGGGAAAGATGGTAAACATTTCTCCTCCTGAATAATGGGTATAGTCAAGTCGGGCAGGGCCGATTTTACTTTACGCTATCGTTGCGTTTGTGTACATTTAAAAGCAATGTGAACTATTTATAAATAAATAACGAGAAAGGCAAAGCAACATTCGTTTGTGCCGAAGTTTGAATACACTTAATATAAATCGCTTCAACGTTTAACATTTATGGACCGATGAATCCTATGGCAGCTATAATATATAGAATTCCTATTTTGATCACAGTTTGCCAATCTGTCTGAAAACATATAATATTAATAATAACCGAATTTGGAGACGCTTAAATTGAAAAAAAAGAGTGTGTGTCATGAGACGCACGGTACGAGCGAAGCTCTTTACGATGAATCCGATTTAAGTAATGGAAAAAGACACATTAGTTAACTGTTAAGTCACTGTTAAGTCACTGTTAAGTCCACCAGATCTTCTCCATATTCTTACCAGATCTCCACCATATCCCCACCAGATCACTATCTGATCCCGAGCAGATCTCCACCAGATCCCCACTAGATCCCAACCAGATCACCACCTGATCCCCACTAGATCCCTACCAGATCCCTACTAGATCCATACCAGATCCCCAACAGATCCCCACCTGATCCCCACCAGATCCCACCAGATCTCCACCAGAGCCCCGCCAGATCCCCCTAGATCCCTATCAGATCCCCACCAGATCTCCAACTGATACCCACCTGGTTCCCATCAGATTCCCACCAGATCCCTACCCAATCCCCACCAGATCCCTACCTGATCCACACCAGATCCAAACCAGATTTCACTAGGTCCCTACCAGATAAACACCAGTTCCCCACCACATCACCACCAGAACCCCACCAGATCAGCACCAAATCCCCGCCAGATCCCCGCCAGATCCTCACCAAATCTTCACCTGATCCCCACCAGGTCCCTGCCAAATACCCATCACCTCGGAGGTGACACCTCCCTCTACTTACACCTCACACTATCCCACTCCACACACAATCCACCTGCTACTACGCGGTAATGGTAAAAGCAGCTGATTTTGCAAATACAAAACACAAAATCAAAGACATACCCCAAAAGAATCTGTCGCAAAGACAAAATTTTTCAAGATTCACTCCCCAGTCTGACGTCCGTAAAAGAGCTTCGCTCTAAAAAAACTTTTTCTCACTATGAACCATTTTCAGACCGATCCACAGTAGACGAAACAACCAATTTAGCGGAACAAAATTAATTAAGGAACTTTTAGCACGCTCCAGGTTAATTAGTTATGATTTTTGTTCAGAACTCCATATTTATTTTCATGAACGAAAAAAATAACTTCCTAACTAAATGATAATCTGTTCTAAAAACTAGTTTTGGCAAATCGTTCGAGACCAGAACATCAAAAATAAAATCGTACGATTTCGTTCTCATGTGAAATCGAAAAAATATATGAAAACCTGAACAGGCCTGATAGAGATTTTGTTTTATAATATATTCATATCAACAGATTTTTGACTGAAATGAATGGTCAAATGGAATGGCAAAACGAATGGAAAAATGGAGAGAATTTTTTTAATTTCTAGAAAAAAAGTATAATTTCTTCTTTGGAATTAGGCTATAAAGCAACGCGATATGATAAGATTAATAAACATTGTCGTAAAAAAAACAATACCAGTTAACTATACAGTTATAGAATAAAAGATGTTAAGCTTAAGAGATTTTAGTGCCAGCAAATGCATGTAGTAAATTTGCAGATAACGCAAAAGTTCCTAATCAAGGTGCGACACGTGCACTCACAGAACACAAACGCATATCGCTCACTTACTTCGAGACTGACATAACACAAAATAGTCCATTTTGAGAAAATCGCATTAAAAGTTATCCATGGATTTAAACCAGAAAAAATTGTTATTTTAGTGTAGAGTTAATCTGGTAAAATATTATAAATTTAAAATGCTCATTAGTACAATTTGAAAATATAATGCTTTAGCTGAAAGCCGAAGTATACTTGCTCAATATCGACTGCAGGACAACTGAGATATGGACATTTCCACAGAAATAAAAATCACTTAACATAAAAATCAAAATTTAAATTAAATACTATAATTTATTCACAGTTTTTCTTATTCCTTACTATAAAAAAATTGGCCTGAAGTTGGAAGATATGTTCTGTCTTAGGGTTTACTTTCAAAATCAATGAAAACTCATGTCCAAATTACAACCTGCTATCACTTACCGTATCGGGCTGTGCTTAGATTACATCAGGGTATTCCTAGCTGATGGATCTCCATAGAACCGGTAAATACTTACGAAACAGTGTTTCAAGACTGCAAATGAGCTGACTGCACAACTTTAAATTTGCTTATACTGAACCGCGATTAAATAACATGGATGACCGATTATAAAAAAAAGTAGAAAAGTGCATTAAGAATGTTTCAAACCACTTTACCGAGTCTGATGAGTCTTTGAATCAGCAGCATCCCACTGCAGATTAGCGAAATTTGTACAGTTTAATCACCAGTGAAAGTTGCATCAACAAGAATGCAGAGCGAACTGTTATTCTTTGGGGATTTTTATTATATCTGCATTCAACGTTAATTTCAAATCGCAAGCAACAAACTCAGCATTGACCAAACTTTAGTCTCTCAGAATGTAAAGAACTTAGTCGGTTTAAGATGATTTTATACTCTATCTGACAATTTTATGATGTGAGATATGGCTTAAAACGTGAGAACACCTTCCAAAAAAAATTACATTTAAAAAACGGACACCCCTAGAAGAACAGACCCACTTTGGTCTTCTTTGGGGCACGTGCATCACGTTTGGAAGTCTACTGTTTTACTTACTTCTTGACCGCTGGAGTGTGGTGATGGATTCATGTTTCATCCGCTGTTACAAAACGAATTGTTCGGATTGCGCTTGAGTAAACACATCTTTGAGGGAGTAACTTGGTTGCATGCAATTTCATTCTTCGATCGTTTAACATCATTCCATGAGTTTTATAAATATTTTCCGCATTGACCTCATTCGGCATAACTTGTCTATTACCTCAATTGAACTTGATGTTGGAGAGTGAAATGAGACATTTTACACAAAATTGTTTCAAAATTGAACATTTTTAAGGCTATAAATTTGGAATTCGTTTTTCTTTTTGCATTTAGGACTTAAATTTGGAAATTGTTTTTCTTTTTGCATTTAGGACTTACTGTCTTAAGTAACTATCCTTTAATATTGCAGACACTCTTTTAGTTAGGAAGCGACGTAGATCATTGCCTGCTTAAGAAATTTCAATCCCGTTCGTAATATTGTTGAAAAATTGTTCTCTTTTAAGCTATACTCCAGTTGGTTGTAGGTGACTTTCAGGGGCTTGTGATTCAAAGCCGAGCCGATATCTGCTGTCTGTATAGAATTTTGTCTGTCATATTGTTGTATGAGCTTTTGCATCTAAAAACTCAATCATTTTTGGGGTTTTCATTTATTTGTTTTATTTCAATAATTTAAGTCATTTAAAAATGTACATGTACAATATACGTATACATAATCATTTGTATGTATTTCAGTATAATAGGTATACACAAAACTGCATAAATATTAAAATGTTCAAGAAACGCATTACAAAATGCCATGCCAAAGCGTTCGCAGCAAAAATCGCGTACGCGTCCAAAGGAAACCCTTAATGTTCAGTAGAAGTTTCGAGCAATAGCGTACATTTTCTATTGTTATTTCATACATTGACGTTTTACACACTTATTGTTCTGTCTGACATTTTAGCTAAGTTGTTTGTTTATATTAATAAATGTTTTTTCATTTGAATGCTACGGTTGGTGAGTTGTTTTTGTTTTTCTTTTCTCTCGTGTTTATTGGTAGGTTGGTTGCCCTTTCTGATTGATACAAAAATTCAATGCCTAATACATCAGATGCCTCACACACTATTCCCGCTATAGTGCGCGAGCGATTGCTCATAACAATTTCTAATACATATGATAATAATTTCATCCGTCTATTCTCATACATCAATGTATATCTGTTTAACGACTGCGACTAATTTACGAGTTAAAGATTTCCACATAGTTCGCCGGATATAGACCCACACGACCATTCATGCGTCCCTTGCACCAGCCTTGTTCGTCCTCATCTTCAAGCTTCTCAAAGACTTCACCTGCGAAAGAAGGGGAGGGGGAGAGATAGCAACAATTGTATATAATAGTATCCAATTTCACGCACCTTGTTTAAATGTGAGCTCGTCGCTTTCAGCGCCCTCGTAGTCGTATAATGCTTTAACGGGCACGCCCGGCTCACCATTGTCGACCAGCACGTTGTCGGCCTCATCCCATTCCTCCTCCTCTTCGAAGGGGTTTGCATCGACTTTGCCGTTGCCATTGCTACAAATTTAAATCAATTAGTTCAGTGTAAATGAGCGAATTCAGAGCGAGGCACAGTGGTTCGATGTGTTGAAATTCGTTGCAAAAAATTGCTACTATGTATAAAGTTTAAGATATTGGTTTGATTTGAAAAAATTGACTTTTCTGTCGATTTGCTCCCATTTTTTCAATGCAGATCTAGGTGGGGATGCGATGATCATGATCATGAATCAATTCCTCTGTCGAAAAGTTGACGTGGAAGTGGAATTGAGAACACGCCTTCATATTACTTACTACTATATCGTCTTTATAGCTATTTCACGAACTACCACAATAAAATCATCAGCAGTCTTTGCCTATTCTTAGTGAGTTAGCAAACGCTACTCCATGCCAGTATTACTAAAAATCTTGTGTCCCATGTCAGTTAGCTAACTCCTCCTAAACGGCTTGACCGATTTCAAAAACATTTTTTGGGTTCTTAACTAGATTTCATAACTTTTATATGGGTTTTAGCGACCTGTCTTTTTGTCAAAGTTTTGCATTTGGCTGGCTCGAGGTCAGTGGAGAGTTACAATTCAATGTAATCAACACAGATCAACAGAGATTAATTACAACATTTTGGAATAGCAATTGCGGATCGTTGGGCAGATTGTCCAGCCACCTTGCAGAGCTTATTAGCACAGCAAAATTCGAAAGCAAAAAAGCAGCACGTTCAAAAAACATAGCAGAATTCTAGGCAGAATTCTCGACTTTGACACATGGGAGTCCCCAAAGCGTTGTTCGACGAACCTAAGTAGTTACATAAAGGAAAATTTTCTGCTTGTTTGAATGTGAACATGCAATACAAGTCCGCTGACGATGAGATGTGGTTATCTCTGAAACAGCGATCGTTGTAAGGACATATGTACCAATGACCAATGGCATTACATTGAATTGTATCTCTCCACTGACCTCGAGCCAGCCAAATGCAAAACTTTGATTTCGTAATGCTAGGAAATTTGGTTGTCCTTCTGCTAAACATTCTTGCAAACTCCTTTTTTTAACCATCTGAGTATGTATTAGAGTAAACAATGCCAGCAACACGTAGTTGTGGCTATTTGGACCAACACACTTGCGATATCTTAGGGCATGGATGTAGATGGTAAGTGGGTGGGAGCAGCAATGTCGTATCGGGATAAAGACACGAAATTTTAATATCTATAGCAGGGTTCCCCAAGCAGAGAAGAGAGAAAATGTGTGAACGTATTTGCGAAATTTGGGGTACGGACGTGACTAGTAGGCTGTTGTTGAATATGCAGCAAACTGAGTTAATGGGCGTGTTCAGCAGAATAATTGATTTTTAAGCAAGAAGCATAAAAAAATTATGCATTATATAGTTTCTGCTGAACGAATTGTTACATTTTTTATTAAGGCCACGGGGCGGTGAATTCTCAAATCGTGGTGTGGACACATTTGCGATCCGTGTTAACATGAATTCTGCATATACAAAGTCACAATTTTATTTATTGTTATAATTTACAGCCGATAAAAGACTAGTCTTTGCAATCAATGCACAAAATGCGGATGCTTTTATCGATAGCATGCTATCGATACACAATTACTATTGGTGGGCGATACTCAAAGCAGAGCTCGGGCGGTCGCGCCCTGCTCTCTGATGCCACGCGTCTTTGAGCTGGAAAGGCAGCCGGGCTTTTGGGTTTGCTGCGCGCGTAATTTTCGCTCCGTCACACGGTAGCATTGACAGCGGTATATGGTTGTGTGTGCGGTTTGACCAAAGGGTCGTATTGTGCCCGATCACTGCTTCAAAGTAACGTACTATTTCTTCGATACATGCTTCTCTATCATGATACTTGAAATTGGCTATAATGATACCGCATCACTCGAGTTCAGCAGAAGGATCATTGCGAATATATACTTGATCAGGGAGCAAGTTGTTCTGCTGAACAAGTTCATTGTTTTAAAGATAATTTTGCTTATTTTGGTTTATTTGTAAAATTTACTCTTGCATCTAATTCTGTATTATCTAGATAAAATTTAATTCGCAAAGGATATTCTAAATGGCTGTCACTTAGTCTATTTCTTATAGATTGCTTTATTAATTTCATGGTGGAAAATGTAGATTCACAAATATAGGTTGCAGCTTTAGCTTAAGTGATTTTCGAAGTGTAGCACGGCAAAAAATTGCCGTCGATGTGCTCGCCTTGACGATTCACACAACCATAGGTTCGGCTCGCGTTTGAATAAAATAACGACTAACTTCGGCTCGTGTGAACTGTGGATGGCCGCCTCTGTTCTATAAATATAACGTTCGGTGGCATGCTCGCTTACGATGCGCCTGTTCGGCTTTTGTCATTTTAACAATAAATTTGCTAAATTTTTTGGAAAAAAGTGACTATTACATGTAATTTCGCTATCTAAAATCTTTCTGATGGTACAGATATACATGAATGCATAAGAAACCATTCGAAACTATGTCAATTCAATTAACTGTAAGTTTTTGCTGTAAATGATGGAAAAAAACTGTCCCGTGCAAAAATGCTTAAGATTATATTTTGAAAAAACTGTAAATTTTTTTCGGGTGAAATTAAAACCATTTTAAAAAGACATTAACGCACTACATTCTAAAATTTATCGCATTAAAATATTGCCTCAGGATTCGCTGAAATCGGCCCTTGAATGGTTTCCCGCGAAAACCACTTCTATTTCTGTCCCGTGCAAATGTCATGGGTTTTGGCGATTATATCGAAACCAAAAATTTCTCAAAAATCGATCTTTGCATTAATTGTAGGGCTATTGAAGAGCTATAAGTTAAGCCTATTGTGAAAAGAAAAATCCGTTTCATTTTGGCTTTCTTGAAAGTCTAAATGCGTCCCCTTCGACGTCATGTAAATGCCCATATATAAAATGAGAATTGCTCATTTTGCGGAAGTGCCAGAAAAATTGGTCGCCCCGATATGGAACATGGAAATGGAGTATGGGAAAAAAACGCCGTTAAAAAAACCTTATGGCCCCCTAGCCCACAAATGACTCGCTGGACAACTCAGATAAGCTGTGCCAGCTGTTCCATAATTTTGTTAAAATTGTGATATTTTCTGTATAAAGTTTGACTAATCTCTTCAATAATTAATTTTTTCCACGAGCTTTCGAAAACCTTGACACTGTGCGACATGCCTCGACACCATCTACACCATGTGTAACCAACCAGTCTGAGTGTAATCCAACACAACACAAACTGTTTCAACTTACGTTACGCTCGAATTGCGATTCGATGATGCCGCTGCTGTGGCTGCCGCCGCTGCTGCTGCTGTTGTCGCCGTACCGGCAGACGCCGCTGCTGACGTTTTGGCTTCAACTGTTGTGGAAGATTGTGTTATTGCCTGTTCACTCTTAACGCTCGCTTTGCTATGAGCGCTGGCGTTGGTGTTCTTCTTTAGGCTATTCGTAGAGGGATATTCCTGCAGAAGGGGATACTCTTTAATTACAGCAATGTCAACGTGATATCCTTTTCTATGGACTTACATGCACATCCTCGGCCACAGGACGCTGATTGATGAGCGTTATGGGGGCGGCCGGTAGTGCTTCTTTTGATTTGTTACCCTTGGCTATGTCACGGAATTCCTCCGTGTATTCCTATTGAAAGACATTGTAAGAATATTAGCTCAAACTTAATGCCATAAAGGTAAACAGAACTCACCACAAATGCTGGCCAGTTCATGGCCATGTTAATACCATGATTATTTGACCACCATTTTAAGTCCTTTTGTTGGTCCGCATTGTTGATTGTATGATAGAATTCTTCATAGATTTGGGGCAGGCTAAAAGATAAGATACAAATGGGGTAAATAAAAGTTTTGAATGGCAGCAGCTGATGCTAATTGTGGATTGTGTTTTACCTATTATAAACTATTACATGAGCACCAGTGTGGTTTTCACAGAGAAATGAATCCTATATTTGTGGTCAATGTGGTTAATGCATTATATACTCTAATCATGGTGTGAAATTTTTGTCGGCTTTTTATCAATGACTGAAAAAAGGTGGAATAAAATATTTCGGAATATTTGAAAGCGTGGAAGAAGTACTTAAAACACTAAAAATATAATTGAGGTTGTCTCGCATAGCTAATGTTCGTGGTGCCTCTCGTTAAGCACTTTCGTGGTGCATCTCGTTGAGGACTCTTGTGCTGATTCTTGTTGTGGGTCTACTGAACTGTACACAGTTTCAATCGGAAAGTAGCAAGGCGTCCTCAGAGGCACACCTCAGGGTAAAGTAATAATGCCCCACACTCCCAGTGGAGGACGACCTACTAAAGAGTTCCAACATAAATAGAAATAGAAGAATTGAAGAAGCATCTACATTTACACCAGTGATAGTCAAATACTGAGAGCTTCGATCGAAGGATAGCTTCTTGCAGGGTGGGGAGGATCAACGCTTCCAGAATTCTAACTAAAGGAGAAAGAGGTGTGATCAGCCTATATGAGGTGCCTAACTTGAGGCACTGGGATAACCTAAACTGCTTTCCATAAGTCTGGGTTGACAAGGGAGGTAAGTCAAAGGTTAAAGAGTGCAGTGAGGAAGCCAGTTCCCAGGGGCCACAGCTTCTTCAGCATTATGGTGGATATTAGCTCCAAGGGCTTTCGGAATACCTTCATCACCACCAGAACTCGAACTAATCAAGTTATGTCGACAACTGTCAAATCCTCGGATTGGAAAGAGGGTTCATCAAGATAGTTGACGTTCTCTGCATAATTTACTGACAGAAACCTGACTCTCTAAACCAATTTTCAAAGCCTTTATAGATTCTCAGAATTCCCAAAATCTACAAGAACTGCGAGTGATGTTTGACAACTTCTTTCTTTAGGAAGCACGTTCAGTAAAAAGAGACAATTATTCAGGTGAAAATACTAGGAGATAAAAGACCATAAGCGCAACGTTATGCGACGTTGTAGTCCCACTATTATCAGGGATATACATAACGTGCCCAGAACACTGCTCTTTTCACTGTCACCGTCCACACACCAAGGCTTGTAAAGAAATGCGATTGATTCGTAACCACGTCCAACCCAGACACCAAGACCTCCTCTCGCATCAGCATCTTAGCAGCGAGAGCCTGTTAGATCTATTTATTTATTTAGTTTTTATTTATAGTTTAATAATGTTCTATCTAACTTAAAGAGGACCTATACTTAGGAACGACAATAAATTATTTTTTACTACAAACAAGAAGGATTGAGATGCAAAAATATGGTAATGCAAGTTATAGTTTAAACAAAGGTTTCAGAAGTAGATAAATAGGAAAAAAGTTTCTAGTAACGCATTGTGGGACTGAAAGACTTATATTAGATAACAAAGCGATAGTGTCGATATCTCCTGACAGGAGTTTATGTATAAAAAGAACACTATGGCATGTTCGGCGGTTCTTAAGAGAAGGCAGGTTGATTAGGCGTAGTTTAAGCCTCGAAGAGCAAAAACTAAGAACTGTTTTTAAACTGATTCCAATTGATCTTGATATTTTTGGTAGTATGGAGATCACACACACGACACATATTCAAGTATTAGTCTCACGAGTGAGACATAGAGTTGCTTAGTGACGTAGGCGTCATTAAATTCCTTCGACCAATCGTAAAACAAATCCGAGAACACCCATTGCCTTGTTTACGATGACTGGATATATGACTATAGAAACATAACTTGGGAACAAATTGCACACCCAAATGATCAACTTTATGGATACGTTCCAAAAGGATGGAATCAATCATATAATCAAACTCATATGGTTGATTACGACTAAGAGTCATACATTTACACTTGTTGAGATTAAGAGAAGGGGTATTAACCTCAGCACCTGGTGTGAAGAGAGTTTAAATAGAAATGCAGGAGGAGAGGAGACGTAGGGTCATTATACGACAAACAAAGTTTGAGGTCATCGGCATACATCAGTGCCTCCGAATGGGATAAAACCTGTGTGATATCAATAATGAAAAGGTTCAATAGAAAGGGGCCTAAAAGACCACCTTGAGGGACCCCAGATAATACATTAATGGAGCTGGATCGTAATAATTTGAAACGAACTCGTTGAGATCGATCACTTAAGTATGACTTTATCCAGTTCAGGAGGATTGGTGGGAAGCCGAGCAGACACAATTTATGTACTAAGAGCTCGTGATTGACTGAGTCAAAAGCTTTACTGAAATCAGTATAAACTACATCAGCTTGTTGCTTATTGTCAAACCCATTGTTTACAAGAGCAGTAAATTCAAGTAGATTCGTAGAGATAGAGCGATTCTTCATTAAACCATGTTGAGATATAGATATTACCGAACGACAATAATGTTGTTTTTGGGGGGTCAGGATCTTTTCAAAAAGCTTAGGAATGTTCGATAGTTTTGATACACACCTAAAGTTCGAAATTATTGACCTTGGTCCCTTTTTATGGATAGGAACATAATAGGATTCCTTCCAAAGACTAGAGAAATCTCCCTGTTGAAGAGATAAGTTAAATTTTACAAAGCGGCACACATAAAGAGTCGGCACAGGTCCTTGACTGATCTAAAATCGTCTAAAACCGAGTGCTAAACTGGAAGGAAGGCCACCCTGTCGCTCTTAAAAGCTGTGTAACCAAACGGGGACACTCTAACAGATTCCAACGAAGCTTACACTAATTAAACACAGCATCAGGCCTGGGACTGGGCCAGGACAATACCATAACTATCTATTAACCCACTACCGTCTCATCCCCTTTATTTTTTTGCAGTAATTGAAACCCTGGGGCGCCTGCCGGCATCACTAACAGATGACTCAACTAAAAGCAATTGTAATTTAGTTCCAAACACTTCCCTACGCTTTAGCCTAGTTGGTTATCCTATTTTCTCCTTGAAATATTTTTGATGCTTAGATTTACCTTTGCACTTAACACATCCTCACAACTCCTGCTAAAAATTTAAAATTTGCTAAATTTTCGTGATTTTTTTTGACCGTTTGACCTAAACATCCTATTTACCCGAATACAATTGCCATCAAATCTACCTTATTGAATAATTTCTGATGGTCATATTTACCTTTGCACTTTGGTGGGATCAAGACACGCGTGCACATTGAATAAGATATCCTTGAAGAACTGTAAACGCGTCTTCTCCATGGTTTGGCACTTTTCAAACACAGATGTCATATCCTCAATATAAACCGAATTGTATTTGGTGATTTCGGCAATAGCTTGCTCATATTTCTCGCGGCATTTCTGCACTTGATCTTTGGTCTTTTGCACGCGATCATGCATTTTCTTCACCTTCAAATGAAACGACAATTAATAGAAATCTATTGTTTAAGTATTTATACTTCATAATTCTCACCTGATCCGGCGACAGCGAGCTGTCGGCATTGGCATTGCGCTCTTGATTGGTAGCACTTCGCTCTGTTTTGCAGGCCGAATGATAATCGGCTTTGGCCTTCTCCACCTTGGCCAATAGTTTGGCCCAGGGTTTCTGTGCCTTCTTGAACAAGTCCTCCAAGTCTTTACGCTCCTTGATTTGCATAAGTGTGTGATGGAAGTTATCCTTTTGCCAGGTCTTAATCTGACTGTTGACATCGTTGCACAGATTATCTTTGATTTTCATGTGCACATCGGAGACGCGTTCCGATTCGGTGAGAACACCCTTCCAGGCGGCCTCGGTGGTGCCATATTCAGGACCTGGTAAATGGTTAAACAAAGATTTTATGAGCACAATTAGAGGTTGACGTCATGTGTTAAACTTTTTTTATCTAATCAGCCAAAGCCAGTCGGGAAGCGTGCTTGAGTAGGTGTGCGTCGCACATTTTTGGCATGTTTTATGAAGCGCTAACAAAAACTTTTTTATGATGCTCTCGTCTTATAATTGGAAATTGGGAATGCACGAAGCTTGTTTTGATGATTTGACTAACGACTCGCACGATTCTACTTTACTCAATGGGCAACCCCCCACTCACACACACATAGCAAACTGAGACGCTTAACACAGAAATAACTCGTTCTATTTTTCTTGTCGCATTGATTTTTGAAACCATTTCAAGCTACGCTCTTTTGGTCTCTCGCCTCCAACTCTGGCTAGACGCAAACTAGGCAAATTCCAACTGAGAAGAAGCCGCTTTTGCAATTGGTTATTGCTGGGTTACTGTGAAAGTGGATGGACATGGCCAAAAGAGCCATCCATGCAGAGGCGGTCAGCAATGAGGCAAAGCGGTTGCCAACTTTGCAAACGCGTCGGCCGCTGTACTCGATTTCATTTCACAAACATTAGACAGACTACGCACATTGGGCCGGATATACACTGAAATTGGTCAGCAGACCTAATTAGATGGAATTTCGAATTTTTGGGAAAAAAGAAGTTGGGAAGGAACACAGAAGAGCATAGAATAGGGGGTTGCTTTTCAAATTTCTAGCCTTCTCTAATACATGCAAGCAGAGACAGTACATGCATTTATAAACAGTCTGCCGGCTGGGACGGAAATTGAGTCTGAACCGTTTTATCTACAGCCCCTATTTATCTTTAATTTGAACTTATTATTAAATTTTCCAATTTTTCGCGTTTTTGACCAATGACAATAACATTCCATATTTATCCACCAAATGCTAATAATATAAACTTAAATAAGAAATTGACCAATTCGTTGTCTTTTGGACCATTTAAATCAGTGGTGCCCAAATGTCAATGCCCTATCCCGTGTGATAGGAAGAAAAAAAAGGTATTACACAATTTTTTTCCACCTGCTGCTATTCCGCCAGGGGGGGAGGCGAAAAAAAGAAAAAGAAAAAAAAGGGGGGTTTAAAAAAAAGAAGGAAAAAAATTTAAATTTTTTTTTGTAGCCCATATTTACTTCGTGTTTCACTGCTACACACACAATCGCAAAGCTTGATAGTGTGTGTTTGGGCACCACTGATTTAAATATATTTTACACACAAGAATGTCGTGACATCAGGCTGCAGCACCCTAAGTTATGAATCTGATACCTCTCGAAATTACTGCAGGTTTTGAAAAGGAACAATAAGAAATAATATATATATTGTTATATTTGGATTTTGAACCTATTCTATTGAAAATGCCACAAACTAACAAGTTTTTTTTATTCAATGACCCTGACACGTCCAGCTTGCTGAAAGATCTTTTGATTGCAGTATGTTGTGGCTAACTTAACTTTATTTTATTTATACAGATAACTCCAAGATTTTAAGATTTTTAAAAAATTATGTTGTCTTATTTTGTAGACATTTTCGAGTTCCCCGTCATCCCGTCTTCTAGGCGCTCGAAAATTCCGTAGTTATACAAGTGGGTGTGAATTTCGGTTTTACCGATATTATATGAAGATTGTGCATTTTAGAGCACTGATACTGTACTCTTCCGTTTTTTCCCCACCTCTCTTCACCCGCTCACCACTCTTTGCCTGTCATCTGTCTGAGAGAGCCAAGAGATGATAGGCTCTCTGAGACCTAAATTGTGTGAGTGTGATCCTTCTCATGCTCACTCTCTCTCGCGCTCTTAGAAAAACAGTTTAGTCAAAAATTATCTGAGCGCCTCTGTTGAAGTCAGAATTAAAGTGAACTGTTTTAAACTACTGTTTTTTTTTTAATTTGTTAGCTGTTAAGATATTGAATTTGTTATTTTACAACACTGAACATGTAAAAGAAGTATTATGAGAGTAAGTGTAAGAGTAAGTATGAGAGTGGGCACACTGTGAAAAAGTGACGCCGAGGACGGCCGCAAAACGATTCCAATAATAGTTACAGTTACATAAATGTATTAAAATAGAAGCGTTGTTTCCGCAACAGCCTAAGTTCCGTTACTGGGTCCGTCAATGGGTTTATCCCAGAAAAAATGATTCTTTCAATTTCGAGTTAATCAAGTAAAATATTATAAATTTAAAATGCTTATTAATTAAACTTGAAATTATGATATTTCAACTGAAAGCCGAAGTATGTTTGCTCAATATCGACTGCAGAACAACTGAGATATTACGTTCTTCCATTAACATGAAAATGAACCTGTATAATTATATTCGGGGGTGCCACAGAAACCACTTCAAACCGAATTCCAATTCTTAGGTGCCACAGAAATTTCTTTTGGGTTGGTTTCAAACCTTTCATGATTTGTTAGAAGATTTTGAAAACCTCTTTTCTTACTAGCTCCCTCTGACGGTGAGTCGCCCTCTACATGAGAGCTAGCGGATTGAGGGATGGAATTTTATACCTCATGTTTGGCGCCAACAAATTTTTAAATATTGCATTATATTTATGGAGAAAATGACTTAAATTTGAATTATTATTTAAAAATGCATCATTAAACATATAACACAATCAAAGAATTTCAGTTAGTCATCAAATTATCCCACAACTAAAATAAGGGAAATTTTTTTGGCGAGAGATTCAGCCCTGTTTTTAAATATGGAACATCAATTGGATCATCTGGTGTTCTAACTAGATTTTCTAATTGGAAAATGAAAACTCTAGAAGTTCGAATTTTTTGAGTCGCAAAATCTCTAGAGATTTCTGTGACACCCCCGAATGCGACACATTCTCATCTCACATGGAAAATATAAGAGATATCAATACGAAAATTTTTACCCAAAATAGTACAAAAAAAAAAAACAAAAATTTCTGCATCATTAGATCAAAAATCGTATTTTTTGAGTTATGTCAGTATTGAAGTAAGTAAACTATATGTATTCACATTTTTTGGCTGCTAGCTTTGTGAAATTCCAACTTCTTTATTTTGAAATACGGTCAACAATGTTGACACAAATAAAAACAAATAGCTCAAACCCTCATCCAATTAAATTTAATCTCATGTCTCTCCTGTTGAGTCAACATATCTGTAAAGCTATCGATGAGTTTAGTATGTGCCACGAGATTTAATATAATTGAATAAGGGTTTGAGCTATTTGTTTTTATTTTGTTTTCGTACAAAAATAAAAACACAACATACATAAGCGCACACAGCACAGTTTCACTCTTTTTCTCTCTCTCTCGCGCTCTTAGCAAAACACAACAAATTTTCTTTGGCCTTTTCAGACACTTCGTGGAAAAATTTTCCCAATTTTTTTTCCTAGTGCGACGAAAGTCTATGCCAAGTCTTAAATCTGTAGTATAATCAGTTTAGGTGTGGCTTGATAATATGTTGGGCTTACAGATATATAATATAATATTTAATTTAATTGGATTCATGTGCAGGATATTTTTCTTAGTGACAGGTCTTGCTGAAAGATGATGTCCGTGTCCGGCTCTTGTTTCAAAAAGTAAATTAAAGCTTCATCCAATAAGTTCAAATAGCCCTCTGTATTCCTGCGAACTTTAATCTTGCTTTTCGGGATCCGATAATATAGCTATAGTAATAGCTTGAAGCGTCCCGATACATCTCAGATACGCCAATACAGTTTTGAGAGGTCAAAATGTGCTCAGACGCCTTAATGTCGTACCCTTATTAACTAAAACCATCTGGCCCATTCAAGTTAACCTTTTTCTCATCTGAGAGTTCACATTTAAATAATAACCAATGCAGGCGAAGTCTTCATTTTCATCAAGATTACTTCAGAAGGTTACCCAAATGTAATGGATAAACTTTTAGTAGACGTTTTGGACCAACAGTAGGACCCGGATACAATCATTTTTACAATGCTTTAATCCAAGAATTGAATTCGGTGATATTAAGGTTAATGTGAATCTCCCATTCTTACCATTTCAAACTAAAGAAAATTCTAATATCTGAACCATCGTACGTAATCACTTAGTCGACAGTTGTCGTTTGACTTAAAGTATCCAGGAATGGAAAAATAAAGCCAGCTCTCTACTCTAATTTCAATTATCAATGCCTTAATCAAACCCCCTTTAAACTTTATTTACATTTTTAATTAGTTGCACGTCTCATTTAGTACCACAGTGCCATGCCACTGCGTTTGGTTGACAGCAATACAAACTGGCAAAAGAAAACGAGGCAACAAAAAAGCCCATTAATAGCTTAAGCCACTTATCGCACAAAAGTCAACAACAATAACTAAAACAACAAAACCCGCAGAAGAAATGCTTAGAAATGATGTACAAAATGCGGTAAATAAGAACAGCTACCTGCTGCTCCATAAAGAGTAAACACTCTCGCTTACCTTTCTCAATGAGTTCACCCCATTTCTTTGACCAGGTTCTTAAACTTTTAGCATATCCCTTCTCAATATCAGCTCGCTCCTGTATCAGTTGCTGTAGGTCATTGCAGAGTCTGTGAAAAAAAAAGTATAAAAAAAGAGATACAAATCAGAAACTTGTAACCGGTTTCAGTTGACCCCCCAACAAATGCTCCACTGTTAACAGGTTCATCACTCACTTGTAGCCATCCTCGATGCGTTTGGTGGTTCGTTTGTAATTGCCAGGCTCCCAGAAGGAATCACTTCCAGCCTGCAGAAGCTGATCATCACTGTGGTGGGACATTTCCTGTAATTGAAAACCAAATGCAAATCAACAAGTGGGCACAACACATAACAGAGAAAACAATTGGAGCTCTTTGTTTATAAATTGATTGCCAATTTTAAGCATAAACATATGAGAGCGTACAAGGCCAAAAGAATAATATTAGGCATACGGGAGAATTAATTTACTTTCATGAAACTTCGCCTTCGTCTGATTCAAATCGAAATCGACTCAACTATTTATAACGACTTCCGGAGATAAGTTTTATATCTAAGCTATTTAGTATTTTGATCAGAGATTAAAACCGTAACCTTTAACCGCTAAAAACGCTGAAAGCCTTTATTAACATTAGGGGTTATTAGGCTTAGAGACTGTTCAAATAAAAAACCTGAAATATCAGCAGCTGACAAGCGCATTATATTAAGGCACGCCAAAACAAAGAGTAATATCAAAAGTTTAACATATGAAGCGTCTCAACTTTTAAAAATATTTCTGTTGATCGAAAATTGAAGTCGAATAATTTTTTTTTGTATTATTTTAAATCTTTTAATGGCAATTACTTTTCATTCTGAAAACGGCAATTTGCGGTTAATTAGGTATCAGCATTCCCAAAGCTAATAGTTTTTGTATAAGTAATAATTTCGAAAACTAACAAAGGGCATAGCAGAATAAGCATACAAAAACTGCCCCCACTCCGATCAGAACCAAATTTAAATATGTTGTTACCATCAATGAGAAACTCACTCTCCTAAATTTGTAGTCTTCTAATCGCTATTGGAGTAGAGTTATGAGGGCGGAAAGATAAATCAAAAAAGTCGTTTATCTTAAGAACCGCTTAACCGATTTGGATGGCTTTAATATATGTTGTAAGTGTCCACAACACAATTCAAAAAATAATTTTTACACATTTTTATTGCCAATTCTTTGGCCCAAAAAAATTATTGAAATTTTCAAATAATTCTTTTACGGTGTTAGCCTTTTGCGACATCGACAGTTTTTTGCTGGTTTTTTCATCAAGAGATCCCTAACAACATATAATTTTAGCAAACACATCCCAAGTGTACCTCATGGTGAAATACAATTAAATGTTAAATTAGTATTTTTTTATTAATATTTTATACATATTAGGCACACTGTAAATCAACTTAAAAAGGGGAAAAAGGGGAAATTTTCTGTCAATTCTGTGTGAGTAGTTACAGTGTGCTCAGTATTATAAAATATATTTGTGAAACTGTTCACATGTTTTATTGGCATTCACTATGAAGATGATTCCCGATGACCGTGCAAAAATTTTACATTGTTAAGGATTTCTAATTGAAAAAACCAGCAAAAAACTATTAGAGTTGAAATCGATTTACACCTCGAAAAAATTATTTGAAAATTTTAATAATATTTTTTGTGCCTAAGAATTGTTAATAAAAATGTGCAAAAATAATTTTCTGAATTCTGTGGTGGATACTTATAACATATTTTTAACGCATTCAAATCGGCTAAGCGGTTCTTAAGATAAACGACTTTTTTGTTTTACCTTTCCGCCCTCATAACTCTACTCCAATAGCGATTAGAAGACTACAAATTTAGGAGAGTGAGTTTCTCATTGATGGTAACAACATATTTAAATTTGGTTCTGATCGGAGTGGGGGCAGTTTTTGTATGCTTATTCTGCTATGCCCTTTGATTGTAATTCTTAATTAGCGCACGTTCATCAATTACAAATTCTTACTACGAAATTATTAGTTCATTTCAATTACTGTCATCTTTTGAAATAACTTAGGGCAGATTCTTTTATCGTTTTTCAAATGCGAATAGTTTTTAAATAATATTATCGCCGACTATTTATAAATGAAACCCATATATGTATGATAATAGGCAACACTGCGTATGAGTTATTCACAAAAACGTTTGAGCCTATACTTTTGCTTTTGTTTACGCCCATATGACCTGAAGAATTGCATACTCAGCAGGTACAATCTAATGGTCATATTGGAGCAACATTGAAATGAAAAATATCTTATTTTCGTCGGAAACAGAGCTATCGTCGTTCCTTGACAGGTGGATTTTTTCAAGTGCTGCAAATTGGCTGCTATTTATGCATTTTTTCATATTGTGGATATGGATGGGCATTTCCACCAAAAGGTCCACCAAGACCAAAAAATTAAAAGTGCTTTAAAGCACTCTGCTCATCACATTTTCAAGGGGAGACAAATAAATTCATCTAATGTAAGGTAATCTTAAATTTATTCATAACCCATTTCGAAATATTCAGTTTCACGACCTCGCTACAGCAAGTTTTCTCATTTGATAAAAATGTCTTTCGATTGCTATTAATTTTGCTATATAAAATCTTTCTGAGTAAAAAAGTGAAAACTATTTTTATTCATACAATTTTACACATACGATGTCGCACGTGTCCAACTTTGAACAATATAAAAAAAAAAGTAAGACCGTTGCAGTCGAGTACACCGACTTCAAAATACAATTGAGGCACACATGAAAACAACAACACGTACACAAAGGAACACATACACGCGAGCACACAAACACTTATGCTCCCACAAGCAAAATTGTTGCGTAACTTTGGTGTTTTTGCTCGGATCTTATTGTGCTTTTAGAATAGATAGATTTAGGACTTAAGATTGAGCGTGTTCAGCAGCATAAATCGATGACAAAAAATCGACTATTTTTGTTAGATTGTGCTGGTGAACGGGCATGATGCGCAATCATGTTTGCTTTTTTCGGAAGTAAACAAACAAGCAATTTAGAGAAGGCAAATGCCAAATGAATGTGGAAACCTCTTTGTTTTTTATTAAATAAATTAGCAGAGGATGTGGTTTCACAAGTAGCTCACGGAAATTCGTGCAACGCTCTAAAGAGAGATGGGCGCTTCGCGACGTTCCAATGCACACACAAAGCAGCGCGTGCATTAGGGTTCTGCCGCGGCCGACTGCAAAAATCACACGTACACTATAAGCATTGACAGCTACTTATATTTGCATGTGCTTGTATGCGTGTGAAAAGTGTGACGGTATGTGTGCATGCCCATCTCTGCTCTAAAGGCTCTATTGGTTACTGGGAGAAGGAGGAAAGCTTGAAAAGCCGCCACTCCAAAATGAAGAAGCCCTGCGTACGCGTATTAACCACCTCATCTGGGTACATGGACACATGACAGTTTGTCAAGGCACTACCATTCAGCTCCTCCCAGATAAGAGCTTGATAGGGACGCCCACATTCTCTTACAAGATAATCACAAGGAATAAAACCCTGGTTTGGCCCTAACAGGTCACTACCTTATTGGCAGGCACGCAGCATTGAATTAGAATCTTTTGGTCGGGATCATGGCAGGACGGGACAGCCGTGGTCGAAATGTTGTTATTCGCCCATCTCTACTCTTAGCCCATTGCCACTTTGTTAAAACTAACAATTTCATACCTTTCTTTTTAAGAACAGGAGTTCTTCTTAATGGTAAATATATGTTTCGACTAAGGAAAAAGATTTGGCCACCGGATATTCGAGTTTGATGTGCACATTTTCGCCAGAGCCGGGCTTACAAAAATCATGAATGGCTAACAAAGTCTTAGGGAAACTTCAAGGGGAATTCTAGGATCAGTTGGTGCTAGTGACGACGGTCATAAATATTTAGTAGTCACTTCTTAATTAAATTAAGCTGTTGTTTTCAAAAATTCAAACCTTCCGCCAACAAAAATATATCGATAACTTTGTTGCTTTGTTGATTGATGATTTTTGTTAGATGATTGGTGTATGCTGGTGAACACGCCCATCTATAATCATATAGTGATAAGACATTTTACCTGATCATCACACTTGAAGCTAAACCGTAATAGCTAGAAACTTCAAAATTTCAAATAACTTCCTATAGTGATCGGACGTTGTACTAAGAAAGCATTTCCTCAACGCAGCTCCCATTGCTCTCCAAAACGAAAAAACGTTTAAGTGCTAAAAATATTTACTAGAAGTGTGTTTTCTGATATCAAAAATAACAAAAAATTATATTTGTTTAAAAATACAATAAAAATACAATTTGAAAACAAAAAAAAACAAAAAAAATCTTCGCTTGCGTCAGGCCATGATTCGAACCCACAGCTGCTGACATGGGCGGCTGACTCTCTACCCTCGCGCCACTTTGGCCTTTTTTCAATTCGGTGGCAGACCACTTATAATTATGAAGCGCTCAGTCCGCAAGGCATATTTCTTTTGTAATCTATTATAAAGATAAAGATTCTCAAATAAATGCTTAATTGTTTGAATGGAATTTTAATATCCCTATTCTAGCGATACTTAGTCCTTGGTTCCTCCCAGGGGGCGAAAACATTTCGTTATTCACACGTACACGACCCGAACGTTTGCCGAAGCTGAGACCAAAAGAGCAGAAAGCCGTCATGCGCTCGCAAGAGTTCGAATCGACATCAATACTCTCTCACTTTTTGGCCTCGCTCTATATCTATAAAAAGAGAGTGTACTGACTGGCTGACTGACTGATACACTGACTGATTCACTAACTCAATGGCAATCATCGCACAGCCTAAACGGCAAGAGATAAAGGGCTGTAATTTGGAGAGGAGTTCTGTTAGTGGGGAAGGTGCGTACTAAGACGGAGCCCACGAGGAAAATGGCCGGAAAATTCTGCACTCACAAAACTATATTTTTTCCGATTGGCTTTAACCTCGGTTTGTAAGGATGGAATACGAAATAGTTTGAAATGTGATTTTCTGATGTTGCAAAATTTTACTCAAAGGTCGGGAAATTCTGCATAAAAAAGTATTTACCATCCGATTATCTTGAAACTCGGTTTGTAAGGACAGAATACGAAATGATTTAAAATGTGATTTTTCAATGTCCAAAAAACCGCCCCCAGGTTGGCTTAAAAATCGGTTTGTAAAGATGTAATATGAATTAATTTAAAAAGCGTCTTTTCAAAGTCGGAAAATTTTACCCGACTGCCGTAAAATTTCCGGCAAATTCTGCGAGAAGAAAACTATTTATCATCCGATTGGCTTGAAGCTCGGATTCAATTGATGAAATAGAAAAATGTCGGAAAATCTGATCCCCGCGAGTGAAAATGCGCAGAAAATTCTGCATGCAAGAAAACTTTTATTCATCCGATTGGCTTAAACGATAGAATACGAATTAATTTGAAGCATAATTTTCCAATGACGGAAATTCCGCCCCCGGCGCGAAATTCCAGGAAAATTCTACATGGAAAATAACTACTTTTCATCCGATTGACTTGAGATTCTGTTTGTACGGATAAAATTCGCAATTATTTTAAGTGTGATTTCCCAATGATGGAAAATCCGACCACGGTCTGATATTGGTTCTATACTGTTAAAGGCGCAGCGAAGCGCGACGGGTTATGTGCTAGTTATATATAAAGCGACGGAACTGTGTGGTTTTGACAGTTTTTTTTGTGGTTTTAGGGAGGTTCTGGTTGTTTTCGGTTCCGGTTTGATTCCCTAATCTCAACATAAAAATCCGTTCTCCATCTTATCAGTTTCAAAATTTCCCCAAAATAATTTAGTTACTATTTCGAATTCTTTTGAATTATTTTGCTTAAATTCCTTATCATTAAAATTAAAAGATGGAAAAGTACCAAAGAAATACTCATTCAAGAACTGTGACTCATTGACCGTGCTCCGATTTGTTATAACAGCGACCTCTTTTCAATAAAAGACCCTACATAAATACCATTTGTCATTAAAAAAGATAACAATTGCTTTGAATATGTTCGAAAATTTCTTATCGGAATGCTCCTCCATTGATTCGTTCAATGAAGGAGTTTTTTTTGGGCAAGCCGTCAGCTGTGCGTAAACAATGCAGGGGCAAAGGCGGGGCCAAAGTAACGGGTTTTCTTATCAGCTGAGATAAAGTTAGGCCGGCCTGGGTGATGTGTGTTTGCGGTGTGGACACCATTGAGCACATTTCAAATCAGAGTGTCTTGATTTGGGCGTCGTCATCATCGTCAACGTAGTCAACTCAATCGCCGTCGTGTTGTGAATTGTTGTCATTGTCATCATCAGCACCCGGTTCGGTCGTCGGCATTGCATAGCTGCCTCTGCCTCTGGCTCTGCCTAGCGGTGTTTTGTTTTTTTACTGGTTTTTAAATTTAGCTGCATGCAGTCATAACTGCTTATTTAGCATCTATATTTGACTTTGGTGGCTGTGGCTGTAGAAAATGTTCAACAGAAAGTTTTTACAAACAGGTTGACGCATAGTTCGCATATTTGTTGCCATAGATAAGCCAACTTAAAGGCAGCAGCAGCAGCAGCCATCACACTCCACACACACACGCACACAGGCTAAGATAAGCAGGTAACACAACCACATCCCCTCCCCCTGGCACGAAACTCGTTTATCTTAAAGATTGAACTTTTTGCCTGGCGTTTTTAATAAATATTTTATCATTATCCAGACACCACCCTTACATAAGGTGGTCAAACATTCTCAATTTCACCTTCAACTTTGTTTGTTTAAATTTTAATGCGCGCCCACAAATTGCTTCCTTTTTTTTGCACCAATTTAGCTAGCGAAGCGTAGAATTAACGAAGAAGAACACTTGCTGGCCGCTGGGATTTTTGTTGTTGTTCACATTCAAAATTCCGCTACACTCGCACACACACACACACACACACGCGCGCTTACAACGTAATTCTTAGGTGGTTCTTGTGATCACTCTCGCATGTATTTTTGCATAATTAAACACTTAGCGGGTAGGGGGAGGGAGGCAGGCATTGTTTTACAAATTGGAGGACATACCAAGAAAACAAAATAGCGTAAAAAACGATGTGTCTGGAATCGTCAACTAAAAAAACTAGATAGTGTGCCCACAACTCGCTAGAGTCTAAATACCAAATATGTGGGCGTGAGCGAAAATGGTCACCCCCTTAAATATAAATGTTATCGATAAGCGCCAAATTCAAAAACTCACAAAAACATATAGAATCCGGCTAAGAGCCGATCGGTTGGAGACGATTTCCATAAGCCAGACTAAAATTTAACAAACGTAACGAAACTTTAAAAACAACACTAAATTTATTGTAATCTTTAGACATTAATCTCGCATCACATACGACAACATGAACTCAATTTTCTTTGTCAGCTGCAACAGTTTGCTGCGATTTAGCTCCACACTGCCGCTGGCCAAGGCGAAAAGCTTCTGGAATTCTGCCTCCTCGGGATTTTTACGTTTACTCAAAGCCTTGCATTGCTGCAGCAAATGGAGTATATCGCTCAAGGCGGCCAATTTGTGGTCCCTAAGTGACATCAAATCACGAGCATCCTGCTGCAGCTGCTCACGACTCTCGACCAGATAATTGGAGCCCACAGCAGCAGCGCCCGCTGGTCCATTGCCTGTGGTCAGTGCTTCCATTTCCACCGAAACTATGGCATCTTCAGCATCTTCGAAATTGGTGCCATACTTCAACGTGGCACTGAGATTAACCAAATGGGCCACAGCCTCACTGGCATTGGTACGCTGTTCGCCGTTAAAGAAGCGTGCCACACAGGCATAGGCACTTAAAATGTTCCACAGATTGTAGTGTAGACAGGGCGAGGGTTCCCTTTGGCAAATTTCATTAAACTTTGCTATATTTTGCTGGATTTCGGGCATTTCTGGTTTCGGCGTAACCATTACAATTTTGGAGTTCTTTGACTTGACCCACCAAGGTTTATAGTCGGGCATAAGTTTCATAATATCACCAGAGGCTAAGAGTTTTTGGAATTCCTCCTGTTCCTCCGACGTCAGGCGATTCCACACCTCATCAGCATCATTGATATCAATGCCCTCGAGACGACCGGCAATGTCCTCCTCCTCCTCTTCATCACCCTCCTCGGGCTCTTCCAACAAGCCCTCATCATCGGAATCCAAGGTATTATCCAAACCATCGTTATCAAAATCTTCGGGTTCAAAGCCCGCGTCTGATTCCCGCATACGCTTCAATATCTCATATATCTTTTTCATTTCCTGTTGACTTTCCGTTTGGTTTGTGGCACTGGCCAGCTCATCCTGAATGCAGGACTTGTAAAATGACCTTGAAAACCAGGTTTATAGAATAATAATTATACTCTTAAGCCTGTTTTGTACTTACTCCGAGCATTTGAGATGTGTCTGCGATTTGTAGCAGCCCACGCTGCAGTAGAGCGCATTGCATTTGGGGCAGGAGTATTTAAAGGGGGCCTCCTGGCAGCTAGACCGAAAAAATTGTTAGCAAATAACTCATAAGCTCTGAAATTAATTTCATTACTTACAAATGACAATTTTCAGTAGTAACTTCAGCCTCCGACATTTTTTACCACAAAAATCAAATAATAACAAAACAATGCGGCGCTGCAGTCAGCTGTTTGGCAGCATCTTTGCTAGGGATGACACAAACTATCGTTTGCTATCGATAGGCGATACACTACTACTATCAAACACGCTTTCAAAATTTATGAATTTTTGGAAAATAACTAAAATATAATCTGATATCCGTAAAATAGTTCTCTTCAACGAATTTACCTTCATTTCGAAGAAAAAAATTATAGTTTACTAGATTCCTGGCCAATAAATTGTAAATTTAATATCTGGCGAAATGACACTTTATTGGATTCGTTTGGATAAACTCAATTTTGAAGTAGAACTAACACAGTTTCTCTGGAGGGTTCGTCCATTGCAGTTCGGTCGAATGAGAGCTTCGCGCTTGCCTTTCTAAAGGCATCTTTTTATTTGTTTATAACTTCAAAAATTAATATCTTTTAAACTATAAAAGTCTCCATATTTTTGAAAACACTGTTTTTTAAGTTCTATTAAGTACAATAAGTTGTATATCCTCACACTGAAAAAAAATTTAATATAATTTTTAACAACAATTACTTAATAATATTAAATATTTTAAAAATCTGTAAAATTATAATTTGAGTAGATACAGTAAAATGCTTTCCATCAATATCAACTTGAGACCTGTCCGATAAACCAATCCTGAGATATCACGTTTTTTAAAAACCTTTTTTCGTTTTTGACTTTTTTTGAAATTGTTTATAAATTTAACAAAAATTTTTTTGCAAATCCGCAAATCACGTTTCAGTGGGAGTGCTGAGATCTAATTTCGGTTTTTTTGTTTATTGAAACAAAAAATGTTGAATTTTGAGACTTCGATTTGAAAATGAATGACCCATATGCGAGTAGCATTACATCTTTATTAAAGATGGTGCCCGATCTGTTGGCATTTGGGCACTGGCGCAGTATATACTCCATCAGCAGATTAAAGAAGTCGCACGATAAGGTATCGCCCTGCCTTAAACCTTTTTTGGTATCGAATGGCTCGGAGAGGTTCTTTCCTATTTTGACGCCGCTTTCCGTACTTCTCAACGTCATCACGCAAAGTCGAACGTACTTTGCTGATATACCAAAAAGTAGACAGGGCTTCAAAGAACCTTGACCTTATCGGTGTTATCTTGAATATATCCTATCTGCTAAAGTAGTTGCATAAGAACTTTTCTGTTAGATGACTGTTAGAAATAATACCTACTTAATTGCTTGAAATGACAATAAATGAAGAATTCTTGAAAGACATGGACATTTTGCTTAGTCTGTCCCTATGGTGGCTCTTTTTCATATGTTTGCACTCTTGAATTGCATACCTCCAAAACTAACCTTCAGAAGTATGCAGACCCCATTGAAAAAAAACTTTCGGCTGCGTTAGATTTATACCAAATGAATTATATAATGATAAACCAGTATTTGGAACTTAACTTTTTACTATCACAAAGGTACAAGTACATTTAATAACTTATTAGGTAGCCAGGTCACGCTGCCCGTATTTTATACAAAACTGATTTGTCTTAATTAAATAATTATACATTCTCCTCTTCTCGGCAATATGCAAATCACTTATTATCCTTATCACTTGTTCATCATTGTAGGAACTTTTTAGTGGCGCTTCCAAGACATTTCCCTTCACAATCCATTTCAGTTCACGAAAATGTGTCTTAACCCTGGAACGTAAGCCGGCTCCACTGAATATGGGCTTGCGAAATAGATCATACATATTTTTCCGTCCATATCTGCGATGTATACGGTCGACTGTGTCATCAACTTGATCGGTTCGACAGTAATACATATACCAAAGTTTGCGTCTGGGCGAACGCTCATCCCTCAGACTTAGAACACCGAAATACTCCACAAGGTTGGGGTCACACTCGGGACAAACTTCTGCGGGCAAGGCCCAAGACATTTTTCTCATAAAGTGCTCCAAACGTTCGTCCAGATTGGGGTAGACTGATGTTAAGGCTAGGAAGAGAAGGAAAACTTGATTAATGATTAATCATTTATGATGGTTCGGTACTGATTTGGTACCTTTTTTTGTTGCGATTTCGTTTTCCATTTGGTTAGCAGTTGTCGTCATTGTCGTCATGCTTAGTGGATGTTGATGTTAATGAATATTTGTTAGGTCTTTGATTTTATAGCCGAATCTTGTTTATGTTTCATAAAGCTTGCAATAGAAAAGCTTTAAAACATTTCGTCAGTTGAAAAAGCTTGCACACTCAAGCTTACACAAAATAGAGATGAGCACGTGAGATGTGCTCAGTGTGATTAGTAATTAAGCTAGGAACAGGAGAAAATAGTATTTACACATACATACATCATGATGCAATAAGTATCTTAGTCGGGACTTACACGCTGAAGCAAACTTTATGAAGTTTTTGAAAAAGCTTTCGTTTGTAGGGAAGAGGTGTAGTGGTGATGATTACCCCTCTACACCCTCTCCAACAATTTCCTACTTATTTCATCACGACATACACGACCCGCACACATGCCGAAAATAGTAAACAGCTCCTCTGCAGTGATGCCAACTTTTAAAACAGAAGCTAAATCGACTGTTAAATGTAGCTAAAAATGGCAAACTGATATATAAAATAGCTATAACAGATAGCTTGAAAATTTATGCTGAAATATTGGTTTATTCCTACGGAAGGGATTGGTCAGGTGATTTACAGGGCTAACT
The DNA here is from genome assembly GCA_018904275.1 of Lordiphosa clarofinis. Classification (NCBI taxonomy): domain Eukaryota; kingdom Metazoa; phylum Arthropoda; class Insecta; order Diptera; family Drosophilidae; genus Lordiphosa; species Lordiphosa clarofinis. The sequence continues at coordinate 58,742 of JAEIGQ010000235.1, read as the reverse complement.
AGACAATGTTTTGTTTCAAACAGACACAAAGTGAATTGATCCTTGAACTGTATTATGTTCCTCATATAAGGTACGGTTATCGCTCTTAAACAAGAGCTAGATCTTGCGGGACAAATAGCTAAGTTGGCAACTTGCTGCTCAGTCGCTGACTAGCCAACGACTAGGGAAGTCACAATGTAGTCACTTCGAAACTAGTTCGCGGCACTTTTTTTTCGCACACCAATACACTCTCACTTTTTGAACTCGCTCTTCTTGACCCAAGCTGTCTTATACTCTTGTTTCACTGCAGTGCTGCCACTATTTACGGCCTCAGCAAGCTAGATCGGCAATAAAAAATAGCCAAAAGTAGTATAGTTTTTTTGAAATAGCTAGGAGTGAGTGATGAGGTACGGTGGCCAATGTGGTTTGCGTGTGTGGCTCGGCCGACGCAGAGGTTGGAGTCTGATGAGCGTCACGTGAGTGGGCGCTGTGTCTTGTGTGCAGTGGCTGGCGTCACGTGAGACGGCCAACCTTGTTGCTGTGTGCTTTAGCAGTGGCTCGGCACAAAGACGGGTGGTAGAGTGATGGCAGGGGGAGTGGTGATTGGGGGCGGAGAGAGTGCGGAGAGTTTAGATCACACACCCCTCCCAACATTTCATTTAAGTTCTCCTGGCTCGTCAAACAAATCAAAACAGAGAAAACTACCACAACAACAACGAGAGGCGCACTCCACAACTTGCTGTCGCGAGAGGGAGAGTGAGTGCTCTATTCTGAAGACAGGGCTGAGAGCGCTCCCATTTAGTAGAGTATTGGTTTTCGTCGCGTGACGCTGACGTCTTCTTTTGTGTTGTTTGATTTGTGCAGCAACACACAGAGGAGGGCCGAGGGGGAAGTGAATAGGTAGGAAAGATGCTGAAGAGGGGCACTGGGTGGGTTCTGGGATCTGGGTGTGATCTGGTGCGATCTTGTGGTTGTGGGAGAGATTGGGTGGAATCTTTCGGGCGCGTCTGGGAGGGGATCTGGGGTGGGTGGGATCTGTGTGGGATCTGTGAGGTCTGGGTGGGAGCTGGGGGTCTGGGTCTGGGTGGGTTTGGGTGGGAATGGGGGAATTTTGGGTGGTTTCTGGTGGTTTCTGTGTGGGTCTGGTGGGATCTGGTGGGGCTGGGTTGGCTGTCTGGGTTGGTCTGGGGGGTTTGGGGTCTGGGGGGTTTGGGAGTCTGGGTGTGGGGGTGTCTGGGTGGTTTCTGGTGGGTCTGTGTGGGTTTGGTGAGGTCTGGGTGGGAGCTGGAGTCTGGTGGTCTGGGTGGCTCTGGGTGTGGGTGGGTCTGCGGTCTGGGCGTCTGGGTGGGTCTGGGGTTGGTGGGTTGGTGGTGGGGGTCTGGTTGGTCTGGGTGGGTCTGGTGGTCTGTGGGTTTGGGGTCTGGTGGTTCTGTTGGGTGCGGTTGGTGGGTCTGGGTGGTTCTGTGGTCGGGGTGGTTGGGTGGTTGGGTGGTGTGGGCGGGCTGGGTGGTCGGGTGGTTCTGGGTGGTTGTGGTTGGGTCTGTGGGGGTGGTTTGGTCTGGGTGGGTTTGTCTCTCGGAGTGTCTGATTTTTATGCAGAGTTGTGATTTGAAAAAAGTTTAATATCATCTGTTTATCGACTCGTGAGTGCTAGCGACACTCACATCTTTTTTTATTATTAATCAACCAGTGACATATAATGGCCAAGCTCAACAAATTTTTCCTTCTCCTCAATGCTATATGATTCTTTAGATTAGATTAATTTAAGATACTTTCCAAATTTGTTTACCCTACGCAATTCACATTTGGAAATGGAATTCCACATTTGGTCTATTAATAAGTTTTTGAAATAACTCAGCTAAATTATACAAGCTGAAAGGGTATATAAACTTCGAAATGTGAATAGTTGGGATGACGAAAACCTTAATTCTTCGAGGAGTATTATTTTGCTAAAGTTGCTATCATTATTGGAAAAAAAAAATTTTTAAGTGTGGGATGTATAAGAAGGGTGCGCCGCAGGTGAAAATTTTTTCGCAAAAGCCGCGGAAACGTGTTTTCCATACCTTCTTAACCAAAATTCAAATAAAAATTGACTTCGATGGAACCGAAACTAAAATTGTTTGGTTTTTACTCCAAAAAAACTTTCTTTGTAGGCTGCCTGCAGAATTTTTTACTGGAGGCTGATATAATTGGACGAGTTGGACTACGTATATATTGGAAGGGCTTGATGGGAAGAAGCAGGATGAAAAAGTGAAAGATATGGAATCCCGAACTGCTTTGATTAAGTCAAACACAAGGTCTTAAAGCTGCAGCATTTTTGACTCTGTCCATAACGACTCGTAAGCTTTCAAAAATGCATTCAATAATTATTTCTTTACTACTAGATCTTGAAGTGCAGAATCTTGCAACGTTCTCCATGTTGAAATTACAGCATAGTCTAAATCAGTTTTAGAAAAACCACTATGTCTTAATTTAGGAGAATAATTATTATTAATCAATATACATTTTGTAATTATTTGAAAAACTTCCCGCCCCTGAAACTCGCAGCCCCCAGAAATTGCCGCCATAAAAGGTCGTAGCCCCAGAAGAAGTCGTACTCCCGCAGTATAAATTTATATAACGGAACCTTTCGTAATTAAATATGAATAGATGTAAGGTTTGTTTTAAATGTTTCCCCATGAAAATATGATATGACGTAGCGTTTTTAACTACTTTTAATCGGAGAACATTTCAATGAAAATTTCCATATATAGAACGTTGTAAGTAATGAATTAAATGATAATTATTTATTGCATTCTAGACTGCCCGCTACCTAAAGTTGTCGGAGTCATAAGGGTACATTGTCCTTTTTGAGGCTGCCGTACCCTCTCCATTTCTGCTCCGATACTATCGATTGTGGGCCACCACTACATTTGCCATCATCTGGCCACACTGCACAGTAGCGATTGTAGAATAGATTGTAGCATTGTGTTGTAGTGTATTCACAACGTGTTCGCGAGCGTCCGTGTCCGGTGTCTCTCTCTCTGAGTTTTTGAAAAATGTCAACAACCAGCGCAACTAATGGAAATCATTATGAACAACTGCATCAAGGACGTACAAAAATGTACAAGTCCAAAGTGGATGTGGTTCTAGGCGCTCAATGGGGAGACGAAGGCAAGGGCAAGGTGGTGGACATGCTGGCCTCCGAGGTGGACATTGTGTGCAGGTGTCAGGTAAGAGAGAACAAATGGAAACTGAAGAATATTTGAGCAACTCTCGAGACGTTGATAAGATAATGGTTTAAGGACATTGCTGGGATCAGCATCAGCACAGCGAATTCCCTCAGCAGCTCATTTTCGACAGATGCCGCCGCATGCTTTTTCATTTGTATTTTATCAATCCTTACTCCCGCTCCCGCCACCGCCACCTCGTGCTGTCTGCCGTCTGTATGTTTGCTCAAGTGTTTGTGCGCGCACACGAGCGGCGCATGTGTGTGACCAGCCATATGTAGTGTATGTACAATCTGTGCTCAGTCAGCGTTTCTGGGGTCTGGTCGAAAATTCGTCACTCATGCTCGGATTCTCTCTCTTGCTGACGTTAATTCCTTTCCTCGATTCTATTTCACACACAAACACACGTCCACATCTTGCTGTGCTTGCTCAGCGAAATATCGTCGTATCTTGGTTTACATAATCATTATCATCATCCCGCCGCCCCCCTGGCACTGGGCACAAAACGGTCAACACAAACAAAATTCGCATCCTAAGACTTTTTTGAAATTTCATTAGAACGGACAACAACTTGTTGATTTCTGAATGAATCGAAGTATTTCAAAATGTCTACCCATTATTCGGTCATTCTGCTCTTATCAATTGTCTCGAGGCGAGGAGGCTAGTCTGGTTATGTAATTCCCCAGCTGATAGTTCTATGGACTGACTCATGGGCTCGGACACGCCTCCTCGAGATTCCGAATTGCGCAGTGAATAGGCCTCGGGGCCAACTGAAAGCTTGCCATTTCCTGCTATCTTATCATCTCACTTTCTCGTCAGCGTAAATATTTTGATAATCTTGTCGTTTGTGGCGAAATAGACTTTTGAAAAATATTTAGTTCCAGAATTTTATTTTCACATTTTATTGTGTATATTTTTACAGTTGCACCCTATAGAAAATATATGCGAGATTAGCTAGCTAAATGCTAACAACTTGTATAGTTGCCAAAAAAATATAAATACTACTGAAAAAAACTCATAACGATTATGGATCCAAATATTTGACATTTTTCTTAGAATTTTATAAAAGGGCTCGAGAATTTTAAGTATCAAAAATACCAATTGAGTTATACTTTAGAGAAGGCTCTCGATTTTTGTATTGTATGTATCGGAGTTGGCTCAAGTTCTGTTTTAAAATAATTTTCAAAACCGAAGGTGCAAAAAATGGAAAAAGATCTAAAAATTAAGCATAAAAAAAATGGGGGAAGGGGGATAAAGATTCTAAAAAAATCAATACAAAGTAGCTCCACACAAAGTGGGAACAAAAATATAGGGGCAAATCAGAGCTTTTGTTCCGGTTTAAAAAAGATGAAAAAAGTGTTTTTTAGTCAATTTTTTTCAACACACTTTTACTTTCAATCCTATGTAAATTCAATTATTCTAATATGAAATTTCGTTATTAATATTTTCGTATTTATAAAAACACAAGTGAGAAAGTCGCTAAAGCCCGACTATATCGTACTCTGTATCTAGAGTAGAAGCTGAATGCAGCGCTGCTGCTGCTCTCATCTCTAAGTTTCTCTCTCTCTCTTTGCTGAATGAAATGCGCTGTTGGTTATTGGGGAGGAGGAGCGTGGGTTTTGGAATTTGTTTGCTCATAACTTGAGAACCGTTCATCCCATCTTTATCACTTCTTTGGGAAATCAATATATATTACTTACTAATGTCTTACTATCTCTAGAAGTTACAAATCATCTATCTAAAAACTGTGGGAGATATGCCGTTTTTATACCCTTGCAAACAGGGAATCAAATCGGAACCGTATACCGAAAAGAACCGTTTGAAGCTCAGAACCGAAACCGATATTCTTAATTTTTTGTATACCGGTATCCGAGAACCGATATTGTTAGAACCGAAAAGATCGAAAAGAACCTAAACGTTGTACCGGTACGGATTCAGTTCTGAGTGCAACCACTAGACTGCGAAACGAGCAGTAAGATTTGGCGGATTTTTACGCAATTTGGCTGAATTGTTATTTTCCAATAAAAAAGATTCTGGCTTAGCAAAACTTTTGTTTAGTGAAATACAAAATCGCGAGACCAGTCTCTTTGAAAATAATGCATTCCTATGTGGTATTTTCTTAGACCCTCGTTATAATGTCAGGCTTACCTCTGAACCGAAAAGTACATGGGTAACTGCTTCAACTGATTCGTATATTTTTTAAATTTTATCCACTTCATTTTAAATTATTTTTAAAAGAAAAGAGGCGGTGTGCCCACCTCCCGCTTCAGCAATTATTAGTTTTATACGCTTTTACACAGATGCAAAAGACTTTGTGCAAAGTTTGGTTACGATAGCTTTTAAACTAACGGAGGAGATAGCATATGAATGATAAATTGATATTTAATTACCGTTTTAATAACACAGAATAAGCATGATCTCTCGCTCCGCCTTCCAAACACAAAGTAATGCATTGAAAGAAGAAGACAAATGAAGCACAGCGAGAGCAACAACAAATCGCATAGTCGCTATGCATATTCTGTCCTCCTTTGTGCTCTTCATTTTTATACTCTGTACCAAAGGTACACAGAGTATATTAAGTTTGTGCAAAAGTATGTAACAGGGAGAAGGAATCATTTCCGGCCCTATAAAGTCGGCTTGACCGACTTTCTCACTTGTTATGTATTATAACCAGGGCTGCAAACCGGTTCGGAGTTGAGCCGCTTCGAAGCCGGAGACTCCGGAATTTTCGGAAAGTCCGAACCAAACCTGAACCGGAGCAGAAACATTTTATTCTTTCCGAACCCGAACCTGAACCGGAGCCAAAAATAGTTGAAAAGGGTTCGGTTCAAAAAAGATGTTCTATTACATTTTTTCAAGCTGCTTATTGTCATTTCCAACAATTTTAAAGCATTGGATAAAAAGCTGACAAAGAAAAATTTTATAATATTAAAAATGAACTAATAAGTTAAAGCTTAAAAAATGGTAAATAAAACAATTAATGATTCTTAATTCTTTAAGGTTTTGGAAAAATTTTTATTGTTACAGTATTTCACATGAAACACTTTCTAACAGCACATGACCTTCAAAGCAAAGCCAAGCTGTTTCTAATTGTATGAAATACTGTGACGAAAGAAATTTTTTGTCGTTCTGCGTACGAGGCTTAAAGAATTTTACAATGTCGCATTTGTAGTACTAGCAATTCCTGCCACACAAGAATCAGTCGAGTGCACTGATCATATATTTTTGTTTTATCGAGCGATTTTGCTGGAAGAAGAACTGAGGGGAGCTCAATAATTCAGAAAGGCCGAAAGGGGGCATACCCAACGCCTTCTGTCAATTTGAAGCTGTTTGTTTTGCACTTGTATTGCCTTTAGAATTCCCAAACAGTAAAAGCAATGCTGGCATGAGATGGCCCCTGACAACTTGCAAAAGATGGGCAAGGCCTGCTGATTATAAAACCGCAAAGTTATTGAAACATCTGTAAAGTGGATCATCTCCTTTTATGGCGTCTTGGTTTAAAAGTTATGAAGAAACATACATTTAGAATATATAGAGTGAACGGTTCCGCAGTCGACTTCGTTTCTGTTAGAAATAAGTCAGCTGTTTGATCTCACTTACGCTCTCAGAGTGCATTTGGGAATATGTTCGGCTCGCTCTAACCACTGTATTTTTCTATGCGGAAACTTCCTTACACCGTTTAAAGTTAAGCAGAGTAAATTTGTTGACCTGGAACCTGGAACTTACATACATGATTTCTTAAAAAAAATTATTTCCGAATCCCGGTTCGAACCCGAACCTAGGTTTAACGACCTTGATAACCCGCTCCGTGAACCCGAACCCAAAAAGTTTCGAGGGTTCGAACCCCGGAGCGAACCTCTGTCTATTTTTATGAGGTTTGCAGCCCGGATTATAACCGATTACGATAGTTTGGCGAGACTTTTGCCAACGCTCTCAGATTTGACTCGTTTGTAAGTCCGTTTACGAACATTTTACGATAGTTTTGTTTCACTATCGTTTTTTGGACCACTGGGATGTCCGAATCTACATATGGAAAAAAACTGGCCATGGGATATTCGAGTTTGTTGTGTACAATTTAGCTGGTCTTACAAGAAACATTATTTGGCTAACAAATTTTAGAGATAAATTCAATGGGAATTTAGAAGCAGTTTTTCGTTTGAGGACAGTGTTGTAAATTGATAGTCTGTTCTAAATTTGATTAATTTGGCGCTCGTCATTTATGTTTATGTTCTGTCCGGTCTCATATTCAAAGAAATACGGACCGATGTTTCCAGCAGCCCATAAACCACATAAGACAGTGCAATTTTGTGGTTGTAATGGTGCTTCGAGAGCCTGTTCGGGTCGCTCATCGAGCCAGAAATGTGCGGTGTGAGTCTTTCATGATGATTTTAAATAAAAATAAAATGACAGCAGTCACGCGCGATATTTAAAAAAAGAATATTGAAAGAAAACATTTAAATGAATCAGCTTTCAATAGATAATACACAGCAGCTTTCCAGCTTCTAAGCCTTTGAATTTTACTGTAATATTAGCTTAAACATTTTAAATAAATCCTTTTTTTCAATAATTGTCTTGATAAAAATTTGTCTCTCTATTGGCAACTGTAAAATCGTGAATATTGTTATTTAATACGTTCTGCACAATGATACTATACGTATTTATTTATTTATTTTTCGCACACATTGATAAACAACAAGTAAGACCATTGCAGTCGAGTTATCTCGACTTCAAAATACCCTGTACAATTAACAGACACACACGCACACATACACACAAACGTAAATAATATCGCGCTCACACTCACACACACTCACGCGCAAGCCTCAAACAGAGCGCAATAAGTAAAGCGTGTGGTGGGGGGTGGGGGCAAAATTTGTTTCGTGAATAACTTCGGTGTTTTTGCTCAGATCTGATTGTGCTTTTCAGAATAGATACATTAAGGGCCTAAGATAATATATATTAAGCGACGATATTGTAACTTTAAAATTGTGGCTCTGACAGTTTTTTGCGGTTTAAGGGGGGAGGGGGGGAAATTTTCGAGATCTGAAACAAACTTGATCTGCGTACAGCCTATACCTATGTACATGCAAAAATTTGTATCTCTATCTCTTATAGTCTCCGAGATCGACGCGTTCATACAGACAGACGGACGGACGGACGGACGGACGGACAGACGGACAGACGGACAGACGGGGAGGGGGGGAAAATTTGTATCTCTATCTCTTATAGTCTCCGAGATCGACGCGTTCATACAGACAGACGGACGGACGGACGGACGGACGGACGGACGGACAGACGGACAGACGGACAGACGGGGGGGGGGGGGGGGAAATTTTCGAGATCTGAAACAAACTTGATCTGCGTACAGCCTATACCTATGTACATGCAAAAATTTGTATCTCTATCTCTTATAGTCTCCGAGATCGACGCGTTCATACAGACAGACGGACGGACGGACGGACGGACGGACAGACGGACAGACGGACAGACGGACAGACGGACATGGCTAAATCGACTCGGCTGTTGATGCTGATCAAGAATATATATATTTTATAGGGTCGGAAATGCTTCCTTCTCCCTGTTACATACATTTGCACAACTTCATGATCCCCTTTTACCCATTTTCAATGGGTACAGGGTATAAAAACAACGCTAATTATGTGTATCAACAACAACATACAATACTATTATATACGTACAGGTATATATATTGCTTACTCATTTTCAATTCTCTCTCTTGTCCGTTTCAGGGTGGAAATAATGCTGGACACACTGTGGTAGCCAATGGCACCGAATTCGACTTTCATCTTTTGCCCAGCGGCGTTGTGAATGAGAAATGCATCTCGGTCATTGGTAAGTCCGAGGATAAGAATGAATCGATGGACAATATCAATAAGCAGGAGAGCAAGAGAGAGATGCGCGCCCAATGATTTTCAAGTTTAAAAAGCAAGAAAAAAAAATTGAATTCTAAAAGAAAATGAAAACAGAAACAGAGAAACAATGAAAACTTTTCAATGAAAGTAAGCAGCAATTTTCCTTTCCTTTTCACTTTTCGTTTTAAATATAAATTTTGTATATAAATTAGCTCTTATGTACACATATGTACCCTAGTATGTGTTCTTCTCAACAAAGCCAAAACTATATCAACTTGAGACATGTATAAATACACAAAAATTTGTTTTTATTTTATTTATTTTTTTGGCAAGATTCAGTGCATCATTGACATTGGCTTTTGACTTTGCCCATGAAGGAAAGAAAAGGCTTTCGTGAATGCCACATTAACATAATTCAATCAGAGAGTTAACAAAGTTCATCAAAAACAAGTCCGTGCCAGGCAACTTGCTGTGGCTTAAAAGTTTAATCGATGTTTTGTGGTTTTGTTTACTAACAACAACAAAAACAATAACAAATTGTACACTGTCATCGCTTGTCACAAGACCAATTTATGAGATAATCACAATCTCACAACCACACACAAGCCCAGCCAAGTTTCCACGTGTGTGTGAGCACTTTGCAATTTAGATATCGTTTATAACAGTACACAAACATGCAAACCAAACATATGTGTATATGTGGAAAATTTGTCGAATCAAACAATTAACTTATTATTTTGAATTTCCGTCTCGCTTTATGTGCATTTTATAACCAGGCAGGCAGGCGCCTTTCCGTTAAACTGACTCGCGTGCACGAGACTTACTCATAAAAAAAACGATGTGGATTCAAAATTTGAATTTCAAATAGATCGAATCGAATTTTTTGTAGACGAGTGTAAAAATGTTCATAATAAAATAATACTAAAGATACTTGGTTACAGATTAAAGGCCTATCCTCAGATAAGATAAATTTTTAGTTTGCTACGATATTTCACATGAATAGAAACAGTTTTAAATGGCTTGGAAATCTGAATGATTATGAAAAGATGTTCTATTCATGTGAAATATCGTAGCAAACTAAAATTTTATCTTATCTGAGTATAGGCCCTAAGATGTAAGCATATGGGCTAATCCTGCGTTGCGGACGTTACATTTGTACGCAAATTTGCTTCTTAAAATTGACACAGCTGGCGTCCACTTTGGTATATTTGAAATACCTTTGGTGCAAAATGCAGTTCTTTGGGAGTACTTTCAAACCTAATTTAAGATAATAGGTTATCTGTTTTTGAAAAAAAGTTATGCTTGTTTAAAGTTCCGTTGCGGACGTTACAAAAAATGGAAGTCGACTTTGAGGCTTATGTGCATTTCCACATTTTTTAGCGAATTTTGCATAATAAACAAAAAAAAGTCTAATGACAAAAATTTAGAAGAATATATGACCAATTCAACCCAGCTTTCAAAAGAATGATAAGTGGTCCCGTTATTAAAATATCTTAATTTTTGTGCTGTTGCGGACGTTACGTTGCGGACGTTACACTTTTTCCATTGACCCAAATAGTATAAAAAAAAAAATTTTTTTTCATCCGATTGACTTGAAACTGGGTTTGTAAGCTTAGTACGCGAAATAGTTCGAAACGTGTTTTCCAGATTTTGAAAAATCCGCCCACGAGGAAAATTTCCGTAAAATTCTGCTTGCAAAAAAATTATTTTTCATCCGATTGGCTTCAAATTCAGTTTGTAATGTTAAAACTCGAATTCATTTGGGTTTTCATTTTCCGATGTTGGAAATACCGATTTTTATCGATATTTATCAATTATTAAAATTATTATTATTTAAACACACTTTTTGTTACTTTGAGGTTATGTTTTTTCGGATTCTCGACAACCTAGAGCAATTTAGAGCCCAGATTCAGACTCAGCAGACAATAATCCATTATAAACACCTATTTCCACCTCAAATAAAAAAAAAAATGTTTTGCATTTTCTTGCCGTTGCGGACGTTACACATTTTCACATTAACTTTTTTCAAAAATATGTGTAATAAAGGTATATTTTTTTTTTCATCAGTTTAAAGGGCATAAAAAACTCTGTTTATAAAGTAAGTTTGGATAACCGAATTATTAAAATTCTTTCTGCTAAATTAAAAAAACCCAATTTTCCGTTGCGGACGTTACACACAGTAAACCGATTTTTAGTTTAAATTTTTAATATATATTAGATATCCTACAAATATAATGAGTACCTTAAATTAAAGGAAATTAAACAAACTTTAAGTTTTGCTAAGCGGACAATACTATAACGACTGTTTTTACCATTTTTGTGACCAATAAAAAAAACCCTTTTTTTCAAGAATTAATAGAAGCAAGAGGAAGGTGTAGGTATGCCTCTGCCAAGAGCAGATAAACCACCGTAGAACACTATGGCTTACATATTTTGAAGCTTGAATATGTACCCTATTATTCCATTAACAAACATTTGGATTTTGGACAACTTTAAATTTCAACCCTTGGTTTAAAAATTTTCGGATTAGCCCATATGCTTTATTGCTTTTAGATATTAAGGTAACCTGGAGGTCTTCAGTATATGGGGTGATTTCAAGTTTGGAGTTACATCACTTTTGAAAATAGGGGCATTAGGGTGGACGTCGATAGGAAATTTAAGTGATCTTATCGTTTATGTTTGCTTTGTATTCGACTTCTAATCGAAATTTCGTCCACGAAATCTCCGTATCATGAGCGCTTTTCCAAGATGGAAAATGATTTACAAAAATGCATAAATATTTTTTTATGTTATACACAAATTCCCGATACTTTTCGCCCACAGTAATATAAATAGGGTGTTCACCAGCCCTCGTAAAAGCGTAATTATTTAATTTACCACACATGAGCTAGTGAGCGTGATTTACCCTAATAATTGGAGTGATAAACCAGCTGTTTTGAACAGCCTATAAATTTTGCCCTTAATATTTACAACGGATTTTAAACTGAGCGGAGTGGAGCACTGCATGCATAACTCATAAACAGAAAGCCGTGTGTGCGAACCATGTAAGCTGAATTTATAGATCAATCCGTTACCGGGACTCGAAGCGAAATACAAGGGGATAAACATATCCACTCAGCCAACTCCTGTACAGAAAAATCTGTATCTAAATTTCTATATCAGATAAACACGATACCAAGTGTTTTAGCCGATACTTTGAACACTTCAAGTTTTTACACTAATAGGAGCGATTTCATAAACATTCCCAAGAGTTGGTCATTTTTTTCCTATGTATTTTGTTGTTGTGTCGTACAATTTTTGTGTGTACGCATTTTGATTTACGCTTTTTCAAGGGCTGGTGAACACCCTAAGTAATAAGCATTATTTTTAGATCCTCAAAGTTTGCGAATTATCAAATGGAAGATAATCCATTTATAAGCAGCAGAAAGAACGGCCGCAACTGTTATGCGCAGCACTTCAGTTCTGTTTGTGTGGGGCCTCACTTCAAAGATATCCTGATGGGTTCTTGGTGTACGGCTGCCGAATAGTAGAAACTTTAAAGTAATGTACGATTTTTACCTAATTTATGTTTAGTAATTATACTTTACATATTGTCTTGGTTATATTAAAAACAATTTTTTCAATGGTCATGGTACCTTTTTGTCCAATGTTATGACTTTAAACCAGTGGTGCACACAATTAATTTTTCGTACCACATGTGATACGAATTCATAATTCTGCCAGCGTCGCAGCCGACACACGCATAGAGAGAGAGAATACGTGTGCTCTATAAAATGCACGCACACACATATGTGTGTTTGTTTGTAGCCTATATTTGACATAACAACGTTTACTTCGTGTTGCTCTGCTACGCACACCAGCGCAAATCATGATAGTGTGAGTCTGTGCATCACTGCTTTAAACCAACTACTTAACGAGAGCGTAAGTAAAAGTAGGCTCTAACCGACAACCGACTTCGATATAGCCGTTACTCATGAAAGAACATGTTTAACAGTGTTCCTGCGTTCCTTAGGGTGAACATCCGAAAAGTATGCTAAATTTTTTAACTCGGCTATTTATCACTTTTTTGCTCATAACTTGAGAACCGCTCATACGATCTTTATCATTTCTTCTTCAAATCACATACATATTACGAATGACAAACTATCTCTAGAAGGAACAAATCATCTATTTTCAAAACTGCGGGAGATATGACGTTTTTTCAAAATTCCGGGGGCGGGAGGGGGCGTGGCAACAATTGAAAATAAACTTGATCTGCCTGCAAGTATAAGAAGCATTTGTCCCAATCATGTCAAACCTCTATCTCTTATCATCTCTGAGATCTGCTTGTTCTTACGGACGGACGGACGGACATGGCTTTATCGACTCGGCTGTTGATGCTGATCAAGAATATATATACTTTATATGGTCGGAAATGATTTCTTCTGCCTGTTACATACATTTGTACGACTTTAGTTTACCCTTTTTACTCTACGAGTAACGGGTATAAAAAAGGAGGCTAGAACAACAGAACGTATGATAGATAAACATGAAATCCAATTCGCAGGCAATAGAGTCCATTTTAAACTATCGTCCCTAATAGCCATATCGACCAAAAGGACAACCGAGACCAAAAAATTCAAAGTGGTTAAAAATATTTTATCTTATTCTTTTCAGTTACAAAAGAATGCATAAGAAACCATCAGAAACTATGTGAATGCAATTATTGATTCAATTAAATAGATTTTCTTATAACTCTTTACCATAAACGGTTACATGTAAGCAAGAGAGGTACAGACCAGGTATCTTATACACAACAAAAGTCCCGAACACATCAAGTACCGTACTCAGAAAACTATGGTACATTTTTCGTTTCGTACTGTGCGAAAATAACACGAACCGAAAAAAATAAGTACGGTACAGCGTCGTAACGTACCGTCCGAAAAATATAAAAACCGAACTTCATTGTGTTCAGCTCTCGTGCTTACTAAACAATTTTAGTTAAGTACAATTAAGTACGAAAAGACTTTTTGTTAAGTACGGGGAGTATAAAATGATTTAAGTTACAGACTTTGTGATAGGTGAGTTAATTAAACCATTTACCGTGACTAAACACGATAAATCGCGAAAATAAACCAAAAAGGAAAAAAAAATAGAAATTATGAAAAACGTTAATGCCAACCAAGTGAAAAATCATGTATGAATCAATGCATCAATCTTGTATGAGGTCTCAAATTTCGATCTGTAAGAACCTGAGGAAACCATATGTCAAGCTAGACGTTTCATGTGCTTGTGAACGGTCGCGCTAGACAAAGCAATCTCTTAAGACCAACGACTTTATTTTATCTACATATTATCCACACACATTATAAGCTTCCAAGATGTGGTGCATCCTCAAGATCTAAATTGCCGGAAGGATATTTTGCAAATCAATTTTGGCATTGCCGAAAATGCTGTTTTCGATCTTCCATCTTTGATATGGCACCAAAAAAAAAAAAACTATCAGCCATGTTCTGAATACCACTTTCACAAAACTTTTGTGATTTAAATCCGGTTTTAGTACTAGATTTGGACTTTAAATCACAAAACTTTTGTGGAAGTGGAATTGAAAACATGGCTGTATTTAAAAAAATTTAACAAAAAGGTTAAATTATACTTATTTAATTTAACAAATTTTTTTACAAAAAGGTTTAATTATACTTATAATAGTAAAGCGGTTAAGTGTAAAACTGGCTGCGATAAAAATTCAATAAGATCTGTTGTTGTCATCAAACGAAATTACTAAACAAACCAAAATCATTCTCCAAGGCCATGTGAACTTCGGTCGAGCCGAAGAAAGCGTCCCTTTATATTATCATGTCTTTTTTTCAAAGTTCTAGAAAACGTATTCAAAACAGAAACAGGCAAAATTATTTCTAAATACCAAGGCAAATTTAAAAATAAGGCGATTTCCTTAAATCCATGGAAAAAATTTTCTGAGTGCGTATTTATTTAGATAGAAAATGGCCAAATTAACTATTAAAGCTTTGAGAAAAATATTTATAAGTTTTGAACTTTTTTTTTGTTTTTGCTTCGGTTACAAAACGTTACAAAAATCGCGGAGTTTCCGACTCCGAACCGTCTTGCAGCCCTGCTTCACACTTTTTGCCACCTGGCATGGCATCTAACTTAAATTGATCAGATATATTAAAAACTTTTGGGGGGTACAGGGAATCTTATAGTCGTGCTTGACCGACTTTTTCACTTGTTTGAGACTCATCCTCGTATTATAAAATTATAGAAAAGATGCTTGGTTACAGATTGTACATAGATAAAGATCTTAGCAAATGATTTATAGCTCTTACATATCAGAGTAAAGTGGAGTAAAAGATAATTATAGATTTAAACAGTATAATCCGGGGATTTCAAGGGGGTTGTAGTTCTGTACACAGAGAAAAAAAAAAGATCCCCGTAGAATGGATATTCAAATATCCACTTCAAGATCCGTTCTTATACCCTTGCAAAGGGTATTATAATTTTGCCCAGAAATTTGCAACGCATAGAAATATTCATTTCCGACCCTTTAAACTATATATATTCTTGGTCAGGGCGACGAGCTGAGTCGATTGAGCTTTGTCCGTCCGTCTGTCAGTTTCTACGCAAACTAGTCTCTCAATTTTAAAGCTATCGAGCTGAAACTTTGCACAGAGTCTTCTTTTTACTTCACACTTTTAATATGTCGGAACCCACCGGATCGGATGACTATATCGTATAGCTGCCATAGAAACTATCGGTCGAAAAGTGGGCTTTATCAGAAAAATGGTTTGTTTTAATGCTGACGTTCGTAAACACTGTTGTATTAAAACATTTGCAAGGGTATTAAAACTTCGGGAAAGACGAAGTTAGCTTTGCCTTCTCGTTTAAATATCCTTTTCACATTTTTTAGCTCCTTTGGATGAAGAACAAAGATCAGTGAAATATTTTTTTTCTAATATATCCTTTTTAAGCGAAAATAAACCGACTTCGAAAATATCCAATGGATCCCAAAAAAGGATAGTTAACTATCCAGTCCAAATGGATACCGAGAATATCCTGAGGATCTTTAAAAACTATCCTTTTTCACAGTGTTGTATTGAGCCTCTTGTACAGGTATTTAGCAGATGTTGAAGAAAAGGTGAAGCCTAAGTCTAGGGTGACTGAAATGAAATTATTTTAAGGCCTCAGAGGTTGCCTAAGTGAGTCGTAGTATCGCACCTTTAGGTGAAATTCCATTTATATTTAGTTTATTTGTTAATTTTAAGTATTTAGCTAATTACCCAAAGTGCACTTGTCTATAAATCAGAGTCTGGACATGTAGAAGTAATTTGGTCATGTGATTTTAAAACAGTTCCTAAATAATCTAGAGAATCCAACTTCATAGACTGATTACCTGGAACACTTTTTGTTTAATTTATTACAGGCAATGGCGTGGTCATTCACTTGCCCTCGCTGTTCGATGAGGTGCTGAAGAACGAAGCCAAAGGTTTGTCCCACTTGGAGACCCGTCTAATCATTTCGGATCGGGCGCATCTGGTGTTTGATTTCCATCAGCAAGTGGATGGCATGCAGGAGGCGGAAAAGGGTGGCAAGTCATTGGGTACCACCAAGAAGGGTATCGGTCCGGCCTACTCCAGTAAGGCCAGTCGCAATGGCATTCGTGTGGGCGAACTGCTGGGTGACTTCAACTTGTTCAGCGACAAGTGAGTGCGCATAAAAGTACATAATCCAAACATTACGCTCAACTCTTCACCCTCCTTTCAAAGGTTCAAGTCCATTGTGGCCACTCATGCGCGTCTGTTTCCCTCGATCAATGTCGATGTGGAGGCGGAGCTGGCCCGTTACAAGGACTATGCGGAAAAGGTGCGTCCCTATGTAAAGGACACGATTTGCTTCTTGCACACAGCCCTACGCAATGGCAAGACCATTTTGGTGGAGGGAGCCAATGCGGCCATGTTGGACATTGATTTCGGCACGTATCCCTATGTGACCAGCAGCAATTGCAGCATTGGTGGAGTTTTGACCGGACTGGGTCTGCCGCCCCAGACCATTGGCGAGGTGATTGGCGTGGTCAAGGCGTACACGACGCGCGTGGGCGACGGACCCTTCCCCACCGAGCAGTTGAATGTGAGTAGTAAACCACCCGATACCTTTTACCTCAAAATTTATATTTAATGTCTATATGCTCTTCTAGGAAATTGGAGATCTGCTGCAGACGCGCGGTTTCGAGGTGGGTGTGACCACCAAGCGCAAGCGACGCTGCGGCTGGCTGGACATCCCGCTGCTCAGGTACACCTCATTGGTCAACGGCTACACATGCATTTGCATCACTAAGCTGGACATTCTGGACACCTTGCCCGAAATCAAAGTGGCCGTGAGCTACAAGAGGAGCAATGGCGACTCGCTGGATCATTTCCCCGGCACCATTGCCGAGCTGGGCTCCATTGAGGTGGAGTACGCCGTTCTGCCCGGCTGGCAGACATCCACCGAGCACATTCGCAACTTCAAGGAGTTGCCGGAGAATGCACAAAACTATGTACGCTTCTTGGAGAGCGAACTGCAGGTGCCCGTCCGTTGGGTGGGCGTGGGCAAGGGCCGTGAATCGATTGTGAATGTACATTAGCCCCACATATGTGTAAATGTGACGAAAGAATAATAACTATGTCGTCGTTTAACCAACTATTGTAACTAACTACCCAAACACGTACCCACAGCAAACTACTTACAAAACTATCCTCAACATTAAGTCACAAATTGGTTAGCTTATTTGCTCCTATTCTTAGTTTTTTTGATGTTTACCAATTGATTCATGATTTCCTTAAGCGCATCCCCTACTTATGTATACATTATATACCCTTCCCTTTGTTCGATGAGGCCGTACTTAGTTTTTAAGATCATCAGGTGCAGTTGCAAAACGAAAAGCAAAATATTTTTTATTGTACAATAACTTAAATCATGTTGTTTTAATATTTAAATACAACAATGTGCTCTGACTTGTATGTAAAAATTGTGTCGCAAGAAAATACATTTTAATTTGAAAAGTAAAGAATAATGGCAAGTGGTTTTTTAGTTGCGGAATCAAAACTCGCAAAAGGAGGTGTTTCAGAAGTGGGCATCCAGATGGAACATCAGGGGAAACTCGGAAGGGCAAACTCTATTCTGGGATTATCGTTAACGAAGAGCTAATTCCTCAAGCGGATAAACGTCCAAATATTTGGACCTCATCATCAGTGGATGCATCAGGGCTAGGTATCCATCTATAACAACCAAATTCCAACCGAATTATAATTCTTAGGTGCCACAGACAATTCTATTGGTTTTCTTCAAACTAGGGATTCGAAATATCGATATCAAATATTTTTTTAATATAATTGGAAACCTTGCTTTTTGGGGCCAAAAACCCTGAATAAAAGTATTTACCAAAATATCGAAAAAACGTTGTTCGAAATCGATATTTCGACATCCCTATTTCAAATCTCCCGTGTTTTGTAATGAGATTTATAGAAATTCATTATACAGTTTAAATTTAAACCAGGGAATCAAACCGAATCGTTCGTTCCGGTTCTGATACGTACCGTAACTAATGTTTCAGTAAAGGCTTCTGTTTTGGATCTAATATTATTTCGCTATGCGGTTCCTTTCCAATACCTAGATTTTTATTTCGGTATACCGGTTCTTAAGAAAGATCCATCCAATTTTTCAGCGATGACAAAATAGTTACACCCCAAAAAACAAACATTTTAGGCTTACTTAATGTGAAAACTTTGTCAAGTTCTGAGGAAAAATGACTATTTTAATCCCATTAAACTGTTTGGGAAAAATACTGATCTTTTTGAATTGACCTGTTTCTTTTCATACATTTATGATTCCACTCAGCCTTCACTCTTAACCAGTACCAGAACCGAACCCGCATTACCAGTTCGGTTTGAGTTTTTGGCTCAATCGAAATGAACCTTTAAAATTTTTAACCTACCGAACCTGGATCCGAACCGGACCACTTTTGCTTGAAAAATGTTTGGTTCAAAGAATACCTAAGTCAGTTTTTTCGAGTTGCAACTAAAGTCAAGTTGGTAAATCCCAATTTAAAACCGGTTATTGAGTTACAAAAAAGGTGCGGCCCTGGTAGAGAACTAATGAATGTTTACTATAATGAATGGGGTACATTCGGGTATTGATAAACATGTTTAGTAGCTTAATTGATCTTCAATCATATCAGAATTAATGATTCAATAAGTAAATTACACTTTTTAAGGGGATTGAACCCGCGGACCAATCCTTTTTCAGAATTTCGGAGTGCAGCCTTGGCTGCTTTTCTCATTAAGTTTCACTTGAAGAGAAATGGATAACACAAGTCCGTTTTATACCCTTGAGAGGGTATATTGAAATTGGCCGGATGTTTGTAACGCACAGAAGAAAGCATCGCCGACCTCATAAAGTATATATCTGTCCGTCTGTTTCTATGCTATCTCCTCAGTCAGTTCTAAACCAAACTTTGCACGAAGACTCGGAACCGGAACCGCCCGGATCGGATGACTTGTAGCTGCCATATAAATGATCGGTCGGAAAATGCGTTTTAGTGAGAAAAACTGTTTTGTTCTCAATATTAGCGCTCTTAAACTCGGTAATAGCTTACATTATGTTTTTTAAGCTGATCTGCGAAGTTTGGTCGAAATCGCTAACCGTTGAAGCAAGCTTTTTCAAAAGTATTAAAACTTCGGCACAGATGAAATCAGCTTTTGCATTCTCGTTTGTTCTAAGGTTATCATGACATTATAATGAGGTTCTAAGAATATAGGATGCAACAGTTTCAGGTACTGGTTTCGAGGTTTCCTAAATTACATTGCAAATAATTGCCAAGCCAGACTCTTTAAATAAAACGCATATATGGTGCGAGTGACTATCTAGAAACTGAATATTTCATAAGATGTTGGTACTTTCTCTTTTATACATTTTTTGGTTTTACCAAGTGGAGTTAATTATAAATGCGATTATTGCTTTAAAAATTACTAAATAACAAAAATGTGTCCCTTCTTGGAAAAAGGGAAAATAATGGAAAATAATCAAACAATCCATTATATTCCATTAGGTTCGATTAGTTTCCTTATTTTTTATTTTCAATAAGTGCCCTTCTTGGGGGTTGCTTGTTTAGGTTCGTATGGCGCCTCGCAGGGAAGCGGTCTTTAAATGCACTGTTCAAATATCTTTGAACACTCTTTACAAACGATTTAACCAAACTACGTAAAAGTCCCCCAAAACTAACCGCCAGCTTTGCAGCCTAATTGTTGCTCAGAACCGAAACTGTATTGGTACAACGATCAGGTTCTTTTCGGTCATTTCATTTCTTCAAATTTCCACCACTTCAGTGGCAAATTAAGTATGATTCATATTTTTGGCATTGCCTCTACAATAAAAAAAAATTTTAATAACTCTTACAATGTTTAAAATATCGAGTTCAAACTTAAAACTTAACATTTATATTTGAATTATTTTAAATTCCTGAAATTTTCATCAAGTTCGGATAATCCCTCAGGAACAAAAGAACGCTATTAAACATTTCTATCAAATTCAGAAAGAGAGACTTTTAACTAACGCTCTCGTTTTAATATATTGCATGCTTAAGCTCATAAAATAATGACGGATGAATATATATTTGAATACGATTGGACTTAATAACAATCTAAATTAATTCCCTTTAGTTAAAGTAAAGTCAAACTCAAAATGTTTTGATTTTGGTTACACCGCAGTTTTATGAATTTTTCCTAGACTTTAAATTTATGCAACAAATCGACTGAACCCACCTTTTACACTAAAAAAATCAAAATGCTATCAAAAATCAGAAACAAGAACAAAATATCTTTTACTCCTGGCTAGACCACGTCGAAAACGGCTTAAAAAGCTGGATTTCTTATAAAGGGTGATTTTTTAGCTATTATCTTTTTGGCAACACTGGTTTAAACAGCTCACGCACGTTTCGTGTTTTGTTTCACTGTCAAACATCTTCAGTTTGGTCTATAATTTAACAATTATTGAATTTTAAAATCAACATGCGTGCTCTGTTTAGAAAGTTCATCGCGCGCTTCTTCCATTTTATGGTCAGTTTAATCGACCCACTGAAGCGGCTATTCGGGCTATTGTGACTAAATTTCGCACCAAATTTACATTGTTGGACATTAAACCACCAACACGCTTACGTAGAGTGCGAACTGATGACCATCAATTATCGATTCGTCGCCGTTCGCAGCAATTGGGCCTCTGTTACTCAACAAACGGTCAATTGGCCGCCTAGATCGTGCGATTTAACGTTTTTAGACAATTTTTTGTGGGGCTATGTTAATCCTCATGTCTGTACAAACAAACCCGCTTCAATTGACGCATTGGAAGACAACAATGAAGCATTTATTCGTGAGATACCGGCCGAAATGTTGGAAAGAGTATGCCAAAATTGGACTAAGCGGATGGACCATTTGTGGCGCAGTCACGGTCAACATTTGCTTGAAATAATCTTCAAACATTAAATTATTTGGACCGTACAATCGATTCAAATAAATATTTTATGCATTTTTCTGAATTTAATGTGCCTTTTTTTGAAAAACTTTCCTATAGCTCTTAAAAAATCACCCTTTATTTGAATCATAATTTTTTTGATTTAAACATGTTTTGGCGCCTTTAAAACATGAGCTGTGTGAATGCCATTGGCTACGTTTATAGTGAATGTCAACCAAGTGTTCTCAACTAGGTGGCAACTCTGTTTTCCTACCTGTTAGAGTGTTTTAGTTTTTCGTTAAATTTAGTTGTTCGTTTACCTTTATAAGCATTTATTGTCAACAAATTTGGGCTGTCTGCCACTAAACGTGCAATATTTAACAAATGGTAAGCAATTATTTGGACGCAAGTGAAAAACTACGCTTTTACCGCTGCACTTTCCACTTGGCTGATTCCTCTCCCCCCGTGGTTACCATTTTCTATTTGTTTATACATATGTATGTCACTTTCTTTTTTGTACTCCACAACAGGCTCGTTACTTTAAAGAACAGGACATTGATGGCAAGTATTAGTAATACTTAGTTTGGATGACACATCATAGTTAACAACAATTTCCTTATCTTTCAGAGTTCCGCGAGTGTTTTTATCTATTTGCTCGTTCGGGCCAAATTAACAATTTGGACGAGCTAACTGTAAGTACTAAATTTCTACTGGCATCAACACAGTGACCCCCTACCACCACTTCACTTCAGGTTATTATGCGTTCGCTTGGCCTCTCGCCTACCATACAAGAACTGGTTTCGTATTTGAAGCAAAAGAATGGGAAAATGAGCTTCGCTGACTTTCTGGACATCATGCATCAGCACTCCAAGGTGGAGAGTTTGCCGGATGAGGTGATTGCCGCCTTTAAGGCAGCCGATCCTCAGAACAAGGGCACCATCTCGGCCAGACAGCTGAGGAATTTGTTGCAGAACTGGGGCGAAGGTTTGTCCAACCGCGAGGTGGATAACATTTTCCGTGAGGCGAATGTCAATAACAATAGCACTGTAAGGTATGCGGATTTTGTCAAGATTGCCTGTGCCCCAGTGCCCGACTATTACTAAGATTTTGTAAATAAATTCACACAATAATTCATTTCAATGGAAAGTTTTCTTGGTTTTATTTAAAAAAATTGCCGTCATTTAGTTGGCAATGGTAACCTCAACCTCTACGCCGGGTTCGATGTTGATCGAGGTGATCTTCTTGACAATCTCGGAGGGAGAGTGCAAGTCGATGATGCGCTTGTGGATTCTCATCTGAAATTTGAAGAGGGAAAAAATAAAACAAATTAGTGGGTGACTCAGCGGGTGGGCTTCATATGTAAAAATTGTCGAATTCTGAGAGCCAAATTGTGTGGATTACCAGCAAAGTGGACTATGAGAACACGTTTCATCTGGGCAAATCAAATGTGATACTGTATAGCGGCGCAATGGTTTGCCGAAACACGATATCCGATTTGTCCATGCTTATGCGGAATTCTGGCCAAAAACTCTTACCTGGAAGCGATCCCAGGTCTTGGAACCCTCACCACAAGGAGTCTTACGGGTGGTGATGCGTAGAACTTTGGTTGGCATGCGCACGGGGCCCTGAAAATAAACAAAGAATAACCATTAATCAGCGGATGCACCTAAGTAAGTGGACGCTTGTGGCTTAAACCATGTGATATTTTCACCAGGTGGGAATATCCAAGTGAAAATAATGTCCAGCTTAAGCATTTTTCTCTGGCATTTATTTGATGACTAGGCTAAGCGTCTGGCGGACGGGCAAAGCCTCCAGGTAAATGCCTCAAGGGGCACTCATGCTTACCTTGACACGCAGGTTCTGGTTCTTGGCACCGTTGATCAAATCGCGGCACACATTCTCCAGGGAGCGAACATTCCTGGAGGTAAGGGTGATGCGAATGCGGTGAACAGAGGCAGAATCGCCGCCATGGGGCTTCTCAATATCCTTGGGTGCAGCAGCCTGTGTGGAAAATTAGCAGAGTGAGGTTAGGTTGAAGCAACGCACACGTGTGGCCGGAATTTCTTTCAACAAAACACTTTTCGGTGAGATGCACAACTGGGAAATCTTGCCACGTGTTGGTGTAACTATATATTTACCATTTTTAGCAATTTCTCTGGTAGAGATAGTCAAATCTTTTTATTTTGAGCAGCGCTGAACCAGTTAACTTGCTGGCAGAAAACGAAATGGGAAGAGTGACAAAATGTTATCGACGGCGTTGCCACAGTGGCGAATGTCCAATTTTTATCGACGGCGTTGCCACAGTGGCGAATTCGATTACGAACGGAATTGACAGACAGTAAGAGACGGCGCGTGACTGGCCGTGACTGGCGTTGTCAGACTGGCGGAGCTGTGTTATTGCCATCGCTATTGTGTACGTGTGTGTTTTGACTTTGCGACGTGGTGATAATCTGTCTCCAGCCACAGATCCGCCACTTTAGACCCATCATCCTTCCAGCAGTTCCACTAGAACTTTATGCATTTCCCTACTCTGAGCAGAGCAGTTCTGCTGCTGGCTGTGGCCCTCATCGGCCATGCAAGTGCACAACGGGTGGCGCCCGGCGTAAATCCCCAGCATTATGTGAGTTTTTAGTTTTGATTATTGTGCAACCAGCTGCTACTACTCCATATCTATTACTGTTATAGCAACAAGTGCCGCAGCAACAACAACATCCTCCACCGCCGCCTCCGCAGCAATACCAGCAACAGGTACATTCAGCACCCGGTGTCCCACCACAGCAATATGTGAGTTGTAGTCAAGGTAACCGCTTCTAATCCTATCCCACGACTAATACGACTTTCTCTTAGGTGCCCGTGCAACAGCAGCAAGTTCAGTACCAGCAAGTTCCTGTCCAGCAGCAGCAGCAACAACAACAACAGCAAATGCATCATCAGCAACCGCAAATGCAGGCTCCCCAGCAGCAACAAATGCATCAACAACAGCAGCCCCATGGCGGTGGTCATCATCATGGCCAGCCCCAACAGGTCCTAAACACGGGCAACATTCAGCAGGAGCGAGCGTAAGTTATTTCTTAGTGTTTGACTATCTTATCATCAGTATTTAGCCAACGCAATTAATCAGATACTGGCTTTTGTTGAACTATGTTCTCCTAAATCATTATTATCTTATCATAAAGAATTGACAACAAGCGCACTTATATGTAGAGGGCTGTGGAACATTTTAACTTTAAATCTAACTTGGGTGAAAACCCTAGAAAGTTGCTTACTTAGTACTGAGCCCATCTATGGGATTCTGTCTCTACTGTGAACCTGTTAAGGACTAAATTGCTCAACGATTTTTGTTTAAGCCGTTAAACATTACGATGGTTATACTAGCTACCCGGCGACGCCCGGTTACTTTGTGTGGATATGTTTCTTACAGCTGTGAAAATAATAATAGCATTTTAGAAATGGAAGACTTACAAAACTGGGAATAAAAAAAGTCAAGGAACTTATTGAATCTGATAAATTTAGGCGAAAAAATAAAATAATAGCACCAGTTTTCAAAAACAAATTTTAAATTTTAAAAAATTACCAATAAAGGCCTAATTCCAGATGACATAAAAATCAATTTTTATGTTGAAGTTCACATGAATAGAAACCAGGGACCGAAAATAACTGTTATGAAAAAAATAACAATTTCTGAAAAATGTCCGATTAAAAAGGGCATCAGACTTCATAATTTCTATTAGAAACACATTTGAACTGTTTTGAAATCTGAATGCTATTGCAAAGCAGTCCTATTTGAATGAAGTATTGTGCCGAAATAAAAATTTATGTCATCGAATCAGGCCTTTAGTTAAGAAATTTTTTAGTTAACTATTTTGATTTAACTAAATCTATATTTATCATTTAATATTTAATACAGTGTCCTTTATTGGCAATAACTGCTTCTGTTTTCAAATAGACTAAGTCCTGGCATCGTTTTAGGGAAATTCCTTTCCAAATTGAGTGGTTGGCTTGGAAGCAGCAACTGCCTTCTTGACGTCAGACTACAGATTCTGGCCAGGCGACTGAGCAGGCCACACCAAAACGTTCTTAGAGTTTGATCTGGAACCATTCCTTTGCCTTCTTGCTGGTGTGTTTGGGGTCATTGTTCTGGGTGGCATTTCGCATTCTGCAAAGGCTAGCATTACAGTCTCCAAGATATTCACGAACACGTGCTGATCCGTGCTGGTTTTTATCAGGGCTTAATACCGGAACCGTTAACCGAAATAAACCGTTTAAAATCGCGTACCGGAACCGATACAAAATTTTTTTTGAGAACCGTTTACCGTTATTATTGGAACCGATAGAACCGGAACGAAACCGAAACTTTGGTAACGCTACGGTTTCGGTTTTTGCACGAAGGTACACAGGAAAGATAGTAAATTTCTGCATTTTCACTGCAAATATACATTAAAACGTTCTTAACTGGTGGTCAAATTGATCCAATAGGAGTTGTAGATCAAACGGTCAAACTAATCGTCAAAATTTCTAAATTTTCATAGGACCTTAGAATTTCATGTATGTAGACAAAGAGAACAAAAGATTGAACAGTCCAAAATATTGCGAAGTTCTGAAATGGCAATGTAGACGGGTAAACAGGAGGTGTAGATCAAACAATTTAACACCAAAATCAATTACACAATTAAAATAAGTTCGAAATTTGCTAAATTTTATTATTCCCAAAATTTTTATGAAGATTTGATAGTCTGCAATATTAGAGGGTAAAAATATGTGATGTAGACAGAACTGTCCCAAAAATCGTAAATTACAAATTGCATAATGAGTTCAGATTATGATAAAGATATGATAGGTGTCGGTCAAACGGTTCAAAAATATTAGAAATTTGCAAAAATTATTTATGAGACTTGTTGATAAAACGGACCAAAAAATCGCAAAATTTGCTAAATTTTATAACGATTTTGATTACATATAATTTTGAAATGTGATACCATTCATTTTGTATTGATTTTTGATTCGTTTTATTAAACAGGAATAAAATGATTTAGATTTAGATTTCCTTTTTTTTTCAGTATTAAAAATAAGTAGTACTTATATCGGTGAATACCGGCACGTACCGAAACCGAAAACCGGTACTGGAACCGGAATCGAAATTCGTTTCGAGATGAAGCCCTGGTTTTTATCCAATGTATTGGACCTACTCCATAGTACGAGAAGCAGGCCCATACTACACCCTAAATGCTTAATGGTTTTTGTAAAGTATTGGGGTTTGTACTCTGCGTTCTTTAAGCGTATAAAGTATGTTAGCGATCACTTTCCACCAAACATAACCACTTTGGACTCATCTGACCATAGAATATTCCTCAACTGTTGGGATGTCCAATCCCAGGCAAAATTCACGCGCTTAGTAAAGTGGGTCGCTTTTAGGTCATGTTGCCTAAGATATGAGCAAACTGTTTGGTCCATCGCATTTATTTTAAGCTGTTTTTTAAGTTGGGTAGCAGCCTTGCAGGGATCCTTCTTGCTTCTACGAGTCAGTCTTTTGGCATGAAGTGGCGTCTTAGATCGTTTTTGTCGGTGTGCTTTTTTCTTTCTTGTTCTTAATCATTTAATTGGAGCATCCTACTAATTGACCAACTTCTCTGTAAGTTTTCCGCCCAATATCATTTTTTTGATAAGATTGCGCTTCTCCGCAGTTCAGAGAGTAATAAACGAGCGATTTCTACAAAGGCAATTCAGCGAAATATACGGGATTCACTAAAAAAACGCTATTGGTGCTATTTTTTCGGCATTTTTGTGGTTCTGAGATGATTTTTCGTTATGGGAAACAAATTCTGGATTCGCATGATGTTCCGATATACAGGTAGGGTTGGTTAGCAATAGATAGATTGATAGCAATAAAACTGAAAGACTAGTTAACGTAGAAACAGAAAAAGGGAAAAAAAAAACACCCTCACAAAACCCCCCACCAAAAAAAAAAAAAAAATAATATATTTTGTGGGGGGTATAAAAAAACCCCTTTCTCCCTTTTAAAAAAAAAAAAACACCGGCACCCCCATTTTATTATCATTGGAAACCTACAAAAATTTTTTGGGTTGCCACATATTACGAATCCTGCAATAAAAATCATTCTCTCTCCCTACTCTCAGTCATATCCAGGAGCACATGCAGGTTCCCATCGATACAAGCAAAATGTCTGAGGCGGAACTTCAATTTCACTATTTCAAAATGCACGATTCCGACAACAACAACAAACTGGATGGCTGTGAATTGATCAAATCCCTAATCCACTGGCATGGTAAGTTCTGGTGTCCTTTCATCTGTTAATCAAGTTGCTTTAGCTTGCATCTCATGTCTCTTGTTTTATCCTCTTTTTGCATATACCTAACATTTTGACTGGTTCCCGGTTCTGTTCTGGTTGTGGTCATCTAAAATCCATCTAAAACCCATCATAAAATAATTCATTTGTCAGAGCAAGGCAGCAAGGAGCAGCACAATGGTGAGAAGCCCCAAGTCGAGGAGAAAGTGTTCTCCGATGAGGAGTTGGTGGCTCTCATTGATCCCATATTGCAAATGGATGATACATCGCGTGATGGTTACATAGACTACCCAGAGTTCATCAAGGCCCAGCAAAAGGCGGCCGAAAAGCACCAGCAGCAGCAACAGCAGCAACAACAGCAGCAGCAGCAGCAGCAGCCTGTTCATTAGCATCTAGTTCAATCTGTTCAGTTTTACATAAACCAATCTCAAGCATAGTTGTGTCCTCGTCCAAAGTCTTTGTTGACGATCCACGCATACTCCTGTTTATGTCTAAACATTTTGAAATTACATCCAATTCATTTTTCTATCCATGCTGCAAGCATTCCAATTGGAGAAAAACCATTTTTTTTGAACAAATTGTAAAACGAATTCCTTCCCTTCGAATAGTTCGCACGAGTCTCTTTTTTGTTATTTTTATTATTTTTAATTTTGAGGGCAGCAGCAACAACAACAAAACAGAAGAAGAAAAGAAACAGACTGATTGTGTTTTGTACAAAACTAAAAAAAAACTGCGTAAAAATATTAAGAACATTTTGAAATTGAAACCTACTTTAATAGACGCATGCAAATGATTTAGTAAATAAAAAACAAATTACGACAATTTCAATTAAACTTGATTAACATCAAAAGTCTTTAGTTGGTTTGCTTGGAGAGCTTGTAAAAATATTTGATTCAAGAATTTCTGAGAATTTCCCCTTTCCATTTTCAGTTGAGGATAAAAAACATGCTGAAGGTGGCGAGGCGGCTTCAACGGAACCCACCGGACAACACAAATCGGGCACTGTATACACCGACAAGGCTCTGGAGGAAACTATAGATTATGTGCTAAAGAGCATGGACTTGAACAACGATGGCTTTGTGGACTGGGCGGAATATCGCAAGACTGAGGCAAACATTGGCAAAGACTAATCACAATTGACATGCATTTTAGACATTACTTTTGAAATTGTTGGAAACTTTTATTTTGATACTTTTGCTAAATAAACCGAATTGAACAAAGTTTTGTCGAAATTCCATTGTCAAAAAGGTCAGTCCCCTCAACTTAGCAGTGCAATGTCAACCGGAAAACCTTTGCAAGAATTAAAATCGTTAGGAGTGGATAAAAGCAAAACCAAACATGAGAACTACCTAGGTGAGGAGAATCTATCGCAAGCATTTTCACTACTTGGACCAAGATGGTGAACACCCAGGTCAATGTCACTGTGGATGGAGGAAAAATTCCCACTCTTACATACCCAACATTTTTGGGATTGGAGTTACAATTTCATGTTCTTCCACGAACCACTCCAAATGGACTATAAACCAGACGTAAACATAGACCGAACTGTGTTTTCAGATTCACCAAGCAAGCTTTGATTCGCGGATACCAGGAATTGACTTTGAATAAATTAGACCATTTGGGTATCACAGGCTTCCCCAGAATTATGGAATTAATCTTATGAGTAGCGTGAGCGAGACCAAAAAGTGAGTGTGTATTAGGGTGCGAAAATTAAGCTCCATGAAGTTACTTCGGTCGAATCGCTTCGAACTCTGTCTAGCGAATGCCGGTTTTCTGCTCTTTTGGTCTCAGCTTCGGCAAGCGTTTGCAAATTTGTTCGCCCCTGGGGAGGAACCAAGGGCCATCGCTGTTCTAAGGCAATTGCTAGGACACAAATGCCTATAAGCCGCAAACCAAGGATTCGTTGTCGAAATTGAAAACGCAGATCTTCTGGCTTATGGCCTAAATGAATTGATTTGTGGGTGAATCTAAGAATGGTACTCCATATCCCGGTTTTTTGGCTGTCGAGTACCATCTCTTCGGGACATAAAATAGGCCACTACAGCATCATAAAGTACGATGGGGTTTTGAAGTTAAAAGCCGAAGAACTCATTCGGAATCTAGTACATTTAACAATTCCGATTCCGCATAATTTGATCGGAATCGAAAACGGGAATATCTTCTATACTGCAATCAATCTCACCAAATCGTACCTGCTCGAAACAATGCCAGCAGAAATCTCCGGGAAAAGAAAGTCGAAACCTGTTCAGAAAATAAATTACCTTTAACTTACAATAAGAACAAGATGTTCTCAAAATTCTTGAGAACAAATGTTCTTGGAATGAGTTAAGTTGTTCTCAATCGGATAATATTTGCGTTAAACAAGAACAAATCCGGTTTTCAATAGAGAGATATTAAAGAGAGAGAGCGAGTTGGCTCTCTATTAAGCTCTCTTTTGTCAGCTCAACAAAGCTTAAGTAGCCCTCTAGACGTGTTTCTGCAAAAGTGTTCAACGGCTGAATTGCCTTGCGCGTCATTCCATACGTTGAGTGCATAAGGTACCAGGCTTAAATCCCAGTCAAGCCCGATCTAATTTTTCTGTGTTTTTTTTTTTAAATACTTTAATAAAAAGAGTCAGGTGGAGTTTGTCGTTGAGCGATGTTTCTGATTGCGAGTGGGTGGAGGGAGAAGCAGCAAGGCGCGCATAACCAGGAGTCTTGCCTCCCGTCACTTCCAATCAAAAGTGGTATGTTCCCGTTTTCTATTCCACCCAAATGTAAGGGATCCATCTGCCCACACCTGGTCCGTTGAAGTGCAATCAAATTTTTTTCCCCAGGTGGAACAATATCCACTCAACTCATGTTCTCAAAAATGGAACAATATCAACTCATTTGGAGATTTTGCGGTCTCCAAAAATTGTTCTTGAAGTGCAAATATTGTACTACAAATGAGAAAACTCGTTCATGCATAGTTTTCGGTAACGACTGTGCACGTTTTGAGTCCAATGTTCTCGAACTTTTATTTTTGTATGGCAGATATAGAAGACCGATTTGCATCAAATTTGGTGGAATTATGTGAAAACATAGAAAACTTGTTAATATAAGGCTTATTTTTAACACACCGTCTCCAAGAGTATAAAAAAAGCCGCCATATTTGTTTGACAAACTACAGTTTGCAGTATCGTTACGGACCAAAAACCTTATACATATATTCAAGAACAAGATTTTCAAACTAGGAAAAGCAATTGTTCGTGTTCGCTGCTAAAATGAACTACCTCATGAAATTGGGAAAATCTGAAAAATCCCACATCTTTAGAAGCTTACTAAATTATTTTTAGCTTGTAAGATAAGTTGTAGAGTCTAGAGGGCTCCATTTACATCTTTTTTTAAAAATTCGTGGAAAGAAATCGGGAAGAGATTTTGTAATTCTATTTGTTGTATTTGGTTGTTCAATTCATTATAAAAAGTACAAAATTAAAAATTTGTGAGTGCGAGGGCTGTTCAAAAAGTTATCGGGATCTAAAGTAGGGTCTTCCAAAAAAAGATGTGTCGATGGTACCCACGTTTCCGGGATTTACAATTAGCAGAAAGCAAAACGGAAGATGGGAAGTTGGTTAGTATAAATGCCTTTATCGTCCATAGCAGAATTTTGATAATAAAATTGAATTTGAAAAACTGACGGCCTTTTAAAACCGAAGAATCGATTTTTGACCATTTTTTGTGCAGTCCAGTGTACAAAAAAATAGTAAAAACGTTTTTTCTCAAAGATTGAGGTAGGGACGATAGCCACGTTAATTCTGCGTCCATAAAGCCCTAAATCATCAAAATCGGTTCGTTAGAACTTGAGAAAACGTGGGCACCATTTTGAAAACGTGCTTTCGAGAAAAACGCGTTTATAGTTTTAAGTTATTTGAAAATTGCTTGTTTTGTCGAAGACATTGGTCGACAAAAAACGATATATCTTCTAACGTATTTCGAACTTTGAAAAATCCTTTAGAGATAATATTTTTGAATATCTAAGCTAAAAAATAAACTAGAGGCAAGCTAACTTTGGCTCGACCGAAGTTAATATACCCTTGGAGCATGATATCTGCCCGGCAGTTTGTAATATGGCACCACAATTTTGACAAAATTTTGAAAACAAAAAAGTTTTTCTCACTAGAACTACTTTTTCGACCGATCGTTTCTATGGCAGCTATACGATATAGTCATTGGTTAAGATAGCTTTTAAACTGACGGAGGAGATAGCATAGAAACAGACGGACAGACGGACATGGCTATATCAACTCAGCTCGTCATGCTGATCAAGAATATATATACTTTATGTGGTCGGAGATGCTTCCTTCTATGCGTTACAAACATCTGAACAATTTTAATATACCCTCTCCAAGGGTATAAAAAAAATGTTAAAAAAAATTGTTTTAGAATCTAGATTAGAAGAGGGCCTTAAAAAATCACATGAGACTAATGCATGAAAATATCAGAAATTCATGTAGCATTTGAAAGAGCAAATAAACTAAATAAAACGAATACTAATCAAACTCTGTGCACGTTTGACACAGGGTATAATTATCATCTACTATCAGACCGAGCCCAGCTACGGTATAAAGCGAAAGCTCCGAGCATTAAAAGCTTTTCGCTCTATTTCGCGTAGCCCACTTTCAGTCCATGGCAAAGACTCACCGCAAACGGATACTGCAAAAACAGTTCTTATAATTGACAAAAAGAAATGTGAAACAAAAAAGAAAACATCCGAATAATTGTTTAAAAAAAATTAAGTTTTATACTAATTAGACTAACGCCAGGTCAACAGTAAATACTCCATTTTAACCGGGCAAAATGTAAGAAAAATTAGCTTCAAAATAGCTGAGAAAAATTCCTATAATTATGAATTGCATGCCGGGTGCCCAAACCAACAATTTCCGTTGCCCGGGAGATGCCGCCCGGCAAAGTGGATTTTGTTTGATGACTGAAAATAAACACACCATCCCAACGCACTCCCCCCTCCGTGTCCACGTGCTTGCGTGCAGCCAGAAATTACGCTATGTATAAATATTTGTTGTTGCATGAATAATAATCAGGCCCAGTTGTTAGGTGTGATATCGATTTTACCAGCCAAGTGAAGCTATGTGCGGATGGTGGGCGGATGTGGTAGTAGATGGTGTGCTAAGGGTCGTTTGTTGAATTATGCTTTTCCAGGGCTGGCATGCAATCCGGTAGTCGTCCAAGAGAGCGTCTGCTCTATGCCTTCCGCGGTTGGATAGCGTTTGTCGCCTTTATGGACCTGGGTACGGCATTTCGGAGTTACATCGAGAGACGCAGTTTTCTGGGTGATCACAGCGATACACAGTTCATAGAGGGTGAGTGTGGTTACCGCATAGCTAAGATGTGGCCTATAATTGATTATTTGCAGGGGATTATACCATATCACGCATAATTGGCATGTACTGTCTGCTAAAGGCCATTGCTCTGGTCCACTGCACCCTTTACATACACTACAGACCGTAAGTAGATTAATTGGATGACAATTTGAAGAATAGACAATGTATTTTTGCTCTACATTTCAGAGTTGTCAGCATGGGTGGCTGCTCTTTGGCCCTCACCATGGTCTTCTATGCCACTGAGGCTCTGTATTTCCGTTCAAGCACCTTGAACTTTTACGTGATCTTCCCTTGTGTACTGAATTGTAAGTTGCAAAACATTCGGGAATTGTGATTTGAAGGTTTTAAATCACGGATTAGGTATGGGACATGGGCTTAAGACAGAGTTCGGCGTGTTGCTATCTACTGTGTATACATCAGCCCTCTGTGGCACGACGTCGACACACCGACAGTATACGAGCTTACTTAATACTCTCTTTTTCAACATGAGCGAGCCCTCGCGTGGCTAAACACACACACGCAACGACAAAATTTGAGTGTGTGTTTTCCCGCCCCCTGGTTTAAGAGCTATCACTTTTGCTATGATTCAGTAGTGTACGCTTAATATATAATCATGTTCTATCCTGTTTTGAAATTTTTAAAAAAATGGATAGACCAAACTTTTTAGAGCTCTTGAGTGTTGTTTTTAAAGTGCACAGGCCTACCCTAAAATCCCCCCCACTCTTTAAGATAAAAAAAAAAAAGAAGAAGGTTCAACTTCCTTTTAACTATCATAAAAAATGTTTAATATTTGATTTTTTTTCTGGATCAAGCCGGTGACCAAAGTGAAAACAAAATGTTGTTGAAACGAGCACATAATGTTTATAAGACAAGCCCATGTGTGAGATCAAAATTTTAAAAGCATAATGTGAATGAATCATTCTTTCATGACTATCGAAAAAGCGTGCTTAGTAGACTATCGTCAACTAAAGTTCATGATTTTGATACAATTTGAACGGATCTTTTTCTCTGTCTACACAATTAAAGCTTAACTATTTTCACGAGTCACTTTTTCCCGAGTTGTGTCTCGATCGGTGTCGGCTAATGACAATTTCCTTAGACTAACAAAAAAGCTAGCAATAAAGTTTTAAAATGCTAAATATAGCCAAAAATATGATAGGTTCAACTTTATTAATAACACAAGTTTACAAAATAATACAACTTTTGCGATCCCTAACATATGGAAGCAATTTCTTCCATCAAATCCCGAAAAAGCTAGTTTTTTGATTTGGAAAAAAGTACCTTTAGAAAAATGTGCATATCTTCAGTATTGGTTCATTTATTATAAAAATTGGAAGGTGATTAAACGCCCTATCATTCAATACAATACACCACTTCTAAATTCGGCGCTTGACTTCAGCTATTTAATGTTTTTTATCGGCAAATTTGCATTAAAATTATTCAGGCCTGTTCCCGTTTTTGATCTCGATCAAATCATGTGGAATCGGAATTGATAACTGTTCCCGTTTTCGAAAAACGATCAAATTATCCGGTTTTAAAAGTTTTGCCTTTGAGTAATTGACAATTTTCATGTCAACGATGATAACGATAATAATAATATTGGGCATTCAATTTGATTTTAAATTAATTTTTTCAAAGTTGTACCCCAGAAATTGCATGTAGACGAAAGCAATAAGATCGAAATGAAACCGAGCTGTTTGCAATTCCGCATCAGCGCATGCGCAGTAGACTGAACATAATCGTATGGAAATTTTTTTTTTTGAAATGTTCCGTTCCTCAGGGCGCAAAAATTTCGGAAAAATTTCTAGTTATCGTTATCGAAAACCAAACTTCGAAATTTTAAGGTTTAATACTGGCGCCGTGGGCTTAAAGTTGCTAAATGAAATTTCTGTTTCCCCTTTTTAATTTTACTTTTTTGTAGAAGTTACCTTTGAGATGCAAAACATTTTTTGAACTAAAGGCCTATACTCAGATAAGATAAATTTTTAGTTTGCTACGATATTTCACATGAATAGAACACCTTTTCATAACCATTCAGATTTCAAAGCTATTTAAAACTGTTTCTATTCATGTGAATTATCGTAGCAAACTAAAAATTTATCTTGTCTGAGTATAGGCCTAAAATATATATTTGTAAAAATAGTTTATTCAAAGCAAAATGCTGGAAAGCATGGATTCGAGCATTTATTTGATTAGCGCGTTACGGGTAGTGCTGGATTCAGCAAGCTACCATCTAGAAAAGCGGTTCTTTTGCATAATATAAGAGGATTCAAATACACATTGAGGGATTTCCTAAACCGCAAATTGATGGTGTATTGAAATCACTTGGGCCATGAATCTAAGAAGAGCTTGAGGAATCTTTATGATCAATATGTGTTCCTCAGAAAGAATGCTGGTAGCGATAAACACTTGTACCGCAACAGAGAAAGGAGTTTTATGAACCATTTAGAAGAAATTTTGGATGCCGCTTTAAAAAGTTAGATTGAATTAAGTCCTGATGCTGCTTTTAAAAGATAGAGGTGTGATGACGAGGAGTCCCTATCTAGTGGAAGTAGTCGAAATCCATATCAAATGGATTTTGAAGAAGAGGAAAATAGTACGCTTATCCACATAGCAAATAAAATATACTCTTATGAATAAATTTGAATAACTACTTTTAACTGCATTTTGCATTTTCGCTTTAAACGAAATAATTTAAAACTGTTGTTATCTTTGTTGCCAGCCATTTTGTAAATTGTTAAGATGCAGATGATGAAGCAACACAATGAGGACAGGAATCTGCATTTTCAAAAATGATCTTTTCAAAATTTGCTTCAGTGTGGAAGCCATTTTAGTTTTGGTTTGGTATTCGGCTCATGCATATCCATGATTAGTACAAAACCTTTAAAGCACAGCGCTTAAATTTGCTCAACACTTTATTTCATTCTTAAACAATGGTCAAACTATGAAGAATTCCAAGCGAAAAAAGCTGGCGGAACATGGAATGTTTGGGTGAAAAATGCTTACGCCCAAGGATCACTTCATCTCACGTTATGCCGATCCTGCAGTTTTAATTTAGTCACAGCATTGATTGTTTCTAGCACATCAACCATTTTTAAGTTGAACCAAAACGTTTGGCATCCCAGGTTGCTTTAATAAAAACGTAAAATGAAAAAGGGGAAATCAAAATTTAATGTAGCAACTTTAAACCCACGGCGCCAGCATCAAACCTTAAAATGTCCAAGTTTTGTTTTTCATTACGTTAACCAGAAAAAATTGCGAATTTTTTGCGCATTGAGGAACAGAACATTTCCAAAAAAAATTTTTTTCATATAAGGGACGTTCAGTCTAATGCGCAGTGCTGATCGAAATTGTTTGTGTTACCATTGCTGAATTATAGTTCGAAAACGATTCCAACTTTCATTCGAAAAGTAAATCGATTTCTATTTCACTCGGAAACGGGAACATCAAATGAAAACGATTCGGAACTACAATCGTTTTACTTTTTTAATCCACTCGGAAATGGGAACAGACATGATTATTTATTAATTTTAAGAAACTGCAATATTTTTTGAATTCGTTGGTACCCATAGATTAGTTAAATCTTACCCTGTGCGATGTCCGCTTTAGGGAATAAAAACGTAGTTATCACTTGTGAGTTTGTTTCGGTTCAGTACTGATTTCTTCTTCTGATTTTATCCACAGCCATAACCTTACTTGGCCTGATTTACATACCCAAAGCGCTTGCGCCTCTGGGAGCCCAATATGGATTTGGATGATGAAAACTCTCAGCTTTTAAAGCAAATGACTGGCTATAAGAGGCGACGGGCGAAAAAAACATAATTTTCCAATAATCTAGTTTTGCTTGGGAACAGTATTGTGGAGGTCATGGAACGTATTAAAAGCAAATTTATCCGCTATGGACTGCATTGGTGTGATATACAAGATGACATCAAAGGAATCATTATATTTAATAGCAATACAAAGCCAAATTAGTGATGCTCTAATTAAGAAAAATCTCAACATCAGTCAATTTCTGACATAATCACTTCAAGACATTTTGGTTCTTCCTTTTTTTAGAAACGACAAACATATACATATACATACATATAATGCATACAATAAAGTTTATTGCACTTTTAAAAATTAGAAATCAATTATAAAATAAATTATAAACGTTAAAAAAGCTTTAAATTTACAATTGAATTAAATGAACAAACATGTTTATAATCAAATACAATTATTTATAATCTTTGGATACATTTAATAATGCAAGCACTTATGTAGAATAGAAAATTTTGTACTTATTAAACACCGGTATAAATTAAACAAATATGTTAAACAATAATAGGTTTAGCAACAAAATGGTTAAAATATGTATTAAAAAATTTCAATTTACTCACAAATTGTACGATTTTTGAATGGTGGGCGGGATATAAAACAGAGATGGAAAAAGTTAAGGAGATGCGACGGTATGCAAAATAGGCTGTAGAAAAGTTAATTCTAAGCGCAACGTATTTTGCCCTGCTAAATTCCACACGCTACGTGTAGAACACAGAAAGCTACACGCGGCATGCTGAAAAATTGGTCGTAAGTTAAGAAACTCAAAATTTTAATAGAAATTTAGAAAAGTTAAAGGCTGCTTAGGAAAATTCAGTGAAAAATCAGCTTATTTCCAAATAACTTTAAGGTTTTCTTTATTAAAGTTTAGATATTTAAATTGATGAAAATGAATTCTTATATTAGCAAACCTAATATTTATATATTCTGAAAAGCACAAGATCCGAGCAAAACCAATAAAGTGATACACGAAACAATATAGCCTGTGGAAGGTGCCGCCTACTGAGGGACTGTGTGCCTCAACTGAACAAGGTATTTTGGAGTAGGGCCACTCGACAGCAGCGCTCTTAATTGTTTAATTTGGAACAGATGAATTTCAGAAAGCCATTTGCCACGCACACAGCCACCGTGTAGAAGGCAGTACGATATTTGTTAGTCACGAGCAAATAAAGAAAACTCATCCCTAGCCAAGAGGGTAAATTATGGTATTATTTGTTTTCACTCTACGGTCACATTAAAAGGCGCGTTTCTTGAATGAAATTTGTTTTGATTTCCAATTTGTGGTAATATTTCGTTCTTAAAACACTTGTTTATATAAACTAATCATGTATCGCAAGCATAAGAAGCGCACACTGAAACTAAATCCCATTGACGAGAATGCCACCATCAAGATTCCAGTGAGTGTCAAGTGGTTATATAGAAGAGTTTGACCTTCAACACAATCAGTTTTTTTTACAGCGTCCTGAGGATACAAATACAAATATTAGCGGCAAAACAAACGTTTCCATTGAGTCCTCGAGCAATGGCAGTGAAGAGAATATACCTGCCTCTCAGGAGCACACCCAGCGATTTCTTTCCCAGCATAGCGTCATTCTGGCCGCCACTCTGGGGCGCACACAGTCATCCAGCCGCAATATCTTGGGCACATCTCGTCAGCCAAACAGCTTTTTTGAGCTTGTGTTGCTAAGAGCCGGCGTGCAATTGGACCAGGGCGATGCTTTTGTACTCTCCTGTGATCATGTGGCCATAGTCTCCAAATTGCGTGAGATATTTATGACCTACGCCGACAAGATGGACGTATTTAAGACCGGTCTTAAAGCCGCCCTGGCTCCCAAATCGAAGATGGCTCATAAATTGCTAAGTGGCTGCACTGTTGATGCAGCCGGCGAGGAGCAAATCTATCAGTCACAGAATAGTATGTTAATGAACTTTCTAATGATTGATTTTCTACGTGAACCCTGCCTGGAGGTGCTTTTGGATAGAATCGAAGAAGTGGCCACCAAGGAGGAACAGGCTACCATTTCAATGCCACTGCTGCCCCTGATGTTGGCACAGCTGCGCTACATGACACTGTCCCATAGCGAGACTATCTACAAGCGGATCGAGCGTGTGTTCAATAATGCCACGCAATCGGCCAAATTGGATATCATCAGTAATGCAGAGTTTGTGCTGGATGCCAGTAAACATGATGAATTTGTCGACTTGCTGATGTGAGTGGGAGTACATTTTGTTGGTCACAATAACATTTTCACTCTTGCAGCATAAATTATTCTTCAAATGAAGAACTCTTTCAAATGACCACTGTACAGACCTTGAGAAACTTGTCGCTGAGCCCCCGGATTCAGGGCAGACTTCGTGAGCGTATACTCGACTTTATTACCAGTGGCGGCTGCTCAGACACGGTATGCTATAATAAACTCATGAGCATAAAATTCCTCTTACTTAAAATGTTTCTTCTAGATCTTACCCCATCTCATACGGCTACTGTTGAATAATCTTAAAAGGGACACAGATGAAAGTGTGCGTGAGGTAGGCTGAGGTGTCTACTAAAGGTAAATTTAACCTAAGATGTGCTTATTTTGCAGCTTATCTTCACACTGCGTGAAATCTTTAACTGGCGCCATAGAGCCCCAAATAAGACTGATGCAAACAGCATGCTCAACGATAAAAAATCACAACTGGAGCTTTTTAGCTTCTTAAAGCTGGGTCTAATACGTTCCAAGCGTTTCTATCAATTGTGGCAGAAATCTATTTCGGGTTTGCGTCCAAATGCATTCAAGTAAGTCCAAAATAATATTATAATGATATGTCTCAGCTTTAATATTCATCAACAACGCTTAGAGGGGACTCCTCCAAGGAGAAGAATTTTTGATTTCAATCAATCGACTTGGAGAATCAGTCTATTTTTAGGTGTGGGCTATGACCTATGTGAAGTGGATCTTGTATAAATCTCAAAATGGTACTTCAGTTCCCTATGGGCATGCAACAGCCCATTTTAGCATCATAAAATTAGATTTTCATGCCCTTTTCAATATATTGAATAATTTATGATTGATGCCCCTTGGATGTATCTTAACCAATTGTACTATTGAAAAAAAGTTTTTATATTATTTTCCCAAAGACTGTGTCCGTATCTGCTGATTTTTATAGATCTTTATCTTAAACCCTTAAGCTGTGGTCGCTTTGTTTTGCAAGTACAAAAGGAACCACAAAACACGAAAATAGGCTTTATTCATAAAACAGGGTATGGGGTGTTGCTTACTGATGTTTCTTGTACACGAATTGCAGGTTCTAATCGGCATTGGGTTTTCAAAAATGATTGGATATTGTCGAAGCACCAACATTACAGTTTCGATCCGATTCGATAAAACTAAAATACAGTGAATATCTCTTATTGCATTATAATGCAACAATATTTTTGCATATAAGCAATATTTGCATTTAGGCGGGTATGGGTCATATGCAAATAATTTGCATATAAACAATCTATCGAATGTAAACCAAATTTTGCATATAAGCAATTCAGTGACTGGACTGCTGGGCGGAAGGTCGTGGGTACGAAAAAATGTTTTTTGTTAAACTGAAGGCCCCATTCTCAGGTGCCAAAAAAATTTAATGCACACACGCCAAAAGATTGTGAGAAATTGCATAACCAATTTTACATTTTCAAATCACATTACATTTTAAGTGTTGCAAATAGGTTTTACTATAGAAAATTTCGTTTTTATACCCTTGGAGAGGGTATATTAAAATTGTCCGGATGTTTGTAACGCATAGAAGGAAGCATCTCCGACCACATAAAGTATATATATTCTTGATCAGCATGACAAGCTGAGTTGATATAGCCATGTCCGTCTGTTTCTATGCTATCTCCTCCGTCAGTTTTAAAGCTATCGTAACCAAACTTTGCACGAAGTCTTTTGGTATAAATACGCTGCACATTTGTCGGAACCGGCCGGATCGGATGACTATAGCATATAGCTGTCATAGGAACGATCGGTTGAAAAACTAGTTTTAGTTAGAAAAACTTTTTTGTTTTTAGTGCTATCGCTCCCAACGATCGTATTTATAAGTTCTTAATGATTTCACATAATTTCACCAAGCCTTGTCAAAATCGGACAACTATATAGTATAGCTGCCATACAAACTTCGGTCGAGCCGAAGTTAGCTTGCCTCTATTTTTTTTTTAATCTTTTTCGATTTTTTAATAACAAATTAACCGCGTTTTTTTTAGCTAAATTCGCGCTTTTCACTTTAAAATGCTGTAAAAAATAGAAAAAAAAAAAATTCATCACCTTTAAAATGCGTATCAACTTTTTTGGATCGGTTCGGTAGATTTTGAGTTCTGATGTACACCGCAAAACACCTTTTTTTCAAGGCACCTCTGGAGACTCACCGTCACCGGCTTATTTATCAATATTTTTCTTTGAAAATTTTTTCTGACATACTTCAAAAGTTGTACAATAATATGTAATAAGGTTTAATCAAATTATATTATTGATGTCGCCGCAAAAAAAATCATAAAAATATTCGTTTTTTTCGCCTTCAAAAACCTACCCTTCTCTGTCTTCAAAAGCGGTAATATTATTATTATATTAGAAAAGTGTTGAAGTAAGAAATCCAAATTTAGAGGGGCCTCTTTGGCTAAGGGATGTTTTATATGGAATTCAGATTGAGCAAAATAATTATCCTCAATTGGATTTTAAATTTCATTTAATACAATATCACATTGCAACACTAAAAATAGACTGGGACCAATAAATTGTGAAATTAGAGGCATCAGGTAGCAACACTTCATATCCAGTTTTCTTGATCACGTCAAGTTCGCGATTTGTTAATACCAGCAACAGACAGCTACCGTATATGCTGCTGGTTAAAAAGAGATGAGAGCTTAAATTTTTGAAAATTCACCAAGAGAGTACCCACAATAGTTATACTAAATTCCCGCCTCCAATGGACAAGCGAATAAAACTGCCAAAAAGAAAGAATACTGACCAATGACACTATGTCACAAAATTTGAAAAACTTTTGTATCCCGCACTTTTAAAAATTGATTCTAGGTAAAATTGCAGCTGAATTCAAATCTGCTCTCAGATATGTAAGAAGAACGGTTCTTGAAATATCACGAAATTTTCCATTTTAGTGTTTTGAAAAAAGGTAGGTCTACTAAAATGCCATTTTCTCTGATTTTAGTCCACCGATATGTATAAACTGGAACAAAAAATAAAGATAATAAAATTATTTCTTAAAAAATCGACAGTTGTTGTAAATCCAACCATAAATGACGAAGTTATGGCACTTCAAAGTTGGATTTTTGAAAAATTTTTGATAATTTTTAATTTTTTGCTGCCTTATATTAAGTTTTTTTCAATCTTACCATAAAAATTCCTCAGGTCTCAGATATTGACAGGATTGGGTAATCTTTAACGAACATTTTTTGCCCTTGGTCATCGAAATCGGATGAAAAATAAACGCTATATTCACAATTAAGTAAACATACCTCTGTTTGAGAGTATTTTTTGCTAGTTTTTTCAGTATAAAAATCACATCTTAGCAAGCCAAATAAGAATAAACGTTGAGCATTAGGAGTTTGTATTGCAGTTCACCAGTGGAAAAACTGTGCCAATCTGAAAGTTGAGCAATGGTAACAGATTTGCAACAAGGATGGACAAAGCATTGCTGTTTTTGTGCAGATGGGACAGCCGAGATCGCAGTGAACATTACTTGCGTAAAGACTGGGATGGAAGGGCCAATTTTGTAGTCGGAGAAGATAACTTAAAATTTCCGCTCCTAGTTCAAAAGGACAAAATTATTCTCCCTCCGTTGCATATTAAGCTTGGTCTTTTCAAAAACTTCGTTAAACCTCTCCATAAAAATGAAAATTTTGCGGCTTTTCAGTTTTTAAAACGACGATTCGCACAACTTTCTGACGCCAAAATCAAAGAAGGCGTATTTGTGGGTCCGCAAATCAAAAAGCTAATGAGCGACAGAGAATTTTACTCGGCACTATCAGCAGACAAGGCAAAAGCATGGGAATCATTTTGTGCAGTAGTGTCTATGTTTCTTGGAAACAAAAGAAGTGAAGACTACAAAGAAATTGTTGATGATTTATTGAAAAACTACAAAAAAATTGGTATAATCTCAGTCTGTTTTTCATCGAGTTTTTATATTTACTAATTTTATTTTTTTTTTATTTTAAAGGTGTAAATAAAAATTCACTTTTGCACTCTCATTTGGATTTTTTCCCGACAACCTAGGCGACGAAAGCGACGAGCATGGCGAACGCTTCCATCAGCAAATGCAGCAAATGGAGTTTCGCTACCAAGGCAAGTGGGATACGGCAATGATGGGAGACTATTGCTGGTTCTTGTTGCGAGAAACAAACAGAGTGCACAAAAAAAAAAAAGCGGTCTACATCATTTGAGTACTTTTATCCAATTTTGAACTGCAATACAAACTCCTAATGATCAACGTTTATTCTTTTTGGGCTTGCTAAAATGTGATTTTTATACTGAAAAAACTAGCAAAAAATACTCTCAAACAGAGGTATGTTTACTTAATTGTGAATATAGCTTTTATTTTTCATCCGATTTCGATGACCAAGGGCAAAAAACGTTCGTTAAAAAATACCCAATCCTGTCAATATCTGAGACCTTAGGAATTTTTATGGTAAGATTGAAAAAAAACTTAATGAAAGGCAGCAAAAAAATAAAAATTATCAAAAACTTTTCAAAAATTCAACTTTGAAGTGCCATAACTTCGTCATTTATGGTTGGATTTACAACAACTGTCGATTTTTTAAGAAATAATTTTATTATCTT
The DNA here is from genome assembly GCA_018904275.1 of Lordiphosa clarofinis. Classification (NCBI taxonomy): domain Eukaryota; kingdom Metazoa; phylum Arthropoda; class Insecta; order Diptera; family Drosophilidae; genus Lordiphosa; species Lordiphosa clarofinis. The sequence continues at coordinate 14,901 of JAEIGQ010000235.1, read as the reverse complement.
TTGTTCCAGTTTATACATATCGGTGGACTAAAATCAGAGAAAATGGCATTTTAGTAGACCTACCTTTTTTCAAAACACTAAAATGGAAAATTTCGTGATATTTCATGAACCGTTCTACTTTTGACATATCTGAGAGCAGATTTGAATTCAGCGTGAAATTTTACATAAGGATCAACTATTTAGAAGCCGGGATCAAAAATTGTTGCATAGTGTGACAAGTGTCCTTTAGAGATGGTAACATGCATGGAAAAACCGCGTTAGTGGGTACCATATTTGACAGCAACCATTATCAAGTCCATATAAGCCATAAACTAGAGAAAAAATAGGCCGAGCTGATGTCTCTAGTTTCGCAATTTATTGGTCTCAACCCCAGGCTATAAAAAAAGTTGAATTTTGTGGCACTATGTAATACAACTATCTCGTCCGAAACAAATTCAAATCAAGCAAAATTATTGTTGCATTAAATTTAGTCGGCATCAATATAAATTAAGCGTTGGAACTTCGATTTACATGCCATTTGAGATTTATTGCATTGAAACATCAGTATTGCTTGAGTGAGGTTGCAGCAAATAATTCAAGTTAAAAGCGGCTCTTTAGCTGTATTCTTTTAGTGGAGTTTCTATGCATCTTTGCGAAGTTTATAGAATTTAGTTTACGCCTTATGGCGAACTCCTATGCCTTAGCGAGCAAGACTGATCTATCAACAATTCCGTGTTGATAGCGAATTTGGTTAATCTGCGACAACAGTGCTGTCTTCTATGATAAATGTGTGCTATAACCCAGTGGCGTTCCGAGGGGGGGGGGCTGGGGGGGCGGCCCGCCCCGGGCGGCAAATTTTTAGGGGCGGCAATTTTTGAGGGCTGTGAGTTTCAGGGGCGGGAAGTTTTTGGGGCGGCAAATTTTAGGGGCAGCAAATTTCAGGGGCGGTAAATAATTACAAAATGTATATTGATTATTCTCTTAAATTAAGAAATAGTGGTATTTCTGAAAGTGATTTAGACTTTGCTGTCATTTCAATATGGAGAACGTTGCAAGATTCTGCACTTCAAGATCTAGTAATAAAAGAAATATTCATTGAATGCATTTTTGAAAGCTTACGAATCAGTATAAAGGGATTAAAGAGCAGAGGTCTACCATAGACAGAGTCAAACATGCTGCTATATTGATTATGTTCTCAAGGGAGTATGCAGGAGGGTGCAGATTTGTAGTATGCCTTGAAAAGTTCTTATGAAACAAAAGTTGTGTCAACTGAACAATAATTAAACAAAAATTGTTTTTATCAAAAAAAAATAACCACAATTTCCATATTAAAGTCCAAAAATTTCATTCCAATGAGCAAAATCAGAAAGTTGTTTTCAAATATTCTTTGTAATCAATACAGAATGAGTTCTTTAATAGTTTGTTACATGGACTAAAACAAAACAATGTATAGTGTTAATTATAAAAGAATAATTATCAAACAAGAATAAATATTTTCACATTAATTCATCATAGTTCGCGTCCATCTATTTCGCGATATTTTCCGAATTTTTTGAGCTTACAATTCTATACTGCCATTGAGTTATGTTTCCAAAAAACGTAGTCCAACTCGTCCCAGGCACCCTACAAGGAACGTTTTTTTGGAGTAAAAAACTAATTTCGAAACGCATTTGCCATCAAACTAGAAAACCATGTTCGACCTCAAAACAATTTTTTTTCGACCCATCGAAGTCAATTTGTATTTTTGGTTAAGAAGATATGTAAAATACGTTTCCGCGGATTTTGCGAAAAAATTTTCGCCTGCGGCGCATCTTTATTATACATCCCCAAGAATTTTTATACCCGTTACTCGTAGAGTAAAAAGGGTATACTAAAGTCGTGCAAATGTATGTAACAGATAGAAGGAATCATTTCCGACCATATAAAGTATATATATTCTTGATCAGCATCAACAGCCGAGTCGATATAGACATGTCCGTCTGTCCGTCCGTCCGTCTGTCCGTCTGTCTGTATGAACACCTAGATCTCAGAGATGGTATGAGATAGATGTTTGACATGTATGGGACAAATGTTTCTTTTATCTGCACGCAGATCAAGTTTGTTTCAAATTTTCCGCCCCGCAATTTGGAAAAATCGTTATATCTCCTACAGTTTTGAAGATAGACGGTTCGTACCTTCTACAGATAGTTAGTAATTAGCAAAATGAATCGATTTGCCGAAGAAATCATAAAGATCGGATGAACGGTTCTCAAGTTATGAGCAAAAAAAGAAAACCAGGAACCCCCCGCTACCCTCCCTCAGACCATAAAAAAATGTTTCATACTTTTCGGATGGTCAGGAACGCAGGAACACTGTTAAGCATGTTTTCTCATGAGTAACGGGTATATCGAAGTCGGTTAGAGCCGACTTTAACTTACGCTCTCGTTTCCAATAATGATAGCAACTTTTGCAAAATAATACTCCCCTCACAATTAAGGCCTTCGTCATTCCTAATCAAAATCCAGCGTACGTTCCTTTATGTTACAGAGAAGTTTTTGATGGAAAGAATTAGAAAAACTTAATTGTAATTATAGAAAAAAGGTTAAAATTTAGGATTCAATTTCAAGGGGGAAGGGGGGGGCGGCAAAGTCGACTTCCGCCCAGGGCGGCATAACTACACGGTACGCCACTGCTATAACCGATATTCTCTGTAATCACTTATGTTTAACGTATTAACCTGCTTAGGGAGACGGCGCTACGCCATGTTCATAATAGCAAATAATAAATAATTTATGCATCTGTACCTCTTTTATAGATCCTTTGATTTGATCATGTTACTGCTGCTCATCAATGTCAACGAGGATAATTCCATGTATATTGAAAATATTGTAAGTTCCTGATGAGATTCCTTAAGCTAAAATCTGTTCAAAAACTAATTTTCTATAATTCTTCAGCTTCGTCGTCGTATTAAGCTAGAATACATAACGGTGGACATTTTGGAGGATATAAAGCTGCATTATCCTTACATTTTAGAGCAGCATATAAGCACCTTGATGCACATACTTCATGACTTTATGCGTGAAAAGAATCGCATTGTGTCCGATTTTGCCAAATCTGCCTATGGCATACTCTTCAAAATATTCGATTCTATACAAAAGGACATCCTCAAAAAGCTACTGGAACTGACGTGTGAAAAATCATCCGAACACCTGACCACCATGGCTCTGGAATTGCTACGAGAATTGCAGCGCAAGAATGCCAAAGGTGTACAGAATTGTGCGATGCTCTTGCTTCCAATGCTGGATCGTCTCAGTGACCTGACTTTGTCACAAACTCGCCTCGCCATGGACTTGCTCTGTCGTGTAGCATTTCCAGATCCGAAACTAAAGGAATGCCTGCCATTGCAAGAGCAAATCGATATGGTGGTTAAGAAACAACTGATCAATCGGTCGGATTATGTGAAGAAGCAAGGCATAATTGGCAGTGTGCAGTTAATTGATGCAGTTGCTCGCATTGAAACCTTTTATATGGAACATGATGATTTCAATACCAAGGTGGATGACATTCACGTGCTACAAGATGGACGCGGCAAAGTGGCGGCAAACCTAATTAGTAAGTAATTATTTTGAGGAGTTGTCAATCAAGCAGGATTCTGTGTGTTCCTCAACCTTAATGAATTTTAAGAATTAACGAATTTATGTTTTGATTTTACTTATAGTCCTCACCGAGTCGTCCATCATTAACAGTGCCGAGTCACTGGCTCTATTTTACGAAGAGCTGGCTTATGTATTTTATGAGGGTACATGGAACGATTATCCCTACTGGTTGGACAATGATTTCATCATTTGGCTATGCGATCTGATCAGGTTTCGTTTTCAGCAGAGTTTTGTTACCGAAGATGTGCCGGAGACCATTAAGTGAGTTTATGGAAATTTAAGTATCATAATCAATCAAGGTTGATCATTTCACTTGTTACTTTTTTCAATAGTTCAGTGGCTCACAGGCTTAGTTGTTCAATTGCTCATGAAATTTTTCTTAAGAGTTCAGATTATTATGAAGATTTAATAGACGGCAAGAGTAAAAGATTAAATAAAATCGGTTTGAAACAAATGGTCAAACAAATCGCGAAATTTCCAATAATTTTATAGAACCTAAGATAATTGTGTAGGAATGTTCCAAATTTTCATTTGAGAATTTACGAAAGATTGAAAAGTCGACAACATTGCTAAGTTTGTCAACGCCAATTTAGGGCAAATATGAGGTGTAGATCAATCAATTAAACAACATAAAAATCAATTTAACAATTCCAAAAAAATTGAGGCGGTCGAGGACTCGACAATGGTGGCTTGCCTGGCCACATTTAAGAATTGACCTCAACTGTGACCGAGGCTTTCGCCCGGGTCTATCCCAAGCTTGGGATTGGTCCCAGGGACAACCTAGATCAGCCCAAGGTCAAACTTACCCTTACCCAAACCTGTCATGAACAACAAAATGTGCCTTTTATGCAACGTTCTGTTCTGTAGTCGATACTCATTAATAAGGCATATGAAGAACATTCACAAAAAGAAGAACAGCCCAACATTCCTCAAGCACCTGAAACATTGCAAAAAAAACCAGTTCTAAGGGAAATTTAGTATTTTAGGGACAAAATGCAAACACGAAGATCCAAAATTGGTGAAATTTGATAATGATTTTGATGGTGACTGATGGTGAATCTCGAAATGTCACCAGGGCTTAATCCCGAAACGAATTTCGGTTCGGAGTTGCCATATCGACGAACCGTGTGGACTGTATCGAACAGTTGATATTTCTTTCAGAGATATTGTGCAGTCATTTTTTCCTTGCGTCATTTGAGTTGTCATCAAAATGGAGCGCAAAACTAAAAATCGTCTGCAGAATTTTAGTTATGACGACAAAAATGCATTAACTGATGCTGTGAAATGTCACCAGGGCTTAATACCGAAACGAATTTCGGTTCGGAGTTGCCATATCGACGAACCGTGTGGACTGTATCGAACAGCTGATATTTGTTTCAGAGATATTGTGCAGTCATTTTTTCATTGTGTCATTTGAGTTGTCAAATTGAAATGGAAGGCAAAGTTATAAAAACGAAGCGCAACACTAAAAGTCGTCTGCAGAATTTTAATGCATTATTTGATGCTGTGAAAAACAATGCATTTTTGTGGGACGTCACAGATGGCAAGCATTTACAAGAATAGCTTATGAAGCAGTTGGTGTCCAGTTGAGAAAATGATTGCATATAATCACTTTGTGTGGCTGCCTCATAATCCTGCAACAGACAATCAGGATGGAATCTGGCGTGACGCTTCCGCAACTTGTCATGTTATTTTGGGCTTAAATTGAGCCATCTTGCGTTGCTGCGATATGTACATCGATATGTTCTCGCCCTGAATACTGTTCAATATGGAGACTCAGACCATTTCCAATTCTAAAGTCTTGCTCACATTCATCATTTTAATAGCTGCCGCTGCACATGCAATTGCAACTTCCTCCATGTTGTCAGCTGGCCAATTTATTTATTTTCCGTTTCCGGTATATTTGTAATGTTATCTGGTCACACTGTCTCTTACATTCTGGAAGGAAAATTCGAACGCCCTCCGTACTAGGCTTAAAATTGTAAATTTGGAGTAGCAACGCACGCCGGGCATCTGCTAGTAAAAGAATTAATTTTAAGTTAATGTCACACACACGGTTGCCACACTTGGTGTTTTTGCACCAAAACTGGTGTTTTTTTTTCTTGTTGGTGCACTGGTACTTTTTTATTGAAATTGTCTCGTTTTGGCTCTTTTCTCTTATAATTGGCTTAAGCGAAAAAGTGGAAAATTATTCGAAACCTAAATTAGATCCAGGATATTTTTCGCTGTCAACACTAATTGATAGTTGTATATATCTTAAATATATTTTTATAGTATGAAAGATATATTTTCAAAATTCACATATAACTTAGTAGCCTTAATGTTAGCGATTTAAATTCTTATTTATGGCGCGTTGACAAAATTTTTGTTTGTCTGAATGCCCAACAATACATACATATTTGGATAGCCAGTGTATAGAGAAATCCACAACTTTAAAAGTAAAGGAAACGATACCAGAGTTTTACTTGGAGCTGCTTCTTAAAGTAATGAGGCGGTCTGATTTTAGACGAGAAGATATTAAATCTCTCATTATGATTGCACCAGTCAACGTAATTTGGGCAAAGAAACTGAAATAATGGCACTAAGTGAAAACTTGAAGAATTTATGTTGACCGGATCCTGTTGAAACTATTTCCAATGGGCCATGATAAAGTGGACAAAAGCTAAGTTACAAAAATAAAAGATATTTTTTATTTTGGGAAGAAGTGGCAAAAGTAAAAAATGGGGTTAATATTGAAATCTTTAAGGAATTAGTTGGATATATAAGAAATATATTTTCCATTCCACACAGCTTCGATTCGGCGGAGGGTAATTTTTTTGCCATAAGTTTAATAAAAACCAAATTGAGAAACAGACTTGAATTTTATTCAGTATGAAACTCTGTAAGAATACATATCATATACAAATTATGTGTGGTCTAAAAATAACTTACAAATATAGAAAATCATTATAATTACAAACAAGTAAGAGTGTTTCGGTCGAGTGCACCGACAGCTTGAATTCCTTTTTCTTTTTAAATGAATTAAAAAAATAGGGAGGCGCACTTGCATATCTTCGGTGTTTTTGCTCGTATCTAATTATGGTACTTTCCAAATGTGATACAAACTCGATGTTGGTAAAGTATACACCTACTTACATGCCAAAAATTGTGGCACTATATATTACAGTCTCTGAGATCGACGCGTTCATACAGACAGACTGACGGACATGGCTAATTCGATTCGGCTGTTGATGCTGATCAAGAATATAAATGTATACCTTATGGGGTCGAAGGTGCTTCCTTCTGGCTGTTACATACATTTGCACAACTTTGATTGTTATTACTTGTACTTTTAAGAATTCTCAATGAAGTGATATAAAAACGAATAAGTGACGAAATTTGTTTAGGATTTAAAAGTGAATATTGACTGTTTTGGTTATTTTAAATGTTAACAAGTTGATTAAAAGGTACAAGATAAATTTTTAATTTTTATTTGTATATTTAAGAACACTTAAGAAATGAAATGGATGTGCGATTTTACGTTATTGACAAAAAGATGTATTGAAATTATAACATGAATATAAGGAAGAAAAAAATGTTGGCTCTTTTTTATAAAAATGGTTCTTTTTTTTAATTTTTTTGGTGCATTATTTTATACTCAAGTGGCAACCGTGGTCACACATATCCGCTTTCTACCTATTATTTGGTCAAAAAGTGAAAACTAATAAATATTTTTTAAAACTTTTTTCTTCTTTTTGTTAAATTTAAAACATAGGCCCATGGTTGCAAAAATTTTTTGAGAACGGATTGTCTGAAAGCGAAAATAAAAACGAGGTTTTGTTAAGAATTGATGTAATTCTGGCGTGAACTAGAACATTTTGGATCAGTCAATAAATAGCGGAGTTATGGGGTTTCAAAGTCAAAATTTTAAAAAATCTACAAAACAATGATCTAAAAAAATCAGTTACTTCTTAAACTTATGCAACCATTTTGGAAAAGTGGCTCTGAGAAAATAAATTTAAATGTAAAGTTTCGACAACTGATTTCGATCACACACAAAATATTTTTAATAGATTTCAAACATGGATTTGATTTCACCGAAAAAAATAGAGGGGAAGCTAACTTCGGCTCGACCGAAGTTTATATACCCTTGGAGCTTGATATATGCCTGACAGTTTGTATGGCAGCTATAATATATAGTGATCCGATTTCGACAAATCTTCTTATGTAAAATCATTGAAAACTTATAAATACGAGCGTTGGGAGCGATAACATTGAAAACAAAAAAGTTTTTCTCACAGAAACTAGTTTTTCAACCGATGGTTCCTATGGCAGCTATATGCTATATTCATCCGATCCGGCCGGTTCCGACAAATGTGCAGCGTATTTGTACCAAAGTTTGGTTAAGATAGCTTTAAAACTGACGGAGGAGATAGCATAGAAACAAACGGACAGACGGACAGACGGGCATGGCTATATCAACTCAGCTTGTCTTGCTGATCAAGAATATATATACTTTATGTGGTCGGAGATGCTTCCTTCTGTGCGTTACAAACATCCGGACAATTTTAATATACCCTCTCCAAGGGTATAAAAATGTTGTCAAAATCGGTGAAGTTGAAGTTGTCCAAAAATTTCAACAAATTTCCAAGTAAAATTTTTTTTTCTTGAATTGCGAACATTTTATCACTTGTTTGAGGGTTTTCGACTAAAAAATGAAAAATACTTAGAATTTCGATAAAAAATTTTTTCATATGGGTCATTCTTTTATAAACCAAACAGTTTAAAAATTTTTCATTGTAATAAAAAAAAAAAATCCGAAATTAGATCTCGACATGCCCACCAAAACTTAATTTCCGGTTTTGCACAAAATTTTTTTGTTAACTTTATAAACAATGTTTTGCATTTGGCTGGCTTGAGGTCGGTGGAGAGTTACAATTCAATGTAATCAACACACATCAACACAGATTAATTACTACAATTTGGAATAGCAATTGGTATGTCCGTACAACGATCGCTGTTTCAAAGATAACCGCATCTTATCATCAGCGGACTTTTGTATTGCATATTCACATTCAAACGACCACACAGACTTTCTTATAAACCTTGATATTACAAAAAACGCCGTGACTCTGCTATGATGGATCATTGGACAGATTGTTCAACCAACTTGCGGAGCTTAAAGGCAAAAAGAAATTAATTACAACAATTGGAAAAGCAAAAGCAACACGTTCAAAAAACATAGCAGAATTCTAGGTTGAATCGTGGTCTCGTCCCATAGCAAATTGGAGTCCCCAACATGTTCTTCGGCGAAATCAAGGTTTATTAGGAGGTCTGTGTGGTCGTTTGAATCTGAAAAGATGCCATTAAAGAAAGCTTACTTAAAGATTCTCTGAAGCTTACTGAAAAAAAGCGGTCACTGAGCAAATTAGCGACCAGCAGAGAATGAACAACTCTGACTGAACAAGCCTCGATGAAGAAAAACATAGTTGTTAAGTCATGAACATCCCAACACTAATGTTCACCTTGTCTTTTACAGAGGAATCCAGCTGGAGTATCAAAAAAATATCAACGAGTTGGACGATTCAAATAATGATTCCGATCCGGAGGTTCTTAACATTTGCATTAATATATCCAAGCTGGTCTTGGCACCAAAAGGGCAGTAAGTTTTTCCTTCGCGGAAACTTGATTGTTTTGTACGCTAAGGTGTGCCCTTTTCCCGTTTCAGATCCTGTGACTCTATTTATGTGATGGCTCCTTTGTTTAAGTTTGTGAGTGTTTTACATGAACTGCGCTATCAGTATAGCTTGGAGCTAATTAATGCCCTACTCGGTTGTGGCATTATGCTGCCCGAGTTCTTTGACGATGACAACTATTTGGCCATTTTTGACAACTTTGATGAGGGTCAGCAGAAGGATATATTGAACATATATTTCCATACCATTAATTGGATGCGGGTTACAATAAGCGCATTCGCTGGACAAAAGCATGACAGCACACGCAGTCGTGTTCTGTGCCGTTTATGTGACTTGATACGCATAGAACAAAAAGTTAAGATACTGCTAAGACGTGCTCCCGTGGATTTTGTGGCACCGCCATATGAGTTCTTAAGCAATTCAAAGCAAATGGCAGCGGCACAACACAAGCGGACCGCCGGAATGCCCAAGGCAAGGCCCAACGAAACAGCTATGGAGACAGAACCCGTCAATAACCAAACGACATTGGCTGATCTAACCATCAAACTGGGACCCTGCAGAACCCTCAAAACTAAAACTGACTTTGAGCACCTTTACGGACCGAAGGAGAAGTATAGACCAATGGATATGGGCATACTGATTTTGCTACGTGAACACAAATTCTCACTAAATTATCCACTTGAAATCGAGGAGCTGGGCAACTGCATAGGTCTGTTTGAGTTGCGTTTTATTTTGGAAGATGTCATACAGAAAATGGAAGCAGCACTGCTGCAGGGACATCCAGAGGTCACAGATGATATAAGGTCACATGTGAATCACCCGGAGTTGCTCATAAACGATGTCCAGCATTGTCTACCTCAGGTTAATAAACACTTAATCACCCTAGCCCAGGCCATAGATGAGCAGCTGGAGCAAGTGAATCATGTGCACAGCAATTTGGATTTATTCAAGGACAAATTCAACTATATCAAGACCTGTTTTGGGCTATGTGTGCGACTGTTTGCCTTGTACTTTGGCTGGAACGAGTGGAGCGAGAAATCGCATGCAAAATTGCTGCACAGTAAGTTTAAGATTATAAAGAAACAAAATACAATCGTAATCTATTGAAATTACAGATTCCTTGCATACTTTATTGCCCCAGGAGCAGTGGAAGGCGCTTGAGAAACAAACCATACCCCAAGTGGCTGCACAGGTTTTTGATTACTTTTTAAAGTACGAAAAATCTGTACTAACTTTGGGCGCATCCGTTCAATTGCATCGCCTGCTGTGCAGTTTACGCAAGCTGAGCACCTCAGACGAGGACTCATCTCAACCTGGATTTCAGCAGGCCGAAGACATGCGTAAGTAGTTCCACTTGCCCCCGTCATTTCCACTTCTAAACATACTTCTTGGCCATTCAGGTGCACTTTGTGAAAAGTTTCTGCGTCGCAAGTGGTTCCATTTTGCAGGCAGCGCGGAGAAGGGGGCGCAGTGTAATATTCATCTAGACGAGTTGGTCAAGGGCTTCCTCAAGAACTCATCTTATGCGCGGCAAAAGGAACTTTTGCAGGGACTAAAACAAGAGTGCCTGCTGCTTAATACAAAGGACAAGGCTTTGAATTCATTCCCCAACTTTAAGAAGTAAGTCGAGCGAGAGAGAGAGAGAGAAAGAGAAATTTAACTGAATGAATGCTTTTTGCAGGGCCAACTTTCCTATAATGTTCCGTGGACTGTGCGAGGTGCTCATTACTACGCTCAGTGCTCAACTGAGTGTGGATTCTGGAGGGGATCGCCTTAAGCTGTGGGAGTCCACTGTGGATTTGCTAAATGGCTTGCTAAATATGGTACAAAAAGTGGAGCAACCCCGGAATTTCGCTCTATTCCTAAAGCACTCGCAGTTGTTTCTCAAGCTATTGCTGCAGCATGGCATGTCCGTGCTGGAGACTATTGTGCGCGATGATCCCGAGCGTCTGACCAAGTTCCTGCACGAATTGCAAAACATTACCCGATTCTTGCATCAGCTTTGCTGTCACTCAAAGTCCATCAAGAACACGGCCATCATCTCATACATACCCACTCTACGCGAAACAATTGAAACGTTGGTGTTTCGCGTCAAGGCATTGCTGGCAGCTAACAACTGTCACTCGGCATTCCATATGGGCAATATGGTCAATCGGGATCTGCATGGCGATGCCATTATAACGCCCGTGGGCTCGTTTATCAGCGAACAGAACAGCGATGAGGAAATACCCGCCGATGATACCAGCGTGGATGAGACAGTCCTGGGCGAGGAAATGGCAGCAGGAATTACAAACATCAGTGCTGCCACCCGACCAAGCACTGCCAGTCGCAGCAAATCTTCTTCACGCAGTAAATGCTTCTAATTTAATCCAAAAAATGAAATTAATTTGTTTTAGTTTAAGCCAAAAGCCCAAGTCTTCACCATTGTACCACTTGTTTTTCAAATTGATTAAACATTTTTCAAATCGTCTTCAGCTTAGCAAACAGCCCTAAACAGTACAAAGGAAAAGGATTCAACACTCTGTTCTATAGTCATTAATACGGGCTATGAAGAACAGTCGAAATAGGAAGGAACTTTGCCCCAAGAACCTGAATCACTGCAATAAATAAAACAGTACTTTCTTCGAATCTCCTTCTAAAGGAGGGATGTGCAAATTGGCGGTCTGTGTGATACTGTGAGAGTCTGTAGGGAAGTAGTTTGGATGGTAGATTGGAAAAAACTTTATTCGGGAGGTTTACATAAATTGGTCCAGTTATTTGAGGTTATGGGGAAACCGTGGAAATAGACGAAGCCAAGATTAGGAAGATTGCGGGAAATTGACCGTAAGTATGGAGAATTTTTTATTGTACCAGTTGAAGATCGCAGCAAAGAGAAACTTATGGCAATAATATAGAAACGCACCGCTAAGGGAATAACTATTATGTCAAATTGTTGTAAGACTTATAACTAGAGCTGGAGAAACATCGATGTTAACATCGATGCATCGATGTTTTTATCTTAGATGCAGACATCGATGTTATTTTTAAACAATCGATGTTTTTGCAATCCTACATGAACAAGACACGGCCAAACTATTTTCTTATAAAATTAACTTGGGGACCCTAAGAACTGTAAGATGACCAATTTGCGGTTCTGTCAAGATGCCATATGCCAAAAAAATGTAGTTGGACAAAATCCTATAGTGTATGAATTTAGACGCAACAATAAAAAAACGTGCAATTTACCAAAACTCACAAATTTTCCATGGTTTAAACACACAATCGCTTTTGAAAATGTAAGCGAATTGTCTCTTTTTAAATCAAGTGAGTGACCAATGAAAAACTAAAAAAGTCCAAACAAAAAAATTTATGGCATTATTCGAGAGTCTCTACTCGGTGAAATAGTTGGAAAAGCTAATTTTACTTCTGACTGTCCATTTATCCACAAGAAACTTTACAAGAGATATCAGAAATCCTTATCATATTAAGATGCCACTTTGCAAATTTCTTGTAGAAAATAGGCTACTATTTTACTTATAATCCCACTTATATTCAAAACGCAGTGAAACACAAAAAATGGGAAGTGAAGTTAAGTCTGTCCAAGCTGTCTGAGCCTACTAAAAGAAGTGGGTAAACATATTTATGTATTCCAGCAATATCCACATCTTCTGAAAGAAAGGTAAGTAAAGCTGGACAGATACTATCGGACGCTGGTCTTTAAAAACGCTGGACCCAGAGAATTTTCAGCGCTTATATAATATGTTTCATTATAAAAATTTGAATGATTTTAAAAAGACTTAACGAGAAATATTTTATACAGAGCCCTAGAAGGAGCATTGGTTTTACTTATTTTCTAATTTATTTGTAATTTAGGCATTCTTTATTTATTTTGAATTTAAACTCAACCAAGAAAGTGGTTTAGGAAGGTACATTAGACTCTCAAAATTTAAAATAAACATCGATGTTTCATCGATGTTTTACTGTTAAAACATCGAAAACATCGATGTACACAGACATCGATGTTTCTCCAGCTCTACTTATAACTGCCTGGAGAAAGAGCGATTTACACTATTAAAAGAAGACAGTCTATGAAGGGATATGCGGTCTCAGTTACCAAGTTAAATAAACTTGGTTACATCTTCTACAAAACTGTGAAGATATAAGGTTTTTAGTACCATCTCTAAAATCTGTTTGTACTGACGCACATGGCTATATTAACTTAGCTGTTGATGCAGATAATTTATGGGGTCGGAAATGATTCCTCCTCCTTGTTACTTATGTACCTTTGGTACTGCGTACAAAATTAGAGTTGGAAAGCTGGTAATCGGAAAGTTCATGGTGCCGCTTGACAGGCACAGGCGCTAACTCGACAGGCAGAATCAGCTGATTCTATTTCGATCAGGGCTGCAAACCTCATAAAAATCGACAGAGGTTCGCTCCGGGGTTCGAACCCTCGAATCTTTTTGGGTTCGGGTTCACGGAGCGGGTTAACAAGGTCGTTGAACCTAGGATCGGGTTCGAACCGGGTTCGGGCATAATTTTTTTAAGAAAACATGTATGTATTTTCCATGTACCAGGTCAACAAATTTACTCTGCTTAACTTTAAACGGTGTTAGGAAGTTTCCGCATAGAAAAATACAGTGGTTAGAGCGAGCCGAACATATTCCCAAATGCACTCTGAGAGCGTAAGTGAGGTTAAAAAGCTGACTTATTTCTAACAGAAACGGAGTAGACTGCAGAACCGTTCACTCTATATATTCTAAATGTATGTTTCTTCATAACTTTTAAACCAAGACGCCATAAAAGGGGATGATCCACTTTACAGCTGTTTCAATAACTTTGCGGTTTTATCATCAGCAGCCCTTGCCCATTTCTTGCAAGTTGTCAGGGTCCATCTCAGGCCAGCATTGCTTTGACTGTTTGGGAATACAAGTGCAACACAAACAGCTCCAAATTGACAGAAGGCGTTGGGTATGCCCCCTTTCGGCCTTTCTGAATTATTCGGCTCCTTTCAGTTAACGCACTGTATAAATTTTTCATTAGTGTGTCTTCCAGCAATCTTTCATTATTACTGTTCGCTCGATAAAACAAAAATTTATAATTAGAAAAAGTGCACTAGACTGATACTTGTGTGGCAGGAATGCTAGTACTACAAATGCGACATAGTAAAATTCTTTAAGCCTCGTGTACGCAGAACGACAAAAAAATTCCTTTCGTCACAGTAATTCATACAATAAGAAACACCTTGGCTTTGCTTTGATGGTCTTGTGTTGTTAGAAAGTGTTTCTATTCATGTGAAATACTGTAACAATGATTACATTACCATTAATGATTAATTATTTACCATTTTTTAAGCCTTTACTTGTTCATTTTTAATATTATAAAATTTTTCTTTGCCAGCTTTTTATCCAATGCTTTAAAATTGTTGGAAATGACAAAAAGCAGCTTGATGTAATAGAATATCTTTTTTGAACCTAACCCTTTTCAACTATTTTTGGCTCCGGTTTAGGTTCGGGTTCGGGAAGAAAAAATTTTTTCTGCTCCGGTTCAGGTTCGGTTCGGACTTTCCAAAAATTCCGGAGTCTCCGGCTCCGGAGCGGTTCAACTCCGAACCGGTTTGCAGCCCTGATTTC